>JAIOJX010000026.1:38503783-39063783 GCA_022376925.1 Tragulus kanchil
CTAGGAGTAAAGTTTGTAACATAGATTAAATTATTTGCCCTAGTATATTATTTTTTGTTTTATTTCATTGATACAAATTTGTACACTGAAAGCAAAATTCATTTAATCATGGCATGTAATTCGGCTGATAATCATGAGTGGAATCTCATTAAAGATTTAAAATGACAAAAAACAAATATATTCTGTCTCCACAAGTAGGTCACAAGTAGTTCGTACTCTAATATATTTTGAGAGCTGTGAAACTGACAATAATGACAGTAATATAGCAGAAATCTTAAAGAGAGTAAACAGAAGAAAAATAGTACATAAAACTTTGTGTGAAGAAAGGTAAAATTTGAGACAAAAATTTTAAAAGTTCTGCATTGACTCCTACATGATGTATTTTGGATCCTTGATATTAGTGTTTCTGAAACTGAATAATAGATTTCAAAACTACTTGAGGGCAACATATACCTCACATTTTATTTTTATGATTTGTTAGATTATCGTATTATCAGTGTTAAAGCCTCAAAATTAGGTAGTATTTTTTTCACAGCAAATTTTCTATCTTTATTAGAGATAGTATTCACTCCGAGGAACTGGTCTATATGAAATGAAAAGTATTTTAAGTTAGACCTTAAATATATTTTACATTGCCTTTCCTCTTACTTGGAGAGCTTTTTCTTTGTTCACTGTCAAACTGACTCACACATTGATCATGATGTTTGTTTTGTGGTTCCTAAATGATACTGTTTGATATTGTTAGAGTCTGGGGAGTGAATCAACAAAGTAATGATACATGTATTTCTGAGCATGTTTTATCAAGTCTTTAAGTTCAGCATACTATTTCTATATATTATTTGAAAAAATAATTGTTTCCAGCAAATGAAGATGAATTGATTGTAGCTGAAAGATGTAATTTTGCAAAGCTTTAGAGAAAATAAATCCTTACAGCAATATTTTTAATACCAGGGTAACTATACTTTAAGTCATTAAGTGTATTTCAGTTAAAATCATTGTCAATAATGTTCATCAATTCTTATATAATGACTTTATAACGATGCGTTTTTTTTTATAAATATGTGGCCATTTAAGCTGAAGAAGACTAGGAGTAAAGTTTGTAACATAGATTAAATTATTTGCCCTAGTATATTATTTTTTGTTTTATTTCATTGATACAAATTTGTACACTGAAAGCAAAATTCATTTAATCATGGCATGTAATTCGGCTGATAATCATGAGTGGAATCTCATTAAAGATTTAAAATGACAAAAAACAAATATATTCTGTCTCCACAAGTAGGTCACAAGTAGTTCGTACTCTAATATATTTTGAGAGCTGTGAAACTGACAATAATGACAGTAATATAGCAGAAATCTTAAAGAGAGTAAACAGAAGAAAAATAGTACATAAAACTTTGTGTGAAGAAAGGTAAAATTTGAGACAAAAATTTTAAAAGTTCTGCATTGACTCCTACATGATGTATTTTGGATCCTTGATATTAGTGTTTCTGAAACTGAATAATAGATTTCAAAACTACTTGAGGGCAACATATACCTCACATTTTATTTTTATGATTTGTTAGATTATCGTATTATCAGTGTTAAAGCCTCAAAATTAGGTAGTATTTTTTTCACAGCAAATTTTCTATCTTTATTAGAGATAGTATTCACTCCGAGGAACTGGTCTATATGAAATGAAAAGTATTTTAAGTTAGACCTTAAATATATTTTACATTGCCTTTCCTCTTACTTGGAGAGCTTTTTCTTTGTTCACTGTCAAACTGACTCACACATTGATCATGATGTTTGTTTTGTGGTTCCTAAATGATACTGTTTGATATTGTTAGAGTCTGGGGAGTGAATCAACAAAGTAATGATACATGTATTTCTGAGCATGTTTTATCAAGTCTTTAAGTTCAGCATACTATTTCTATATATTATTTGAAAAAATAATTGTTTCCAGCAAATGAAGATGAATTGATTGTAGCTGAAAGATGTAATTTTGCAAAGCTTTAGAGAAAATAAATCCTTACAGCAATATTTTTAATACCAGGGTAACTATACTTTAAGTCATTAAGTGTATTTCAGTTAAAATCATTGTCAATAATGTTCATCAATTCTTATATAATGACTTTATAAATCGATGCATATGATTTTCTAGTTTGGAACATGAAAGTTTGAATTATATGGTTTTTAAAAAATCACAACTATAGCAGGGCATTATCATTTCAGCAACCAGCAACCTGGGTATCATTCTCAATGTTAAAATCAGAAAAACCAATTAGAATAAAAGCCACATGTGACTTATCCATTATGCATTGACATTTAAAATCTCTCCCTTATTTGTATTCAGAATACTGTATTATACAATGCAATATTTATCTGTGATATTTTCAATCCTGACGTGATGTATGCATAGTACCAAAAAAGCCAAGGAACTTCTCTACCAATAAGCAACTTTTCCCCTCTGTATTACAGCATGTTTGATGAATGCTTACCGTCTTATGCAGCCCCTCTTCTGCAATTTATTTTTCAGTGCTTCCCATTCATTTGTTTCTTTCTTTCTCCTCTTCAAGTAGCACAGCACATTTCCAGGCAGATTTTGTGTAAAACATCATGTGTAAATTCCTGCATCTCAGACATTCACAAATTAATCACAGATATGTACACTATAAACAAGAGACCTTGATGAGTGGCTTGAGACATGCTATAATTTGTGCTTTGATTAACTGACTTTCCCACTTAATTTTAGATTACATTAAATATCCTGAAATAATTATTTTAATCTTACATTTTGCCAGCTGCAAATGGCAGATTTAAAAAAAAATTTGAAGTGTTAATGATTTAGTAACAATCTAAAGAACCTATAAAGAGGCAAAAATTCACATTTAAGTCATGGTGAAGTATAAACATTTAGACGAGCAGCCTTGTAGTGAAGCTTTTATACTGGTGTTGGTATGAAAGAATTCTGGAATTGTTATTAACTACATTGGTATTCTTGTTGTGTTATGTTCTGTTTTGACAAGAGGATATTTTTCTTTGCTAAATATAGTTTTGCATTTTCCAACTATCACATACTTTAAGTCATTAAGTGTATTTCAGTTAAAATCATTGTCAATAATGTTCATCAATTCTTATATAATGACTTTATAAATCGATGCATATGATTTTCTAGTTTGGAACATGAAAGTTTGAATTATATGGTTTTTAAAAAATCACAACTATAGCAGGGCATTATCATTTCAGCAACCAGCAACCTGGGTATCATTCTCAATGTTAAAATCAGAAAAACCAATTAGAATAAAAGCCACATGTGACTTATCCATTATGCATTGACATTTAAAATCTCTCCCTTATTTGTATTCAGAATACTGTATTATACAATGCAATATTTATCTGTGATATTTTCAATCCTGACGTGATGTATGCATAGTACCAAAAAAGCCAAGGAACTTCTCTACCAATAAGCAACTTTTCCCCTCTGTATTACAGCATGTTTGATGAATGCTTACCGTCTTATGCAGCCCCTCTTCTGCAATTTATTTTTCAGTGCTTCCCATTCATTTGTTTCTTTCTTTCTCCTCTTCAAGTAGCACAGCACATTTCCAGGCAGATTTTGTGTAAAACATCATGTGTAAATTCCTGCATCTCAGACATTCACAAATTAATCACAGATATGTACACTATAAACAAGAGACCTTGATGAGTGGCTTGAGACATGCTATAATTTGTGCTTTGATTAACTGACTTTCCCACTTAATTTTAGATTACATTAAATATCCTGAAATAATTATTTTAATCTTACATTTTGCCAGCTGCAAATGGCAGATTTAAAAAAAAATTTGAAGTGTTAATGATTTAGTAACAATCTAAAGAACCTATAAAGAGGCAAAAATTCACATTTAAGTCATGGTGAAGTATAAACATTTAGACGAGCAGCCTTGTAGTGAAGCTTTTATACTGGTGTTGGTATGAAAGAATTCTGGAATTGTTATTAACTACATTGGTATTCTTGTTGTGTTATGTTCTGTTTTGACAAGAGGATATTTTTCTTTGCTAAATATAGTTTTGCATTTTCCAACTATCACATACTTGTAATTTAATGAAGTTTATAAATAGGCATTTATGGTTAGAAAAGTTCATTTTAAATATCTAAAATATGCATGCCAAAACCTCTAAAAATTTGAAAAAAAAAATTGTTATTGATTAAAACTGGGAAATTTTAAAGCAATTATCCTACGATTGGGCTTCCCAGATGGTGCTAGTGGTAAAGAACCTGCCTGCCAATGCAGGAAACATGAGACACAGGTTCCATTCCTGAGTTGGGAAGGTCCCTGGAGAAAGAAATGGCAACCTACTCCAATAATCTTTCCTGGAGAATCCCACAGACACACGAGCCTGGAGGGCTACAGTCCATGGAGTCTCAAGAGAGTCAGACGTGATTGAAGAAACTAAGCATGCATGTCTCTTACTGCCTCATCCTCTAATTAAAAACAAATAATTTCAAAAAATAGGAAATTTACTCATATCAGCCTTATTATGATGAGTTTTTTGTGCGTTTAGTTTAAATCCTAATTTTTATTGCATGTCTAAATTGTGTATGGTTCTCATTTGTGTGTGTGTGTGTGTGTGTGTGTGTTTTAATTTTAAGTTTGCTAGTAACAAGCTGTGTGATTTTTTGAAATTCACTTAACATCAGCTTTAACTAAAAGGAGTTTAACTACCAGAAGTCCAAAATTTCCTTCAATTCCAGCATTCTATTACATGTTTATTAAAGACTAAGAGAAACCTTAGTAGTTGTTTGTTTGTTTCTTCTGTAACTACTGGATATATTTTTTTAAGGTCTAGGTAAGTGCATTATCATACACCAACAAGAAAGCCAAGAAACCCCCCACTGAACTTTAGAACTTAATATTCATATCCTTCTATCATTTTCAAGATTCAGTATTTTCAATTTAGTTAAAAAGCAAATTGCCCAAATGTGTGTCATGATAGGATACTAAAGATTGAGTTTAAATTTTTGACAGAGATTGAGATAAATGACCTAGTACTTTTGAAGAGTGAACTGTATTTTCTCCGTCGTCATAGTGAGAATTCACTTTTTCTTAAATTGATGCTTAAACAGTAAAGTAAAGGAATTATGAGGATAGATTTTTTTTAATTTATTTTTCCTTTCAAAGGTTTTGTTGTTTACAGCTTTATAAAATCCCAAATCTGTCGTAGGCATATCCATGACCCCTCCCACCTAGCCCCTCTCAGACTCCCCTCTATCCCACCCCTCCAGGTTGTTGCATAGCCCCCATGTAAGATCCCCTAGCTCCACAGCACATTGACAATGATTATCTTCTTTACATATGACAGTGTAGGTTTCCATGTTACTCTTTCCATATCTTTCACCCACTCCTCCCTCCCCTCAATGTCCATAGGTCTGTTCTCTATGTCTATTTCTCCATCACTGCTTGCTGAGTGAGGATACAAGCATGTATGTCATATTTGGGCAAAAGCAGCAAATTTAGAGCTTGAATAAAGCAGTTGCAGGATATAAGGTTTGAAAATGCTTTGGGCACAGATTGTGGAGGACTCTAAACTTGCATTACAGTATTTACATTTTTCATTTGGGCAATTTATGAAAATTATATTGGGAACTGAAATAATCACCTCTGCACTGGGAAGATTAAGCTACTGGTAGTGCCTAATAAAGTATTGACATTTCCCTCAAACCTTTATTTTGAATGGATGAGTCAACACTTCCATTAGATACATGCCAAAATGAAACACATAGTTACTTTCAGTTTTTTTTTTTTTTTTCCTGTTAATGTCCGTGAATTCTTTAAAAGATTCACTGTGGCTTTCTGTCTAATGGTGCCTTGGATGGATCTTGACCTCAATTTCAAAATTATTATGTGAGTATGAGGTGCCAAAATTTTTTGTGAACCCAAAGCAAGAGTAACCCAACTTGTTAAGGCAGAATTTGCAATATTGTCTATGAAAGTAGTGCTAAATTTTGAACGAAATGTCACATGCAGATTTTAGAAATCTCTCTTCCTCACTTAGCCAAAAATGTCATAGTACAAATTCCAGCTGATGCAATAAGCATCCTACCATATGCCAAGTGGCAAAGTTTTGCTGCTGGTTTAGTCACTCAGTGCTCAAATGGAATTGCCTTTCTTCTGCTGTGTCCATCTGCTGATTACCTGGTGGTCCTCTCCCACTGCCATGTCCATCTGTTGCCTGTATACAGATGCCTTCCTAATGCCCCATGCACTTGTTTCTACAATTCTTCCCAGAATGCAATGCATCTTATTATTACCAACCAAATTGTAAATTTTATATATATGTAGATGATCAGAACATGTTCAACAAATGGAATGAAAGTTTGTGGGTATATGAAATTTATTAAGTAATATCCACAGAATTTCAGGGTTGGGATAGAATAGTTTAATTATATCTCATTGTACAATCTTGAGACAATAAATATAGATATTATAGTGTAAAATGTGGCAGTTATTATTATTATTTTGGCCACTTCTATTGGTCTTTCATTTCCATCTTTGTTCTTCAGCCTGTGTGGGCCTCTTATCGCAGTGGCCTCTCTTGCTACAGAGCACCGGCTCTAGGCGCATGGGCTCCAGAGCGCTGACTAGGTAATTGAACACATCAGTCCAGCCACTCCATGGCATGTTGGATCTTCCCAGGCCAGGGATCAAACTGGTGCCCCTTGCACTGCAAGGCAGTGTCTTTACCCACTGGGCCACCAGAGAAGCCCAACAGCCATTATTTTTTAAGAAAGTATCTTCTGAGTCAATGGTAATTGTGAATTTATATCACTTTCTAAGAATTTTAAGTAAATATTAGGTGTTTTTAATTTTATTAATTTATTTTTATTTTATTTCACAAAGTTTTGTTGTTTACTGTTATACATAAACCCAAATCAACCATGGGTATACACATTCCTCACCCACATGAACTTCCCTCCCATCTCCCTCCCCTATCCATTCCTCAAGGTCGTTCAGCCTGTTCCCATTTGTTGTCTCTTTTACATATAGTACTGTAAGTTTCCATGTTACTCTCGCCATTCCTTCCTCCTCCAAATGTCCATAAGTTTATTCTCCATATCTGTTTATCGATTACTGCTCTGTATATACATTTATCAGTACCATTGTTCTAGATTCCATATATATATATATATATATATATATATATATATATATACATGTGTGTAATATTTTATTATTTTTTAATCAATTTACCAAGAGTCAGCTCCTACACATGATAGAGAAGTAATGGGCATCACCTGAATAGAATGAGATCTTTTTGGAATCAAAACCACACTTAAGAAGTGCTTATATAGGATATTAACATTAGAAGAAACTGAGTAAGGACTATGTGGAAACACTCTATAATATTCCACCATTTCTGTAAATCTTAAATTAGTCTAAAAAAGGTTTAGTAAAGAAAAAGTGCTGCTTAAAGTATAGCATCATGATCTTAAATAAATTTTGTAGCATATTTATATTCACGAGTATTTATAGACCTGTAGGGCACAGCAGAACACCAGTGGTTATAAATATCTTTTTTTTTTTTTTTTTTTTAGTTTTCTAGTAACATGTAACAGAAAATGAAAAAGAAAACTAATTAATACAAGAATATTAATTAATACAAGTGAATCAAAAACCTAATAACTGATCCCTCTAACTTGAGTTTTCTACTTTAAGAAATGATAAACACGACATCTAAAAAATCTTTTAAAGTAGAAAATTACTAGGTTATTTACAATTTTCTTCCTGTTTACTAATCCAGTCATCATCTCCCCATGCTGTTATTGCTGTTTAATCAATAAATTGCGTCTGAATATTTTGTGACCATCGGGAACTATAGCCCATCATACTCCTCTGTCCACGGGATTTCCTAGGCAAGAATACTGGAGTGGGTTACCATTTCCTTCTCCATCTCCCCATACTGTTATCTTAAACATTATTCTCCTTGGCAGTGAATGAAAGTCTCCTTGATGACTGAGTTCAGTTGCTCAGTTGTGTCCGACTCTGCAACCTGACGGGCTGAAGCATACCAGGCTTCCCTGCACCAATCTCCTGTAACCTGCTCAAACTTATGTTCATTGACTCAGTGATGCCATCTAACCATCTCATCTCCCCTTCTCCTTTTGCCTTCTATTTTTCCCCACATCAGAGTCTTTTCCAATGAGTCATCTTAGGTGTTATCAGGTGGCCAAATATTGGAGCTTCAGTTTCAGCATAATTCCTTCCAATGAATACTCAGGATGGATTTACTTTAGGATTCACTGGTTTGATCTTGCAGTCAAAGGGACTCTCAAGAGCCTTCTACAACACTATAGTTCAAATGCATCAATTCTTCTGCTCTCAGCCTTCTTTGTGGCCCAGCTCTCATATCCATACATGACTACTGGTAAAACCATTGATTTGACTATACAGACTTTTGTCAGCAAAGTGATGCTGCTTTTGAGTATGCTGTCTACGTTTGTCATAGCTTTTCTTCCAAGGGGCAAGCATATTTTATCTCATGGCTGCAGTCACCATCTGCAGTGATTTTGGAATCCAAGGAAATTATGAATACTTTTCCTTCTCCCAAGTGAATTAAATGCCTTCTTGCAAATTTTCCATGCTCTGCTATGTCTCTCGGATGCTTATTTATAATCCCTAACCCTCCATCTGTGATGGTGTGATGCCTTTCTTGTCACTATCACTATCTAGCCTGTTCATTGCCTCATATCTACTTTATTATTCTTCGGTTCCTGTGAGCAATATAGTCCTGAGTTTCCCTAGCACATTTTTCCAATCAATTCTAACCCCTTTTGAACTCATTCAAAATAATTAGATGCTCTCTTCAATTTCTTTCAAGCATGTTATGATCACATTATTAAAGTAGTGATTATGTATATTTGATTTTCCCACTAGACTGAGCTTTAGGTAGAAGAGGTCGGCATTATTATATTCCTAATGGTTAGCACAATTTTGTTACATCATGAACCTTGCTCACATTTGGCATATGTATGTTTATATATGTCTAATTATATTTTGAAATTTTCCTGAAAGAAGTGAAATTTTTCTGAAAGAAGTAGGCATTGTATTATGTTTAGGTTTACTGAGGATACAATTTGTATTCACTATATGATGGATATCTTTGTGAAAAGTTTTAAGGCAAGCAGTGATAATCATTGAATATTTGAGACATTAAGGAAAAGAAGGTACAAAGAAATAAAAGATTTTCAGCATGACAAACATTTACAGTAATGACAAAACCGCCAAGTTCCTTGTAAATTTTGAGGGATATAATAGTTCAAATTCATTTTAGTTGTTTAAATAAGATATTTAGGGACTTTTTCCAAAATATACTTTATCTCTGATTCTAAGTAAGTTGAAAAAATCAAGATGACTTGAGGTATCTTATTATCTAATAATCTAAAATTCATCAATTGGAGCTTCAGTTTCAGCATAATCCCTTTCCCAAAGCCTTTCTTTGTTGGCCCAGCTCTCATATCCATACATGACTACTGGTAAAACCATTGATTTGACTATACAGACTTTTGTCAGCAAAGTGATGCTGCTTTTGAGTATGCTGTCTACGTTTGTCATAGCTTTTCTTCCAAGGGGCAAGCATATTTTATCTCATGGCTGCAGTCACCATCTGCAGTGATTTTGGAATCCAAGGAAATTATGAATACTTTTCCTTCTCCCAAGTGAATTAAATGCCTTCTTGCAAATTTTCCATGCTCTGCTATGTCTCTAGGATGCTTATTTATAATCCCTAACCCTCCATCTGTGATGGTGTGATGCCTTTCTTGTCACTATCACTATCTAGCCTGTTCATTGCCTCATATCTACTTTATTATTCTTCGGTTCCTGTGAGCAATATAGTCCTGAGTTTCCCTAGCACATTTTTCCAATCAATTCTAACCCCTTTTGAACTCATTCAAAATAATTAGATGCTCTCTTCAATTTCTTTCAAGCATGTTATGATCACATTATTAAAGTAGTGATTATGTATATTTGATTTTCCCACTAGACTGAGCTTTAGGTAGAAGAGGTCGGCATTATTATATTCCTAACGGTTAGCACAATTTTGTTACATCATGAACCTTGCTCACATTTGGTATATGTATGTTTATATATGTCTAATTATATTTTGAAATTTTCCTGAAAGAAGTGAAATTTTTCTGAAAGAAGTAGGCATTCTTTATGTTTAGGTTTACTGAGGATACAATTTGTATTCACTATATGATGGATATCTTTGTGAAAAGTTTTAAGGCAAGCAGTGATAATCATTGAATATTTGAGACATTAAGGAAAAGAAGGTACAAAGAAATAAAAGATTTTCAGCATGACAAACATTTACAGTAATGACAAAACCGCCAAGTTCCTTGTAAATTTTGAGGGATATAATAGTTCAAATTCATTTTAGTTGTTTAAATAAGATATTTAGGGACTTTTTCCAAAATATACTTTATCTCTGATTCTAAGTAAGTTGAAAAAATCAAGATGACTTGAGGTATCTTATTATCTATAATTAACCATCTAAAATTCGGAGGAAAATCTAGTCAATCTAGTCCTCTATACTGGCCAGAGGTTTATGCCAAATTGCCTTTCACATCTATCTGAGTAACTCTTCCTGTTCCTAGTAGCTTTTTCCTCAGAGTTTCTCCTTACATCTCTTCACTTCTCTAATACTAAACATACTATGCCTTCACTTTGACTACCACACTCTAAATATTTTATCATTTTATAGTGTTTTTCCAAATTTGAAATAAATTTAATTTCTTATTTTTTATTGAAGTATAGGTGATTTTCAATATTGTTCTAGATTCAAGTGTACAGTAAAATGATTCAGTTATGTGTTTTATATATTATATTTTTAAAAATATATGTCATTTTCCTTTATAGGTTATTATAACATATTGAATATTGTTCACTGTATTATACACTAGATCTTTGTTGATTATCTAGTTGTGTATTTCTGTTAAACCTATATTTCGTATTTATCCCTCATATTCACCATTCTCCATTGGTAACCATAAGTTTGTTTTCTATGTCTGTGAGTCTGTTTCTGTACTGTAAATAGATTATATTATTTTATAGATTCCATATATGTGATATATAACTTTTTCTCTAGCTTACTTCACATAATCATGTTTCTTTCAAGACTTGATACACTTAATCATATTCTCTAGGTTCAACCATGTTGCAACAAATGGCAATATTTCATTCTTTTTTATGGATGAGTAATATTCCATTGATCTGTTGATGGACATTTAGATTGCTTCAGTGTTTTGGCTACTTTAAATAGTGCTGCTAGGAATATTGACGTGCATGTATCTTTTTGAATTACAGTTGTTGTTGTTGTTGTTGTTTTTTTAATAATTACAGAGTCTTGTTGTTCACAGACATGTATGTTCCCAGATCAGGCATATGCATATCCCTGGTCCCTCCCCCTTCCCAATCCCCCCATCCTACCCTTCAAGGCTGTCGAACAGAGCCATTGTAGGAACTTTTCCAAAATATACTTTATCTCTGATTCTAAGTAAGTTGAAAAAATCAAGATGACTTGAGGTATCTTATTATCTATAATTAACCATCTAAAATTCGGAGGAAAATCTAGTCAATCTAGTCCAGGCAAAGGTTTATACTGGCCAGAGGTTTATGCCAAATTGCCTTTCACATCTATCTGAGTAACTCTTCCTGTTCCTAGTAGCTTTTTCCTCAGAGTTTCTCCTTACATCTCTTCACTTCTCTAATACTAAACATACTATGCCTTCACTTTGACTACCACACTCTAAATATTTTATCATTTTATAGTGTTTTTCCAAATTTGAAATAAATTTAATTTCTTATTTTTTATTGAAGTATAGGTGATTTTCAATATTGTTCTAGATTCAACTGTACAGTAAAATGATTCAGTTATGTGTTTTATATATTATATTTTTAAAAATATATGTCATTTTCCTTTATAGGTTATTATAACATATTGAATATTGTTCACTGTATTATATACTAGATCTTTGTTGATTATCTAGTTGTGTATTTCTGTTAAACCTATATTTCGTATTTATCCCTCATATTCACCATTCTCCATTGGTAACCATAAGTTTGTTTTCTATGTCTGTGAGTCTGTTTCTGTACTGTAAATAGATTATATTATTTTATAGATTTCATATATGTGATATATAACTTTTTCTCTAACTTACTTCGCATAATCACGTTTCTTTCAAGACTTGATACACTTAATCATATTCTCTAGGTTCAACCATGTTGCAACAAATGGCAATATTTCATTCTTTTTTATGGATGAGTAATATTCCATTGATCTGTTGATGGACATTTAGATTGCTTCAGTGTTTTGGCTACTTTAAATAGTGCTGCTAGGAATATTGACGTGCATGTATCTTTTTGAATTACAGTTGTTGTTGTTGTTGTTGTTTTTTTAATAATTACAGAGTCTTGTTGTTCACAGACATGTATGTTCCCAGATCAGGCATATGCATATCCCTGGTCCCTCCCCCTTCCCAATCCCCCCATCCTACCCTTCAAGGCTGTCGAACAGAGCCATTGTAGGAACTCCTATTCCCACAGTGCAATGACAATAGGTATCTTTTTCACATATGATAGTTTAGGTTTCCATGGTACTTCCCCTATGCCTCTCACCCACTGTTCATTCCCCACAATGTCCATATATCTATTCCCTGAGTCTGTTCTCTCATCAGTTGGCTGCAAGTGTTATCATTACCCATTTACTAGATTCCATCTACATGTGTTAGTATACTGTACTTGCTTTCTCTTTTTAACTCATTTCACTTTTTATGATAGGTTCTAGATCCAACCACCTCATTAAGACTGATTCTTCTGCATTTCTTTTAACAGCTGAGTAGTATTCTGTTGTATATGTGTGTCAAGGTTTCTTTATCTGTTCATTCATTGATGGACATCTAGGTTGCTTCCATGTTCTGGCTATTGTATAGAGAGCTGCAATGAACATTGGGGTACAGGTGCTTCTTTCAGATTTTATTTCATCAGGATATAAGCCTAAGAGCGGGATTGCTGGGTCATATGGCTTCTATTTTTAGTTTTTACAGAAATCTCTAGACTGTCTTCCATAGAGGCTGTATCAATTTACATTCCCACCAGCAATGCAAGAGGGTTCCCTTTTCGCCACACCCTCTCCAGCATTTATTGTCTGTTGATTTGTGGATGATGGCCATTCTGATGGGTGTGAGGTGATATCTCATTGTAGTTTTGATTTGCATTTCTCTAATTATAAGTGAAGTTGAGCATTGTTTCATATGCTTTTTGGTCACCTGTATGTCCTCTTTGGAGAGGTGTCTGTAGGTCCTTTTCCCATTTTTTGATTGGGTTGTTCATTTTTCATGTGCTGAGCTGTCTTGAGTTGCTTGTAGATTTTGGAGATTAATTCTTTGTCTGTTGTTTCATTTGCTATGATTTCCTCCCATTCTGTGGGGTGTCTGTTCAGCTTTTTTGTAATTTCTTTTGCTGTAGAAAAGCTTTTAAGTTTCATTACGTCCCACATGTTCATTTTTCTTTTTAGTTCCGCTATTCTAGTAGGTGGGCCATGGAAGATCTTTTAGTCCATTAGTACCCTCCCCTTCCCAATCCCCCCATCCTACCCTTCAAGGCTGTCGAACAGAGCCATTGTAGGAACTCCTATTCCCACAGTGCAATGACAATAGGTATCTTTTTCACATATGATAGTTTAGGTTTCCATGGTACTTCCCCTATGCCTCTCACCCACTGTTCATTCCCCACAATGTCCATATATCTATTCCCTGAGTCTGTTCTCTCATCAGTTGGCTGCAAGTGTTATCATTACCCATTTACTAGATTCCATCTACATGTGTTAGTATACTGTACTTGCTTTCTCTTTTTAACTCATTTCACTTTTTATGATAGGTTCTAGATCCAACCACCTCATTAGGACTGATTCTTCTGCATTTCTTTTAACAGCTGAGTAGTATTCCGTTGTATATGTGTGTCAGGGCTTCTTTATCTGTTCATTCATTGATGGACATCTAGGTTGCTTCCATGTTCTGGCTATTGTATAGAGAGCTGCAATGAACATTGGGGTACAGGTGCTTCTTTCAGATTTTATTTCATCAGGATATAAGCCTAAGAGTGGGATTGCTGGGTCATATGGCTTCTATTTTTAGTTTTTACAGAAATCTCTAGACTGTCTTCCATAGAGGCTGTATCAATTTACATTCCCACCAGCAATGCAAGAGGGTTCCCTTTTCGCCACACCCTCTCCAGCATTTATTGTCTGTTGATTTGTGGATGATGGCCATTCTGATGGGTGTGAGGTGATATCTCATTGTAGTTTTGATTTGCATTTCTCTAATTATAAGTGAAGTTGAGCATTGTTTCATATGCTTTTTGGTCACCTGTATGTCCTCTTTGGAGAGGTGTCTGTAGGTCCTTTTCCCATTTTTTGATTGGGTTGTTCATTTTTCGTGTGCTGAGCTGTCTTGAGTTGCTTGTAGATTTTGGAGATTAATTCTTTGTCTGTTGTTTCATTTGCTATGATTTCCTCCCATTCTGTGGGGTGTCTGTTCAGCTTTTTTGTAATTTCTTTTGCTGTAGAAAAGCTTTTAAGTTCCATTACGTCCCACATGTTCATTTTTCTTTTTAGTTCCGCTATTCTAGTAGGTGGGCCATGGAAGATCTTGCTTTGATTTATGTCCTTGAGTGTTTTGCCTATATTCTCCTCTAAGAGTTTGATGGTTTCTGGTCTTATATTTAGGTCTTCAATCCATTTTGAGTTGATCATTGTGTATGGTGTCAGTGAATGTTCCAACTTCATTTTTTTTGCATGTAGCTGTCCAGTTTTATTAATTTTCTGTTTTGATGATCTGCCCATTGGTGTGAGAGGATTGTTAAAGTCTCCTACTATGATTGTGTTATTGTCAATTTCTTCTTTTATGTCCGAAAGTGTTTGTCTTATGTATTGGGGTGCTCCTGTGTTTGGTGCATAGATATTTATGATTGCTATGTCTTCCTCTTGGATCAATTCCTTGATCATTATGTAGTGACCTGCCTCATCTCTTATAATCTTCTTTATTTTAAAGTCTATTTTTTCTGATATGAGGATTACTACCCCAGCTTTCTTTTGATTTCCATTTGCATGGAATATCTTTTTCCATCCTCTCACTTTCAGTCTGTGTGTGTCGTTAGGTCTGAATTGAGTTTCCTGTAGGCAGCATATATATGGGTCTTGTTTTTGAATCCATTGAGCTAGTCTGTGTCTTTTGATTGGAGCATTTAGTCCATTTACATTCAAAGTAATTATTGATACAAATGATCCTATTGTCATCTTCTTAGATGTTTGGGATTTGATTTGTAGGACATCTCCTACTTCTGTTTTCATTGGCTATATCAGGCCTTTTAGCACTTGTTGTAGGGCTGGTTTCCTAACAAACTTTTAGCTCTTGCTTGTCTGAGGAGCTTTTGACTTCTCTATCAGTTCTGAATGAGATCCTTGCTAGGCAGAGAATTCTTGGTTGTAGGTTATTCTCTTTTAGCTGTTTAAGTGTGTCCTGCCATTCTCTTCTGCCCTGCAGGGTTTCTGATGAAAGATCAACGGTTAAACGTATTGGGTTTCCTTTATATGTTATTTGTTGTTTGTTCCTAGATGCTTTTAGTATTCTGTCTTTATATTTAGTCTGTGTTAGCTTGCTTAGAATGTGCCTTGGTGTGTTTCTTCTGGGGTTTATCCTGTATGGAACTCTTGGTGCTCTTGGACTTGGTTGACAATTTCCTTTGCCATGGTGGGTGAAGTTTTAACTACAACCACTTCAAGAATTTTTTCATAGTCTTTCTTTCCCTCTTCTAGTTCTGGGACTCCTATAATTCTAATGTTGGTGTGTTTGAGATTGTTCCACAGGTCTCTGAGGTATCCTCAGTGCTTTTGATTCTTTGTGCTTTGTTCACTTCTTCAGCAGTTATTTCCATCCTTCTGTCTTCCAGTTCACTTACCTGTTCTTCAGCCTCTGATAGTCTACTGTTGAGATCTTCGATAGTATTTTTGAGTTCAGCAATTGAGTTGTTTGTCTCTATTTGTTTATTTTTTATTTCTTGCGTGTCTCTTCTCCGTGCACTAATTTCCTTTAATATTCTGTTTTCGGTGTTTTGAATCCTCACGAGTATCACTCTCCTGAATTCTCTTTCTGATAATTTGTCTATCTCATCTTCTGTCATTTGTAACTCTGTTTCTCTGCTTTGTTCCTTCATTTGCACAGTGTTTCTCTGTCTTTTCATTGTTATGTTAATTTTTGTTTCTTTGTGTGTGTCTGTGTGCTGGAGGTCTTTTTCATTCCGGCCTGTGGTTGATTTCTCCCTTTCTATTGGTTTCTGTCCTTGTAGAAGGGTTCAGTAGTTCATGTCTTGGGTGGTGCTGGGTCTTGTTTGCAGGTGAATAATCTCTAGTGTTGTATGTTCTTTGATAGTGCAGAGTCTTGGAATCAGGGCATGGTTTGATCTCTGGCCGGGGAGTGTAGGCTCTATGTCTGGTTTGCTATGGTATTCAGTGGTGATAGTTCAAATACTAGCATATGAGAATCAGGAGGTGCATCCCTGGTAGTTGACAGTCATAAAATCATGCAAATATTTTCTGACATAATGGAAAAATATACATACATACACATCAATAAACACAGCTGAACAGTCTTACAGGTATAAAGTATAGGAAATTTTTCTGGCAGATGGCACAATCAATGTTGGTACCTGTTAAGCTCTAAGTTAATTAAAATACTGCCTTGAAAGATCAACGGTTTTGCCTTATTATTTGTTGTTTGTTCCTAGATGCTTTTAGTATTCTGTCTTTATATTTAGTCTGTGTTAGCTTGCTTAGAATGTGCCTTGGTGTGTTTCTTCTGGGGTTTATCCTGTATGGAACTCTTGGTGCTCTTGGACTTGGTTGACAATTTCCTTTGCCATGGTGGGTGAAGTTTTAACTACAACCACTTCAAGAATTTTTTCATAGTCTTTCTTTCCCTCTTCTAGTTCTGGGACTCCTATAATTCTAATGTTGGTGTGTTTGAGATTGTTCCACAGGTCTCTGAGGTATCCTCAGTGCTTTTGATTCTTTGTGCTTTTTTCACTTCTTCAGCAGTTATTTCCATCCTTCTGTCTTCCAGTTCACTTACCTGTTCTTCAGCCTCTGATAGTCTAGTGTTGAGATCTTCGATAGTATTTTTGAGTTCAGCAATTGAGTTGTTTGTCTCTATTTGTTTATTTTTTATTTCTTGCGTGTCTCTTCTCTGTGCACTAATTTCCTTTAATATTCTGTTTTCGGTGTTTTGAATCCTCACGAGTATCACTCTCCTGAATTCTCTTTCTGATAATTTGTCTATCTCATCTTCTGTCATTTGTAACTCTGTTTCTCTGCTTTGTTCCTTCATTTGCACAGTGTTTCTCTGTCTTTTCATTGTTATGTTAATTTTTGTTTCTTTGTGTGTGTCTGTGTGCTGGAGGTCTTTTTCATTCCGGCCTGTGGTTGATTTCTCCCTTTCTATTGGTTTCTGTCCTTGTAGAAGGGTTCAGTAGTTCATGTCTTGGGTGGTGCTGGGTCTTGTTTGCAGGTGAATAATCTCTAGTGTTGTATGTTCTTTGATAGTGCGGAGTCTTGGAATCAGGGCATGGTTTGATCTCTGGCCGGGGAGTGTAGGCGCTATGTCTGGTTTGCTATGGTATTCAGTGGTGATAGTTCAAATACTAGCATATGAGAATCAGGAGGTGCATCCCTGGTAGTTGACAGTCATAAAATCATGCAAATATTTTCTGACATAATGGAAAAATATACATACATACACATCAATAAACACAGCTGAACAGTCTTACAGGTATAAAGTATAGGAAATTTTTCTGGCAGATGGCACAATCAATGTTGGTACCTGTTAAGCTCTAAGTTAATTAAAATACTGCCTTGACAAACAGATCCAGGGCAAGGTCCCAGATGGGAATATTATAATGAAAGCATTTTTTGACTAAATCATGTGTTGGGGGTGAGAAGAATGAGAGTGTATGAGTAATGAGAAGGAATATATTAGTTTTGCAAGGATTTTATAAGGTTAGGTAACAAAGATGAGTGTGTTGTAGAGTTTGGTACAGCTGGAAGAGAATAGTAGAGACAGGAAGATAGGAAATATTTATGTAGAGGATAGTAGTAGGTATAAAAAGATTTTGCCATTAGAGCATAGAGAGAGGAAGCAGTGGCAAAGGAAAAAATTAAAAGTTTAAAAAAACTAAAAAAACATAAAATTAAAAAAAATTGAAAAGACAAAGAAGAAGGAAAAGAAAAAAAAAAAAAGAAAAAGAAAAAGGGTAAATACTGTTCCTGGTTTTTATCTTCTCATCAGCGTGTGGACCTTCCACCTGTTTTCTCTTGGTGGTGTTGTCCCAGATTTCTGTAGTCTGTGCTGGTGGGGGTTGGGTGTGGGGGCTGTACATTTGCTTATGTCTTAGGTTTCAGTGAGGGTTAGGGTTTTTTTTGTTTTTTTTTGTTTTTTTCAGTCAGGACCCTTGCGTAGCCAGTTGCTCTAGTTTGTTTTACTTTCAGTAAAACAAAGGCTCTGCAGACAGCTCAGATGTTGTCCAGAGCCAGCAGGGTGGGCAGTTCCCAGTCTATCAGGCAGGGGCCACGCCCGGCCCCCTGCTGGAGGGGGCTCTTCGGTTCCACTGCATACCCCCTTTTAGCCTTCAATCCTTGCTCTTCTCTGAGTTTCCTCTGTGGCGGCGGCTCTCTGCTGTCTGCAGGACTGCGCCTACTCGTCCCAGGTGCCCGGCTTCTTTGCTGCAGCTCTGGGGCTGCTTGGGCTGTATGAGCTGCCAGCACGCATTCGCTGCTGTATAAGGGACTAAGTCCTCTGATGCTCTCTCTGCTTCGGGGGGAACTGAGGTTTCTTGTCCCAGGTGCTTGGCTTCTTTGCTGCAGCTCTGGGGCTACGCAGGCTGTTTGAGCTACTGGCGCGTGTGCACTGCCGGGTAGGGGAGTAAGCCCCAAAGGCGGGTATGAGCTTCCCCACCCAGCTCGAGCTTCCGTGTCTGGCTAGAGGCAGGTTTTTGGGTTGCAACCCGTGGGGAATTTTCCTGTTCTATACTGATCGCGCCTGCTAGCGGTGTCTCAGCTCACCTGGCACCCGGCGACCCTGTGCTGTTCCAGAGAGGTTTTCACGCTGAGCACTGCCTTCTGTCCTCCCGGCACACTTCGCAGCGCTCTCTACGCCCTGGAGTACAGGGCCCTCAGTACGGGAGCTCAGGGAAAGTTCTGGCTGCTCACTCTCCGACCCTTGTAGACCTGAGGAGTTCTTTTGTCGTCTAGAGGCTGGTTTGTTGGTTGTGTTTCGTTTCTTGATTAGGTCTGGTTGTTCTATTGGGGAGCTGGTCTGTCATTTTGCCCTCTTCCCCTGAATTAGTTTCAGTCTTTTCTGGATTTATGCCCAGAAGTGGTATTACTGGATCATATGGTAGCTGTGTTTTCAATTTTTTAAGGAACTCAAACTGTTTTCCATAGTAGTTCTACCGGTTTACATTCCTACCAACAGTGTAAGAATGTTTCTTTTTCTCAACATCCTCTATAGCATTTATTATTTTTAGACATTTTGATGATAGTCATTCTGCCTGGTGTGAGATAATACCTGATTATGACTTTGACTTGGATTTCTTCTAATGATTAGAAATGTTGAGAATCTTTTCAAGTGCTTGTTCGCAATCTGTGTGTCTTATTTAGAGAGATTTTTATTTAGGTGTTCTGCCAATTTGTAATTTTTTTTTTTTTGATATTTGTTTGTATGAACTGCTTGCATATTTTGGAAATTAATCTCCTGTCAGTTACAACATTTGCAAATATTTTATTCCATTCCATCAGTTGCCTTTTTATTCACAATTGCTTTGTTGTTGAAAAGCTTTTACGTGTAATTAGTTTCCATTTGTTTATTTTTGCTTTTATTTCTTTTGCCTTGCGAGACTGATCAAAGAAACTATTACTCTGATTTATATTGAAGAATGTTTTACCTCAGTTTCCTTCTAGATGTTTTATGGTATCATGTCTTTAGGTTTTTAAACCATAATGGTGTGAGGGAGTGTTATAATTTTATTGATCTACTTGATGCTATGTGATTTTCCTGAAACCACTTGCTGAAGAGATTGTATTTCTCCATTGTATATTCTGTCACGTTTGTCAGATTAACTGACCATAGGGATATGGGTTTATTCCTAGGCTCTATATTCTGTTCCATTGAACTGTAGGTCTGATTTTGTGCCAGTGCTATGCTGGTTTGAATATGGTAACTTTGTAGTAGTGTCTAAAATCAAGAGGGTTTTTCCTTGTGCGCTATTTTTTTTCCCTCAGGATTGCTTTAACAATTTTAGGCCTTCTCTTGATTCATATAAATTTTAGTATAATTGGTTTTATTTGTGTGAAAAATTTCATAGGTTATTTTATAGGAATGAAATTAAATCTGTAGATTACTTTGAGAAGGATGGCCATTTTAATAATATTGATTCTTCCAATCCAAGAGTATGGGATACCTTTCCATTTCTTTCAATCACCTTCAATTTATTTTATGAATGTTTTACAGTTATCAATATATATGTATATGACCTCCTTGAATATATTTATTCCTAGGTATTCTGTTTTTAATATTTTGATATAATTTTATATGAGACTTTTTAACTTTCTTTTTTGATATTTCAGTAGTAAAGAAATATAAGGATTTATAAATTTATATATATGTAATATATATCTGTTAATCATGTATCCTGTTATACCTTGCTGAATTAGTTTATTAGTTCTAATAGTTTTCCTGTAGTGTCTTTAGAGTTTTCCATACAAAGTATCCTTTTATCTGCATATGTTATTGTGCTTTTTCCCTTCCAGTTTGGATACATCTCATTTCTCCTTGTTGTCTGATTTCTGTGGCTAGTACTTCCAATAGTGTCTTGAGTAGAAGTGGTGAGTGTGATATCCTTGTCTTATTCCAGAATTTACTGAGAAGCTTTTCAGCTTTTCACCATTGAGTAATATGTTGGCTATGATTTTGTCATGAATGATTTTTATTATGTTGAGCTACGTTCCCTCTGTACCCACATTGATAAAAGTTTTCATCATGAATGGATGTTGAATTTTATCAAATAACTTTAGTATCTCTTAAGATGATCATTTTTTTCTCTCTCTTTTTTTGTTAATGTGGTGCTTCACATTGATTGATTTGCATATATTGAACTGTGTTTGTAAATCTTCAATTAATCCAAATTGATCCATGGTCTATGATTGTTTTTATGTAGTGTTGACTTTAATTTGCTAACATTTTTTGTTGAGGATTTTAGGATCTGTCTTCATCAATGATACTGGCCTATAGTCTTAGTGTTTTTGTCAGGTTTTGGTTGATGGTGGCTTCATAGAATGATTTTGGAAGTCATTAGAATTAGAGAAGGATTAAAGAAGATCAATATAAGCTTTTTGTGTATTTGATAGAAATCCCTAGTGAAGTCACTTTGCCTAAACTTTTGTTTACAAAGATTTTTTAAAAAATAGATTCAATCAATCTGTTCAAATTATCTATTTCTTCTTGACTCAGTTTCTGGCAGGCTATGTGTTTCCAGAAATTTGATCACTTCTTCTAGGTTGTCCAGTTTGGTGCCATATAACTGCTCATAGTATTTCCTTATGATTTTTTGTATACCTGAGTTATCATTATTATTTCTTTTCCATTAATTTGTGTCCTCTCTCTTTCCTTGTTGGTGAGGCTGTATAGATGTTTGTTGATTTAACTTATCCTATTCAAAATATCAGCTCTTGACTTTATTGATATTTTCTAGTGTTTTTATGTCTATTTTGTTTATTTCCCTCTGACATTTATTATTTCCTTTGTTCTGCTCACTTTGAGTTTTGTTTGTTCTACTTTTCCTAATACTTGAAGGTGGTAAGTTAGCTTGTTTATTTTAGATTTTTTTTTTTTTTCCCTTAGGAAAGGCCTGCAGGAAAAACTCTGAATTTCCCACTTAGAACTGCTTTTGGTGAATCCTATAGACTTTTAAGTATGGGTTTTCATTGTCATTTGTCTTAATATATTTTCCAATTTTCTATTTGAGTTCATTGTTGACCACCTGTATTTTTTAGTAGCATGTTGTTATTTTCCATGTGACCACTTTTTCCCCATTTTTCTCAGTGGTTGACTTCTGTTTTCATACTGTGGTCAGAAAAGATGCTTGAAATAATTTCTATTCTCCTAAATTTGTTGAAGTTTGTTGTGTCCTAGTATTTATATATGTTATTGAGGATAATATCCTCTATTTGCATTGATTTTTTATCATTAAATAGTGTCCTTCTCTGTCTTCTTTTTTATGAGCTTTAAGTCCATTTTTTCTGATATGAATATTCCTACCCTTGCTTTCTTTTCCTTTCCATTTTCATGAAATATCTTTTCTCATCTCTTCATTTATAGTCTATTTTTCACTCTAAAGTGAATCTCTTATTAGCACCATATTGTAAATTCTTCTTCTTTTTCAACTGTCTGCCACTCCATGTCTTTTGATTGAGCCATTTAGCCCACTGACATTTAAAGTAGTAATTAATACATATATATTTATTGTCATTTTAAACTTTGTTTTCCAGTTAATTTTGTAGTTCTTTGTTTCTTTTTTTTCTCCTTCTGACTTGATAGTTTCCTTTTGCATTATGGTTGGGTTCCTTTTTTATGCATGTGAATCAATTGTATGTTTTATGATTTTCAAGTTTTCAAGTTAACCCATAACTATATCCACTTGGTTTTGACTGAAAGTCATATAAAACAAAACACATTGTAAAGGTTCCAATTTTTTTTTTTTCCTTGACCTTACATTTTGTTTGTGGAATCCCGCATTACATCTTTATCCTTGTACTGTTAATTGTAGTTATAATCATTTTTACAAAATGTATGGTTGTTTTTAATCTATGTACTAATTTATATATGATCTTCAGTTTTGCTTATATATTTGTCTTCTGTACTGTGTTTTTCTCTTTCCTACAGATTCTACTTTTCTATTTCAGTTCAGTTGAGTCACTCAGTCATGGCTGGCTTTTTGCAACCCTATGGACTGCAGAACACCAGACTTCCCTTTCCTTGACTGTCTCCCAGAGCTTGTTGAAACCCATGTCCATTGTCAATATATTTTCCAATTTTCTATTTGAGTTCATTGTTGACCACCTGTATTTTTTAGTAGCATGTTGTTATTTTCCATGTGACCACTTTTTCCCCATTTTTCTCAGTGGTTGACTTCTGTTTTCATACTGTGGTCAGAAAAGATGCTTGAAATAATTTCTATTCTCCTAAATTTGTTGAAGTTTGTTGTGTCCTAGTATTTATATATGTTATTGAGGATAATATCCTCTATTTGCATTGATTTTTTATCATTAAATAGTGTCCTTCTCTGTCTTCTTTTTTATGAGCTTTAAGTCCATTTTTTCTGATATGAATATTCCTACCCTTGCTTTCTTTTCCTTTCCATTTTCATGAAATATCTTTTCTCATCTCTTCATTTATAGTCTATTTTTCACTCTAAAGTGAATCTCTTATTAGCACCATATTGTAAATTCTTCTTCTTTTTCAACTGTCTGCCACTCCATGTCTTTTGATTGAGCCATTTAGCCCACTGACATTTAAAGTAGTAATTAATACATATATATTTATTGTCATTTTAAACTTTGTTTTCCAGTTAATTTTGTAGTTCTTTGTTTCTTTTTTTTCTCCTTCTGACTTGATAGTTTCCTTTTGCATTATGGTTGGGTTCCTTTTTTATGCATGTGAATCAATTGTATGTTTTATGATTTTCAAGTTTTCAAGTTAACCCATAACTATATCCACTTGGTTTTGACTGAAAGTCATATAAAACAAAACACATTGTAAAGGTTCCAATTTTTTTTTTTTCCTTGACCTTACATTTTGTTTGTGGAATCCCGCATTACATCTTTATCCTTGTACTGTTAATTGTAGTTATAATCATTTTTACAAAATGTATGGTTGTTTTTAATCTATGTACTAATTTATATATGATCTTCAGTTTTGCTTATATATTTGTCTTCTGTACTGTGTTTTTCTCTTTCCTACAGATTCTACTTTTCTATTTCAGTTCAGTTGAGTCACTCAGTCATGGCTGGCTTTTTGCAACCCTATGGACTGCAGAACACCAGACTTCCCTTTCCTTGACTGTCTCCCAGAGCTTGTTGAAACCCATGTCCATTGACTCAGTGATGAAATTCATCATTATTTCGCATCAGGTGGCCAAAGTACTGGAGCTTCAGTTTCAGCATCAGTCCTTCCAATGGATATTCAGGGTTGATTTACTTTAGGATTGACTGAGTTGATCTCCTTCCAGTCTGAGGGACTGTCAAAATTCTTCTCTAGCTCCGCAGTTCAGAGGCATCAGTTCTTTGGTGCTTAGTCTTACATGAGATGTGAGAGTCTTACTTTCATATTCTTGCATGACTACTAACAAAAACATAGCTATGACTGTATGAGCTTTTGTTGGCAAAGTGATATCTCGGCTTTTTAATACATTGCCTAGGTTTGTCATAGCTTTTCTTCCAAGGAGCAAGCTGCTCTTTTCTATTTAGAGAAGACTTTTGAATACTCCTTTAGGTCAAGTGAAATATTGCTGTATTTCTTTTTAGCTTTTTTAGTTTTGCTTGTCTGAAAAATTCCTAGTTTCTTATATGCTAAATAATAGTCTTTCTGAGTGGAATATTCCTGGTTGCAAGTATTTCCCTCTTAGAAATGGGAAATATCATGTCTATTACTTTTGCCAAGCAAAGTACATGTAGAGATATCAACTGATAACCTTATAGGTATTTCATGTAACTAAGTCTTTGTTTTTTTACTTGGTGCTATTAAAATTATCTCTTTAACTTCCCATTTTAATTATATGTCTTAGTGTTGATTCATTTGGGTTCACTTCATTTGGGTCCCTCTGTGCCTCCTATACCTAGATAACTGTTTCCTTTCTTATGTTTGAGAAGTTTTTAACCACAAATTCTTCAAGTACATTTTCCATTCCCTTATATCTTTCTTTTTCTTCTGGAACCATATTGTGCATAGGGTGGTACACTTTATATTATTCAGTATATCCCATATGTTGCTTTTATTTTTCTCCATTTGTCTTTCTGTCTGCTCTTCTGATTGGGTGATTTCTATTATTCTACCTTACAGATTACTTGTTCTGCATTATTTAGTCTTCTGTTCATTGCCTTTAGCTCAGGGTTGTTTTTTTTTTTTTTCATGGCCGCTTCTATTGGTCTTTCATTTGTTTGCATCTTTGTTCTTTGACCTGTGTGGGCCTCCGATCGCAGTGGCCCTTCTCATCGCAGAGCATGGGCTGTGAGTGCATGCACTCCAGAGCTCCAGCTCAGTAGTTTGGCACATTGGTCCAGACGCTCCATGGCACGTGGGATCTTCGCAGTTCAGGGATCAAACCAGTGCCCCTTGCACTGCAAGGTGGTGTCTTTACCCACTGGGCCACCAGGGAAGCCCTTTAACAGTCTGAGGGACTGAACTGTATGAGCTTTTGTTGCGGGGCACTTTCATATTCATGCATGACTACTAACAAACATAGCTATGACTGTATGAGCTTTTGTTGGCAAAGTGATATCTCGGCTTTTTAATACATTGCCTAGGTTTGTCATAGCTTTTCTTCCAAGGAGCAAGCTGCTCTTTTCTATTTAGAGAAGACTTTTGAATACTCCTTTAGGTCAAGTGAAATATTGCTGTATTTCTTTTTAGCTTTTTTAGTTTTGCTTGTCTGAAAAATTCCTAGTTTCTTATATGCTAAATAATAGTCTTTCTGAGTGGAATATTCCTGGTTGCAAGTATTTCCCTCTTAGAAATGGGAAATATCATGTCTATTACTTTTGCCAAGCAAAGTACATGTAGAGATATCAACTGATAACCTTATAGGTATTTCATGTAACTAAGTCTTTGTTTTTTTACTTGGTGCTATTAAAATTATCTCTTTAACTTCCCATTTTAATTATATGTCTTAGTGTTGATTCATTTGGGTTCACTTCATTTGGGTCCCTCTGTGCCTCCTATACCTAGATAACTGTTTCCTTTCTTATGTTTGAGAAGTTTTTAACCACAAATTCTTCAAGTACATTTTCCATTACCTTATATCTTTCTTTTTCTTCTGGAACCATATTGTGCATAGGGTGGTACACTTTATATTATTCAGTATATCCCATATGTTGCTTTTATTTTTCTCCATTTGTCTTTCTGTCTGCTCTTCTGATTGGGTGATTTCTATTATTCTACCTTACAGATTACTTGTTCTGCATTATTTAGTCTTCTGTTCATTGCCTTTAGCTCAGGGTTGTTTTTTTTTTTTTTCATGGCCGCTTCTATTGGTCTTTCATTTGTTTGCATCTTTGTTCTTTGACCTGTGTGGGCCTCCGATCGCAGTGGCCCTTCTCATCGCAGAGCATGGGCTGTGAGTGCATGCACTCCAGAGCTCCAGCTCAGTAGTTTGGCACATTGGTCCAGACGCTCCATGGCACGTGGGATCTTCGCAGTTCAGGGATCAAACCAGTGCCCCTTGCACTGCAAGGTGGTGTCTTTACCCACTGGGCCACCAGGGAAGCCCTTTAACTCAGTTTTTACCTTGGCAATTGAGTTTTCTAGTTTTGATTTTTAAAATAATTTCTAGTTTCTCATTACAGTTATTTGCATTTTTATTGAAAGTCTTTCTTATTTTTTTAGTGTTTTTGTTACCTCCTTGTTGAATGCAGGCTCTAGTAGACTAGTGAGATCTATTTCATTGTTTTTTCTTTCATGGGGTTTGTCCTGTTCTTTTATTGGAAATACTTACTCTTCCTTTTCATTGTATATTTGTCTTTTTCTATCAATTTCTGAGAAATGGATATTTACTGTTGTCTGAAAGGGCTGTTTTAACTTGGGAATATCCCTATATAGACTGTAAACCCAATATTTTTGATGTGAGTACTTTTTTTTTTTTTTTTTTCATATCTATGCCTACCACTTCTGTCCTTAGAGTGTATTGGTCATTGTTCCCTGATAACAGTAGTAAAGAAGGGATGGGACATTATGGATCCATTTGTATTGCTTCATTATTTGTTATCAGTATTGATGAGGAAATGCCTAAGTCTTTTTTTAAAAATTTTTTTTGACCACTTCTATTGGTGTTTCATTTATTTATCATCCATCTTTGATCTTTGGCCTGTGTGGGCCTTCCATTGTAGTGGCCTCTCTCATTGCAGAGCACCGGCTCTGGGGTTGGACACATTGGTCCAGCCCCTCCACAGCACGTGGGATCTTCCCAGGCCAGGGATGTATATATGGGCCTCCAAGGTGACTCAGTGGGTAAAAAATTTGCTTGTAAGGAAGGAGAGACAGGTTGATCCCTGGGTTGGGAAGATAGTCTGGAGGAAGTTGTGACAACCTATTCCAGTATTCTTGTCTGGAGAATTCTATGGACAGAGGAGTCTGGCATGCTACAGTCCATAGTCACAAAGACTTGGACACAGCTGATTCACACACAAATATATTTATATATATATATATAAAAATATGTTTATATATATTTATATATATATTCGTGTGTGCATCAGCTGTGTCCAAGTCTTTGTGACTATGGACTGTAGCATAATATATATATATAAATCACTATATATATATATATATATATATATACATATATATATATACACATACGTATACCTGCGTACACATATGCTTAGAAATATGGTATATAGAGTAATTTTACTAACTTCTAAGAAAAAAATGAAGGGAGGGGAATAAGGAGCATCAGATTAAATTCTAAGTTTACATAGGATGAGAACAGCATTCCTTGATGAGAATGTAGTATTTGAAGAACCAGCCATGTCATTGTCTAGAGGAAGAATGCCCTAGACAGAGAAAACGTCAAGGGCAAGGGCTCTGACAGGAAAATATAACTAACTTATTTAACCAAAGGCAAGGTGCTTGTTGTGGCTGGAGCTAGAGGAGTGGGAGAGCAGAGGTAAAATGAGTACTGATTGATAAGAGAACCTGGACAAGATAGGCACTTATCGACCTGAATTAGGACTTTGTTACTGAGTGAAATGATAAGTGAAGGTTTTTAAGCCAAGGAAGGGTATCATCTCATTTAAAAGTTGTTAAGTGACTTCCAGCCAAGAGGAAATGCCAGGAATTCGATTTTCCTTTCACCTAATATCACAACAGTGACAAAATATATATGAAACAACCGTTTTCCCTTTACTGGATGTCATGTAACAGAGGATAGTGTTCTTTGATGGTCATAAAACAAGTGAAGTAAATATTTTGTCATCCAGGAAGATTCTCTCAGGTAGACACCAGGTGTCTTCCGAGTCTGAGAGATCTGGGAGTCCTGGGAAGCGAAATCACTAGAGGTTCGCCAACTGTACAATGGAGATACTACCAAATTTGATAGATTTTGAAGAATTTTGCCAGTGGGTAAAAATTGGGCTTGTAAAAGGAAGGAGAGACAGGTTGATCCCTGGGTTGGGAAGATAGTCTGGAGGAAGTTGTGACAACCTATTCCAGTATTCTTGTCTGGAGAATTCTATGGACAGAGGAGTCTGGCATGCTACAGTCCATAGTCACAAAGACTTGGACACAGCTGATTCACACACAAATATATTTATATATATATATATATAAATATGTTTATATATATTTATATATATATTCGTGTGTGCATCAGCTGTGTCCAAGTCTTTGTGACTATGGACTGTAGCATAATATATATATATATAAATCACTATATATATATATATATATATATATACATATATATATATACACATACGTATACCTGCGTACACATATGCTTAGAAATATGGTATATAGAGTAATTTTACTAACTTCTAAGAAAAAATGAAGGGAAGAGAATAAGGAGCATCAGATTAAATTCTAAGTTTACATAGGATGAGAACAGCATTCCTTGATGAGAATGTAGTATTTGAAGAACCAGCCATGTCATTGTCTAGAGGAAGAATGCCCTAGACAGAGAAAACGTCAAGGGCAAGGGCTCTGACAGGAAAATATAACTAACTTATTTAACCAAAGGCAAGGTGCTTGTTGTGGCTGGAGCTAGAGGAGTGGGAGAGCAGAGGTAAAATGAGTACTGATTGATAAGAGAACCTGGACAAGATAGGCACTTATCGACCTGAATTAGGACTTTGTTACTGAGTGAAATGATAAGTGAAGGTTTTTAAGCCAAGGAAGGGTATCATCTCATTTAAAAGTTGTTAAGTGACTTCCAGCCAAGAGGAAATGCCAGGAATTCGATTTTCCTTTCACCTAATATCACAACAGTGACAAAATATATATGAAACAACCGTTTTCCCTTTACTGGATGTCATGTAACAGAGGATAGTGTTCTTTGATGGTCATAAAACAAGTGAAGTAAATATTTTGTCATCCAGGGAAGATTCTCTCAGGTAGACACCAGGTGTCTTCCCGAGTCTGAGAGATCTGGGAGTCCTGGGAAGCGAAATCACTAGAGGTTCGCCAACTGTACAATGGAGATACTACCAAATTTATGATGAAGATTTTGAGTTAATGTATTTAACTTACACATCAGTGCTACATTTATCTTATGTTTGCCATGGATTGACAACTTAGAATTGAAAATCTAAATCATTCTAATCACTAGGTCATTTTGACCACTTGGGCATTGTTTTATCTGGGTGTCAAAACTCAACTATAACTTGGCTTGTTTGTATATCTATAGGCAAACTCTTCACTAATGTAAAATAATTCCTGCTCACTCTTTCCTAGTTTTTGGGTTTTGTTTTCTGTTCAGAATGGCTTCTAGACCAAAAATGAAACTATTTAAGTCATGTCAGCTCAAAATGGTTGTTACTAAGAAACCAGCACTTGCAAAATGGCAATGTTTTCAATCCCTTCCTTGAAGACTGGAGAGCTAATTCCAACATTACGTTACTTTCTTTTCTTTGATGGGTCAGCAATAAAATTATGATAATGAAATAGCTGGATTCCCTCATTACAGAGATCACTTGAATTAGTGCAATTCTGCATAAAGATTTTTAGAACATTTGCAAAGGTATGTATATAGTGATCTTATATTTATATCAGGGTCACTGAATTTATTAAAGACACTTCTGCTTTTATAAGAATTTTATAGAAGTGTTAAAGTGACTTTTTATTGTATTGACAATAGCATTATTCTAGCTGTTTCAAGGGCCTCATTTCCTAAAGATTTATGTACCCTTTCCTCACCCTCATGTTGAAAAAAAAGCAAGTAATTTGTATGCTGAGATTTTGAAATGTGTTGAACTATTTGAAAAAGAATTGATATAGTCAGTAAACAGGGCTTCCTGGTGCTTCCAGCCAAGAGGAAATGCCAGGAATTCGATTTTCCTTTCACCTAATATCACAACAGTGACAAAATATATATGAAACAACCGTTTTCCCTTTACTGGATGTCATGTAACAGAGGATAGTGTTCTTTGATGGTCATAAAACAAGTGAAGTAAATATTTTGTCATCCAGGGAAGATTCTCTCAGGTAGACACCAGGTGTCTTCCCGAGTCTGAGAGATCTGGGAGTCCTGGGAAGCGAAATCACTAGAGGTTCGCCAACTGTACAATGGAGATACTACCAAATTTATGATGAAGATTTTGAGTTAATGTATTTAACTTACACATCAGTGCTACATTTATCTTATGTTTGCCATGGATTGACAACTTAGAATTGAAAATCTAAATCATTCTAATCACTAGGTCATTTTGACCACTTGGGCATTGTTTTATCTGGGTGTCAAAACTCAACTATAACTTGGCTTGTTTGTATATCTATAGGCAAACTCTTCACTAATGTAAAATAATTCCTGCTCACTCTTTCCTAGTTTTTGGGTTTTGTTTTCTGTTCAGAATGGCTTCTAGACCAAAAATGAAACTATTTAAGTTATGTCAGCTCAAAATGGTTGTTACTAAGAAACCAGCACTTGCAAAATGGCAATGTTTTCAATCCCTTCCTTGAAGACTGGAGAGCTAATTCCAACATTACGTTACTTTCTTTTCTTTGATGGGTCAGCAATAAAATTATGATAATGAAATAGCTGGATTCCCTCATTACAGAGATCACTTGAATTAGTGCAATTCTGCATAAAGATTTTTAGAACATTTGCAAAGGTATGTATATAGTGATCTTATATTTATATCAGGGTCACTGAATTTATTAAAGACACTTCTGCTTTTATAAGAATTTTATAGAAGTGTTAAAGTGACTTTTTATTGTATTGACAATAGCATTATTCTAGCTGTTTCAAGGGCCTCATTTCCTAAAGATTTATGTACCCTTTCCTCACCCTCATGTTGAAAAAAAAAGCAAGTAATTTGTATGCTGAGATTTTGAAATGTGTTGAACTATTTGAAAAAGAATTGATATAGTCAGCAAACAGGGCTTCCTGGTGCTTCTCATGTTGGGCTTGTAATAAAATTGGCTACCAAATTGCAAGTAATCAAAAGAAATAGAGTTGATTGTTCTTTCTGCTATAACAGACATTGCACTAAAGTATTCAAAACTGGAGGAGGATTTTCACCTCCTTGGCCAAATCTACACAGAAGTCACAGAAGACAGTTACTCACAAAACTATAAGTGGGACAGAATGATGAAAGGGGAATAATAATCATGGCCAGAATTTTGAAAATCTTTCTGTTGTAGGTATTTTTTTTTTCTGGTTAAACTTTAACTCTCCTCAGAATCAAAATGATTAGAGAACAAATCTTTTAAATGGATTCATTTTAACTTTAAAACATGCCTGTTTCCATCTAAGTCTGGTTCTAAACCAATAGTAAAGCATATAAGAGAATTGCTATCTTGTATCATTGCCTATTCTTGCTGTTTATTATTACTCCAGAGAACTATTGCTTATTAATTATTAAGACTTTTATGTCTATTTGAAAGTTTTGTTTTCTCGAGCCATAGCCTGCTGATTCTCAAACTATAATATCTATAAAATATCTGGAGAGCTTTTTTATTATTATTATTTTGGCCTCTTTTATTTATTTATTTATTTATTTATTTTCATCCATCTTTATTCCTTGGCCTGTGTGGGCCTCACGTTGCAGTAGCCTCTCTCACTCCAAAGCACCGGGACCTGGGCACATGCGCTCCAGAGCGCTGGCTTGCAGTTGGGCACCCTGTTCTAGCCACTCTGTGACAGTGGGATTTTCCCAGGCCAGGGATTGAACCGGTTTCCCTAGCATTGCAAAGCGGACTTTCTACCCACTGGACCACCAGGAAGGCCCCTAGAGATCTTTATAAAATTCAGATTCAGATTCTGTGGACCTAGGTTGGGTCCTGAAAGTAGTCATTTATAACAAATTACCAGGCTATGCTAATATTGTTGCTTCCTGGACCACACAATGAGTTACAAAGCCGTAGACTCCATTTTGCCTAAGCGTCCATGCTGTCTTACTCTTAAGTTGCCCAGTCTCCTGGCTCAGGTTAATGATCCCTGCTGTATAATCAAGTGAGTCTTTGCCTCTGATTGTCTGCACTCATGGCACATGTCTCCATTTTGTTTTGACTCATGTGGCCCAATATTTTCACTGGATCTGATCTATTAATACATTTCTCATCCTTGTGCTTAGTTGCTCAGTCTTTGCAACCCCATTGTCCATATCCTCCCAGGTTCCTCTGTCCATGGGATTTTTTAGACAAGAATACTGGAGTGGGTAGCCGTTTTCTCCTCCAGAGGATCTTCAGGACCCAGAAATCAAACCTAGGTCCCCTGCACTATAGGCAGAATCTTTACTGACTGAACCACCAGGGAAGCCCTTAATAAATTTCTCATACTAGTTTGTCTATTTGGTGCCTGTATTTGTAGGATAGCACCAGGAATGCAAAACAAATCAATAAGAAATACATAAAGGTATTAAAAACTTTTTATAACCACTGTGACATAGAAGGAAATTTTAAGAATTTAGCAGTCAGACTGATTTATTCAAATTCTGACTTTGCCACTTATTATCTCTAGGAACTTCATTCCCCATCTCTGCACTTTAGGTGACTCATTGAGAAAACTCGTATAAGAGGCACACATAATAGATATTTCTAATAAGTAAACCTTAATAGAGATTCTAGTCTGAAAAATATGTGGCAACTAAAGTAGTAATTCATTTTGTCACCATTCTTATTTCTTAATGCTTATAAGCAAATTATATAAGAAAACTTTTTTTCATTACCTGGCTAATTTAGTTTAAAAATTAAGAATATATATCATTGCAGCATTTATTTCATATCCACTATGGAAAAGATTTTTGTCTTAAAACCTGGATTAATACCTACATTTTCTACTTCCCTTTTTGGCCTTATATGTTCCCTGCCCAACAAGCCACAGGCTTTTAATGATAAAACATTTGTATTCATGTTCTCCCATTAGCATCTTTTGAAGTAGGTGGTACTATTTTCAGAACACTTAAGCACTCATCCTGTAGAGCTAAAATCTAAGGAAGAATACTCTAGGAATAAAAAATCTCATGCATGAAAAAAGAAAAAAAATTAAATGATTTTTCTCAGTAACTTTTTGACCTAGCAATCACTGAAGAATAGCAAACTTTTTTTTTGGAATAAATTAATCTTTAGGGGCCATGTTATAAGAACGTGACTCCATTTTGTATAATCAAGTTGCCCAGTCTCCTGGCTCAGGTTAATGATCCCTGCTGTATAATCAAGTTTTCCCACTCATGGCACAAGTCTCCATTTTGTTTTGACTCATGTGGCCCAATATTTTCACTGGATCTGATCTATTAATACATTTCTCATCCTTGTGCTTAGTTGCTCAGTCTTTGCAACCCCATTGTCCATATCCTCCCAGGTTCCTCTGTCCATGGGATTTTTTAGACAAGAATACTGGAGTGGGTAGCCGTTTTCTCCTCCAGAGGATCTTCAGGACCCAGAAATCAAACCTAGGTCCCCTGCACTATAGGCAGAATCTTTACTGACTGAACCACCAGGGAAGCCCTTAATAAATTTCTCATACTAGTTTGTCTATTTGGTGCCTGTATTTGTAGGATAGCACCAGGATTGCAAAACAAATCAATAAGAAATACATAAAGGTATTAAAAACTTTTTATAACCACTGTGACATAGAAGGAAATTTTAAGAATTTAGCAGTCAGACTGATTTATTCAAATTCTGACTTTGCCACTTATTATCTCTAGGAACTTCATTCCCCATCTCTGCACTTTAGGTGACTCATTGAGAAAACTCGTATAAGAGGCACACATAATAGATATTTCTAATAAGTAAACCTTAATAGAGATTCTAGTCTGAAAAATATGTGGCAACTAAAGTAGTAATTCATTTTGTCACCATTCTTATTTCTTAATGCTTATAAGCAAATTATATAAGAAAACTTTTTTTCATTACCTGGCTAATTTAGTTTAAAAATTAAGAATATATATCATTGCAGCATTTATTTCATATCCACTATGGAAAAGATTTTTGTCTTAAAACCTGGATTAATACCTACATTTTCTACTTCCCTTTTTGGCCTTATATGTTCCCTGCCCAACAAGCCACAGGCTTTTAATGATAAAACATTTGTATTCATGTTCTCCCATTAGCATCTTTTGAAGTAGGTGGTACTATTTTCAGAACACTTAAGCACTCATCCTGTAGAGCTAAAATCTAAGGAAGAATACTCTAGGAATAAAAAATCTCATGCATGAAAAAAGAAAAAAAATTAAATGATTTTTCTCAGTAACTTTTTGACCTAGCAATCACTGAATGTTGAATAATGTCAGAATAGCTTTTATTCTTTTCTCTTGATAGATCAATGGTAAAATGTTGGCAATCATAGGTCCAGATTTCAGGTAGGTTCCATATAAGAGTTATATTAAAAAGATGAGACAAAAAGGCAAAGGAAAATGTTATTATCTTTTCAATATAAAAATGAAAAATGTACCATAAAATGTAATAGTTTGTATAGTCAAATGTAAACCTTTAATTAGTGGTACATTTTTAATAAACTTTCAACCTAAATATATGCAATTTGAAACACCTGGTGCCATCCTCTTCTTTTTAATTTTATTAAAACTGGTAATTCAGTGTTTCATTCACAGAAGTTCTTAAAATTTCTCTCTGTTGCTTAAAATTGAAATAATGCAACCTTTCTAGTTTATAAGACTGAGAACAGAATAATAATCATCAGAATTGGCAACTATTAATAGTGTTAATAAATAGTAATCATATTGCTTTATGTAGAATCTTATATTTTTATGTATTTATCATAGTGCAGTATTTCATGGGATGGGTTTTGGAATCAGAGGTTATTAATCTACGACTTACCAATTCTATGGTTTTGAACAATTTATCAAACTATTTGTCTGAATTTCTCTTCCATAAAACTTAAATAATAACACCTAGCCAAAAGAATCTTTATGAAGATAAACAGATAAATAGTGAAAATCTTTACCATGTTTTTTTACATATAAGAAGGCATCAGTATATGACAGCTATAATTATTACTGTTAATAATATTTGATCTTTAGAAATCAGTTAAGGTGGAAAGTATAGTTCAGCAATGATTTCTCTTATTCCATAGACAGGTCAATGAGGATGAGAAAATATACCAAATGCATTGTCTTAAAACCTGGATTAATACCTACATTTTCTACTTCCCTTTTTGGCCTTATATGTTCCCTGCCCAACAAGCCACAGGCTTTTAATGATAAAACATTTGTATTCATGTTCTCCCATTAGCATCTTTTGAAGTAGGTGGTACTATTTTCAGAACACTTAAGCACTCATCCTGTAGAGCTAAAATCTAAGGAAGAATACTCTAGGAATAAAAAATCTCATGCATGAAAAAAGAAAAAAAATTAAATGATTTTTCTCAGTAACTTTTTGACCTAGCAATCACTGAATGTTGAATAATGTCAGAATAGCTTTTATTCTTTTCTCTTGATAGATCAATGGTAAAATGTTGGCAATCATAGGTCCAGATTTCAGGTAGGTTCCATATAAGAGTTATATTAAAAAGATGAGACAAAAAGGCAAAGGAAAATGTTATTATCTTTCAATATAAAAATGAAAAATGTACCATAAAATGTTATAGTTTGTATATTCAAATTTCAATCTTTAATTAGTGGTACTTTTTTAATAAACTTTCAACCTAAATATATGCAATTTGAAACACCTGGTGCCATCCTCTTCTTTTTAATTTTATTAAAACTGGTAATTCAGTGTTTCATTCACAGAAGTTCTTAAAATTTCTCTCTGTTGCTTAAAATTGAAATAATGCAACCTTTCTAGTTTATAAGACTGAGAACAGAATAATAATCATCAGAATTGGCAACTATTAATAGTGTTAATAAATAGTAATCATATTGCTTTATGTAGAATCTTATATTTTTATGTATTTATCATAGTGCAGTATTTCATGGGATGGGTTTTGGAATCAGAGGTTATTAATCTACGACTTACCAATTCTATGGTTTTGAACAATTTATCAAACTATTTGTCTGAATTTCTCTTCCATAAAACTTAAATAATAACACCTAGCCAAAAGAATCTTTATGAAGATAAACAGATAAATAGTGAAAATCTTTACCATGTTTTTTTACATATAAGAAGGCATCAGTATATGACAGCTATAATTATTACTGTTAATAATATTTGATCTTTAGAAATCAGTTAAGGTGGAAAGTATAGTTCAGCAATGATTTCTCTTATTCCATAGACAGGTCAATGAGGATGAGAAAATATACCAAATGCATAAAAGATTCATGATATAAACTAAGTCTTCTGGTTAGAATAACTTTTAATTGTATTTTGATTATGTAATGTCACAATTAAAAAAAAAAAAAAAAGATGTTTCTGTTGCTCTAACCACAGTTCTGTGTGGTCCATATTTTACCTCATTCAGTCCCCAAACAGCCACATAAAATAGATGTTGTATTCATCCCCTTTTACAAATAAGAAAACTGAAGTAATAATTTTTAATCACTTTACTGTCATACATCTAGCAAATGGTAAAGTCAGTTTGAATCCAAGATATTGTACAAGAAAAGCATGGTACTGCCTAAGAGTTAATCTCTATACATCATTATTAACTCTGATAATTTACCTTAGAAAGTTCAGTTTATGTTCAAGTAATGTCTTTTTTTTATTCTATATTTTCATATTTATAAACAGTATCCCAGACAGTGGTGAGATGATGTGCAATGAGGGGGCAAGATTCTTGCCTTTGAGTAGCTTACAGTCTAATTGAGGAGGAAGATTTTATAAATATAACCTCTAGAGTAAAACTTCTGAGAAATATATATACAGAGACAAGAAGACCCATGTTTACTCTCAGTATAATTTTCAGGGAGAATATTTTGAAAAGGGTGCTGATGTGAGTCTTAAAAGGATTAGGACATATTAACCAAGGGAAAAAGGAAAAGAGTAGCACATTCCTAGTGAGAGAAAATCAAGCAGATACAAAGAATGAATGATATCTGTTACATCCTGTAAATGGCACGCTGGTTAAGATTATTAGAAGGAATTTATTTTTGTATATGATATAAGAAAATGTTCTTCATTCATTCTTGTAGCTGTCTGATTTTCACTAACACTTATTGAAGAAACTGTCCTCATTGTATACCCATGCCTCCTTCATTGTAGATTAACTAGAGTATGTGTATTTATTTCTGTGCTATTTATTTCTTTTGTACTATAACTCTGTTTTTTGAACCAGTAACACACTGTTTTGATTATTGTAGCTTTGTAGTATAGTTTTAAGTTAGGGAGCATGATTCTTCCAACTTTATTCACTTAAGTGTGCTTGAATATTCAGATCTTTTGTGGTTACATAAACATTTTAAGGTCATTTTTTCCTCATTCTATGAAAATGTTATGGGTATTTTTTTTTTAATTGGAGTATAGTTGATTCACAATGATGCATTACTTTCAGATGTACAGCAAAGTTATTGTTTTTTTATTTTTTGCCATTTTTAAAATTGTGCTTTGTTGCTTTTACAGAGTTTTGTTGTTTACAGATATGTATAATACCAGATTAGTCATACGTATATCCCATCCTCTCCCATCCTCCTATCACAGTGACATCTCTCCTTGCAGAACACTGGCTACCCGAGCATGTGCTCCAGAGCTCCCGCTTGGTAGTAGGACATACCAGTCCAGCCACTCTGTGGCACGTGGAATCCTCCCAGGCCAGGGATCGAACCAGCTCCCCTTGCACTGCAAGGAGTAGTCCTTAACCACTGGACCACCAGGGAAGCCCTATTTCATTCTTTTTAATGGCTGAGTAATGTTCAGTATTTCATTGTATATATGTACCACATCTACCTTATCTGTTCATCTGTTGATGAATATTTAGGTTGTTTCCACGTCCTGGCTATTGTAAAGTGTGCTGCAGTGAATACTGGGGTACATGTATCTTTTTAAGCCATGTTTTCATCCAGATATATGCTTAGGGGTGGGATTGCTCGATCACATGGTAGCTCCATTAGTTTTTTTAAGGAAGCTCCCTTTTTTTCTCCACAGTGGCTGTACATTCCCACCAACAGTGTAGGAGGGTACCCTTTAATCCACAGTCTTTCTAGCATTTACTTGTAGATATTTAATGATGGTTATTTGGACCAGTGTGAAGTGATATCTCACTGTAGTTTTGATTTGCATTTCTCTAATAATTAGTGATGTAGAGATTCTTTTCATGTGCTTCATGGCCATATGTCTGTCTTCTTTTGAGAAATGTGTGTTTAGGTCTTTTGCACACTTTTTGTTCATGTTCTTTGTTTTCTGAGATTAAACCACATGAGTTGTTAAAAATTTTAGCAATTAAACTCTTCTCGGTTGCATCATTTGATTATTGTAGCTTTGTAGTATAGTTTTAAGTTAGGGAGCATGATTCTTCCAACTTTATTCACTTAAGTGTGCTTGAATATTCAGATCTTTTGTGGTTACATAAACATTTTAAGGTCATTTTTTCCTCATTCTATGAAAATGTTATGGGTATTTTTTTTTTAATTGGAGTATAGTTGATTCACAATGATGCATTACTTTCAGATGTACAGCAAAGTTATTGTTTTTTTATTTTTTGCCATTTTTAAAATTGTGCTTTGTTGCTTTTACAGAGTTTTGTTGTTTACAGATATGTATAATACCAGATTAGTCATACGTATATCCCATCCTCTCCCATCCTCCTATCACAGTGACATCTCTCCTTGCAGAACACTGGCTACCCGAGCATGTGCTCCAGAGCTCCCGCTTGGTAGTAGGACATACCAGTCCAGCCACTCTGTGGCACGTGGAATCCTCCCAGGCCAGGGATCGAACCAGCTCCCCTTGCACTGCAAGGAGTAGTCCTTAACCACTGGACCACCAGGGAAGCCCTATTTCATTCTTTTTAATGGCTGAGTAATGTTCAGTATTTCATTGTATATATGTACCACATCTACCTTATCTGTTCATCTGTTGATGAATATTTAGGTTGTTTCCACGTCCTGGCTATTGTAAAGTGTGCTGCAGTGAATACTGGGGTACATGTATCTTTTTAAGCCATGTTTTCATCCAGATATATGCTTAGGGGTGGGATTGCTCGATCACATGGTAGCTCCATTAGTTTTTTTAAGGAAGCTCCCTTTTTTTCTCCACAGTGGCTGTACATTCCCACCAACAGTGTAGGAGGGTACCCTTTAATCCACAGTCTTTCTAGCATTTACTTGTAGATATTTAATGATGGTTATTTGGACCAGTGTGAAGTGATATCTCACTGTAGTTTTGATTTGCATTTCTCTAATAATTAGTGATGTAGAGATTCTTTTCATGTGCTTCATGGCCATATGTCTGTCTTCTTTTGAGAAATGTGTGTTTAGGTCTTTTGCACACTTTTTGTTCATGTTCTTTGTTTTCTGAGATTAAACCACATGAGTTGTTAAAAATTTTAGCAATTAAACTCTTCTCGGTTGCATCATTTGCAAATATTTTCTCCCATTTTATGGGCTGTCTTTTAATTTTATCTACGGTTTCCTTTGCTATGCAAAACTTTTGATTTTAATTAGGCACCTATTCACCCTCATGTTTTTCATCTTTTACATTCTTTACCATATAGCCCTCTGATCTCTCCACTTATATACATCTCTTTACTCCTTAGAGGTCAATTCAACCTCAAGTCTCCCGTGAAGTCTTCTCAGGCTCTAACTTAGGTCATTTTTTTCTCCCCCCAATCATAAGTAAGTTATGATTGTTTGACTTTTAATCACAGAAATTTTAAAGATTTAGTTTATTTCCCTTTTTACTTAAATTGGAGGTGAAATATGGTAAGGAAGAAAAAGACCTATTAAAGACAATCAACTTGAAAATGTAGGTAAGAAAGAAAGAAAGAAAGAAAAAAGCCCACACGGCAAGTGTAGAATGAGTCTATTTAGTTGACTACTTGCAAAGACCTTTTCCCAAGAGGAAAAGGTTTCCTAATTTTTCTATTTTCTAGGATGGAATCTGCATGAAAGCAATATCTACTAGGGCTGCTTGTAGAGAATGTGAAACTTATCTCCTCAGATTATGGTATTAGTCCTGACACGGTAACAATGGTATGGCCTCTATTGCCTCATTTGCAAAGGAAAGGGACCTTTAATATTCTGTGTTTATATTTAATAGTATTACAGGTGTTTATTTTTTAAAAAACATATTTTCTACGGAAATGTATGGTTACAGTTTATAAGAAGAGTTGTTTATAATTCAGGTTTCTCTTCCCTTTGTTGAATGAAGATCTGCCTTTTCAATAGATTACTCACCAGGGAGAGAAAAAACACCACCAACCTGAATTAAAGAGTTTGCTTTGGAACTCTACAAGTATATGGAATCTTTAAATAAAAGGAAACTTACTGTACTATTTTGTATTTGCTATGGATTTTATATTATCAACAAGCAAACTTTACTTTGAGAAATGTGTGTTTAGGTCTTTTGCACACTTTTTGTTCATGTTCTTTGTTTTCTGAGATTAAACCACATGAGTTGTTAAAAATTTTAGCAATTAAACTCTTCTCGGTTGCATCATTTGCAAATATTTTCTCCCATTTTATGGGCTGTCTTTTAATTTTATCTACGGTTTCCTTTGCTATGCAAAACTTTTGATTTTAATTAGGCACCTATTCACCCTCATGTTTTCATCTTTTACATTCTTTACCATATAGCCCTCTGATCTCTCCACTTATATACATCTCTTTACTCCTTAGAGGTCAATTCAACCTCAAGTCTCCCGTGAAGTCTTCTCAGGCTCTAACTTAGGTCATTTTTTTCTCCCCCCAATCATAAGTAAGTTATGATTGTTTGACTTTTAATCACAGAAATTTTAAAGATTTAGTTTATTTCCCTTTTTACTTAAATTGGAGGTGAAATATGGTAAGGAAGAAAAAGACCTATTAAAGACAATCAACTTGAAAATGTAGGTAAGAAAGAAAGAAAGAAAGAAAAAAGCCCACACAGCAAGTGTAGAATGAGTCTATTTAGTTGACTACTTGCAAAGACCTTTTCCCAAGAGGAAAAGGTTTCCTAATTTTTCTATTTTCTAGGATGGAATCTGCATGAAAGCAATATCTACTAGGGCTGCTTGTAGAGAATGTGAAACTTATCTCCTCAGATTATGGTATTAGTCCTGACACGGTAACAATGGTATGGCCTCTATTGCCTCATTTGCAAAGGAAAGGGACCTTTAATATTCTGTGTTTATATTTAATAGTATTACAGGTGTTTATTTTTTAAAAAACATATTTTCTACGGAAATGTATGGTTACAGTTTATAAGAAGAGTTGTTTATAATTCAGGTTTCTCTTCCCTTTGTTGAATGAAGATCTGCCTTTTCAATAGATTACTCACCAGGGAGGGAAAAAACACCACCAACCTGAATTAAAGAGTTTGCTTTGGAACTCTACAAGTATATGGAATCTTTAAATAAAAGGAAACTTACTGTACTATTTTGTATTTGCTATGGATTTTATATTATCAACAAGCACTTAAAATTTTCCCTCTGTATAAAGCAGCCAGTACCAGTTTTCTTGATTCTTGGCAGCATCTTTCTTTATTGTTTAGACTTTTAAATACAAGAAAAGTATCTTCAGAATCAGACTTTATATCTTTGTCTTGGGTTTGTAATTTAGTAGCATTTATTAAGAAGATTGGGCAATATCAGATCCGTAGAGCTTCTGTGATGATTAAGTGAGAAGCACAAATAATACCTCAAAAAATCCAATTCTCTCTCCCATCCTCTTAATCTGAAGCAATATATTTTCATCTTTAGATACTTTGATAAAATATTTTAGGAATTAAGATATCAAGTGTAATACAAAGGAAACAGATGACTAGTTGTTTTGGGAGTCAGAGTCTAAAATAGCATGAGAGAAGCAAAAAGTATTTACCATGAATACAACAAAACTATGAATAAAACCCTTAAAGGATTTACTTGCATACATTGAGTATACTTTAGAAAGGGTTCTCTTTTTCTTTTCTTTGTAATTTGGTGTATCAAGGCACAAGGATTTATTTTATATATTTATTTTATATTTTGTATTACTTAGTATTTCTGATTATTCTCCGCAGAAAGTGTGTATGTGTGGTGGGGTGGGGGGAGTTGCTTTTGTTTTTTCTTTTGCATTATCACAGTGTCCAATTTACCCTCTTGGTTTAAGTTCTGGATTTGTAGAAAGGTTGGGAAGAAATTAAGTTACGCTCCACTGGACCAGAAAATTAGTGATGAGTGAAACTCCAAGAGGTCTAGAGGTTCAGCCAAGTTGGGGTTAACATCTAGAAGACTAGATTTTTATTATGACTTGCATAAACCTCTTGAGTCTACACAAGTGACCTATGAATTTTGTAATAAGGTGCATTTTGACACGGTTTTGAGAATTTCTTAAATCCAAAGAGCCTGAGAATCTCTGAGAAGGGCAATTGTGCCTTGGGTCAGAATGCAGGAGTTTAGGAATAGTAAATATGAGAGAGTATGGAAAAAAGATCTCTACATCACAAGAGTTTGTGCTTAAGTTTCAGAGTAATGTTTGAAGGTTTGTATTTTTCTTCAAAATAATTTGTTACCTGAAAATGGGCTGCAATATTTTCCCTCTGTATAAAGCAGCCAGTACCAGTTTTCTTGATTCTTGGCAGCATCTTTCTTTATTGTTTAGACTTTTAAATACAAGAAAAGTATCTTCAGAATCAGACTTTATATCTTTGTCTTGGGTTTGTAATTTAGTAGCATTTATTAAGAAGATTGGGCAATATCAGATCCGTAGAGCTTCTGTGATGATTAAGTGAGAAGCACAAATAATACCTCAAAAAATCCAATTCTCTCTCCCATCCTCTTAATCTGAAGCAATATATTTTCATCTTTAGATACTTTGATAAAATATTTTAGGAATTAAGATATCAAGTGTAATACAAAGGAAACAGATAACTAGTTGTTTTGGGAGTCAGAATCTAAAATAGCATGAGAGAAGCAAAAAGTATTTACCATGAATACAACAAAACTATGAATAAAACCCTTAAAGGATTTACTTGCATACATTGAGTATACTTTAGAAAGGGTTCTCTTTTTCTTTTCTTTGTAATTTGGTGTATCAAGGCACAAGGATTTATTTTATATATTTATTTTATATTTTGTATTACTTAGTATTTCTGATTATTCTCCGCAGAAAGTGTGTATGTGTGGTGGGGTGGGGGGAGTTGCTTTTGTTTTTTCTTTTGCATTATCACAGTGTCCAATTTACCCTCTTGGTTTAAGTTCTGGATTTGTAGAAAGGTTGGGAAGAAATTAAGTTACACTCCACTGGACCAGAAAATTAGTGATGAGTGAAACTCCAAGAGGTCTAGAGGTTCAGCCAAGTTGGGGTTAACATCTAGAAGACTAGATTTTTATTATGACTTGCATAAACCTCTTGAGTCTACACAAGTGACCTATGAATTTTGTAATAAGGTGCATTTTGACACGGTTTTGAGAATTTCTTAAATCCAAAGAGCCTGAGAATCTCTGAGAAGGGCAATTGTGCCTTGGGTCAGAATGCAGGAGTTTAGGAATAGTAAATATGAGAGAGTATGGAAAAAAGATCTCTACATCACAAGAGTTTGTGCTTAAGTTTCAGAGTAATGTTTGAAGGTTTGTATTTTTCTTCAAAATAATTTGCTTATTCCACCTGAAAATGGGCAATGCAAAGATTTATTTTATGCTTAGCTTTTGAAATTTAAGATCCTGAGAGATTTTTCTTAGAGTTCTTCTTAGTACTATTACTTTTTCATTGAGGGCTTAAAGACTTAAAACTACATAACTAGAGTGCCAATTTTAAGGTGGTACAAAAGATAGGTGAGGAAACATCTCAGAGATTTTGTCTCTGTCAAGGACTCATATGTTATTCTCACTAGTTTGCCTATCTTAGGAAGAAATAGTTAAGCTCAGATGATAGAGTAGTAGCAGTTATAATAATAATAATAATGCCATAATAACAATTATTATTATTTTATATCAAGATTATCACACACCTGCTAAGCATTTTATATGTATTAATCTTCTTTACAACTTCCTCCAGAAGATAGCTTCATTGTTTTTGTTTTACAAGGAATAAACATAAACATTGTTTAAGTTGTAATGAAAAATTGATAGAGCTGGAATTTTAATGTTGTACACTGATCCACAAAATCTTAGTTCAACCAAACATACTATTTTGCTTGATCATTAACTTGGACAGGGAACTTTTAAAAATCTGTAAATAAATTCAAGGCACCTTCATAACTGTATTCATGGCTTTAGGAATAATAGTATAAGAAGGGAAAGATATGGTCTGGAAGAGAAAATGCAAATTTACTTACATCTTTGGTGGCATACTTAATTTCTTAGATTTCAAACCCTTCTCCTATACAAGATGATATTGAGGGTATTGGAAAATATACCATCTTTCAACTCAGTCTCATACCGCAGGAGATGCTCTTCATTTTGTAAGGGATGATTGAGGTTGACTAGAGGCTCATGGTTTCTAGCTGCCTCTCCCAGATCTAGAAGACTAGATTTTTATTATGACTTGCATAAACCTCTTGAGTCTACACAAGTGACCTATGAATTTTGTAATAAGGTGCATTTTGACACGGTTTTGAGAATTTCTTAAATCCAAAGAGCCTGAGAATCTCTGAGAAGGGCAATTGTGCCTTGGGTCAGAATGCAGGAGTTTAGGAATAGTAAATATGAGAGAGTATGGAAAAAAGATCTCTACATCACAAGAGTTTGTGCTTAAGTTTCAGAGTAATGTTTGAAGGTTTGTATTTTTCTTCAAAATAATTTGCTTATTCCACCTGAAAATGGGCAATGCAAAGATTTATTTTATGCTTAGCTTTTGAAATTTAAGATCCTGAGAGATTTTTCTTAGAGTTCTTCTTAGTACTATTACTTTTTCATTGAGGGCTTAAAGACTTAAAACTACATAACTAGAGTGCCAATTTTAAGGTGGTACAAAAGATAGGTGAGGAAACATCTCAGAGATTTTGTCTCTGTCAAGGACTCATATGTTATTCTCACTAGTTTGCCTATCTTAGGAAGAAATAGTTAAGCTCAGATGATAGAGTAGTAGCAGTTATAATAATAATAATAATGCCATAATAACAATTATTATTATTTTATATCAAGATTATCACACACCTGCTAAGCATTTTATATGTATTAATCTTCTTTACAACTTCCTCCAGAAGATAGCTTCATTGTTTTTGTTTTACAAGGAATAAACATAAACATTGTTTAAGTTGTAATGAAAAATTGATAGAGCTGGAATTTTAATGTTGTACACTGATCCACAAAATCTTAGTTCAACCAAACATACTATTTTGCTTGATCATTAACTTGGACAGGGAACTTTTAAAAATCTGTAAATAAATTCAAGGCACCTTCATAACTGTATTCATGGCTTTAGGAATAATAGTATAAGAAGGGAAAGATATGGTCTGGAAGAGAAAATGCAAATTTACTTACATCTTTGGTGGCATACTTAATTTCTTAGATTTCAAACCCTTCTCCTATACAAGATGATATTGAGGGTATTGGAAAATATACCATCTTTCAACTCAGTCTCATACCGCAGGGAGATGCTCTTCATTTTGTAAGGGATGATTGAGGTTGACTAGAGGCTCAGGGTTTCTAGCTGCCTCTCCCCAGATCTCAAAAGGGAGAGAGTTATTGTCCTTATTGCTGTAAGGTTTTCTCCTCAATAATTCATGTATCTGGCCAGGGCTTGGTCAAACCTGGGGCTCAGGTTCTGATTCTCTTTCTCTCTTTTTGTCTCCTGCCATAAAACTCTCTATCAGATAAGTAAAGATTTCTCTTGCTTCTCTATATTAAACACGCATTCCATTATAGGAAAGTATACTTCTGGCTTAAAAGTAGCTATACAATTCTGAATTAGAAAATTATTGTAATAGAGAAATATTTTCTTTTGCTCATTCATAAATATTATTGCCTTGCTTAAAGAGAGACATGTCTATCCTCTCTTCCTCAAGATTCATAAAATTCAGGGTCAGCTTCAAAATAGAAAGTTTTTAAGAATGGGAATTATGTATAAAAATATTCATTGGTTTGGTATTTTCTAATATTAAATTAGCTTCCAAAATTTCCAAGCATCACTAGTCTATACCACTTTTTACAAAGGAATCCCTGCAGAAGCGGGTGTCATCTCCTTTGTGGACCCACAAACTGCTAATTTGAGAGAAGCTGAGACAATTTCCTGTATAAGTCTAGAAATCAGAAGAACATGCTTTTAGGACTTGTGTGACTTTGCACAAGTTACTTTTGAACAACTTAATATCTCACTATTTAATTTCTCTCTGTTTAATGTCTATTTTTTCTGATAGAATATACTAAAATGGATGTTTTCCTATCATATGCCTAACTAATGGAGGATAAAATTGCTTCGTTCAACCAAACATACTATTTTGCTTGAAATAAATTTTCTGTAAATAAATTCAAGGCACCTTCATAACTGTATTCATGGCTTTAGGAATAATAGTATAAGAAGGGAAAGATATGGTCTGGAAGAGAAAATGCAAATTTACTTACATCTTTGGTGGCATACTTAATTTCTTAGATTTCAAACCCTTCTCCTATACAAGATGATATTGAGGGTATTGGAAAATATACCATCTTTCAACTCAGTCTCATACCGCAGGGAGATGCTCTTCATTTTGTAAGGGATGATTGAGGTTGACTAGAGGCTCATGGTTTCTAGCTGCCTCTCCCCAGATCTCAAAAGGAGAGAGAGTTATTGTCCTTATTGCTGTAAGGTTTTCTCCTCAATAATTCATGTATCTGGCCAGGGCTTGGTCAAACCTGGGGCTCAGGTTCTGATTCTCTTTCTCTCTTTTTGTCTCCTGCCATAAAACTCTCTATCAGATAAGTAAAGATTTCTCTTGCTTCTCTATATTAAACACGCATTCCATTATAGGAAAGTATACTTCTGGCTTAAAAGTAGCTATACTATTCTGAATTAGAAAATTATTGTAATAGAGAAATATTTTCTTTTGCTCATTCATAAATATTATTGCCTTGCTTAAAGAGAGACATGTCTATCCTCTCTTCCTCAAGATTCATAAAATTCAGGGTCAGCTTCAAAATAGAAAGTTTTTAAGAATGGGAATTATGTATAAAAATATTCATTGGTTTGGTATTTTCTAATATTAAATTAGCTTCCAAAATTTCCAAGCATCACTAGTCTATACCACTTTTTACAAAGGAATCCCTGCAGAAGCGGGTGTCATCTCCTTTGTGGACCCACAAACTGCTAATTTGAGAGAAGCTGAGACAATTTCCTGTATAAGTCTAGAAATCAGAAGAACATGCTTTTAGGACTTGTGTGACTTTGCACAAGTTAATTTTGAACAACTTAATTTCTCTCTATTTAATTTCTCTCTGTTTAATTTCTATTTTTTCTGATAGAATATACTAAAATGGATGTTTTTCCTATCATATGCCTAACTAATGGAGGGATAAAATTGCTTCGTTAACTACAGATTTGAAAATATGAGTCTTTAGAATTAATTTTCACATTTTCTGACGTATAACAGACCAATGGAAAATAATGTAACAGTTCATCTGTATCCTTCAGCACTATAAAAGGATTGGATAATTTGTTTTTTTATTTTTTATTCCAGGAATTTTTGACAATCCTTTCAATATTTCAAAACCAAGAGTGAAAATTCCCATTGTGAGCAGTAGAAAAACGTAAATAAAATATTTGCCAGGATAACCTCACAGCCTGGAAAGGACTTTGTATCATAGGTACTCTGATAAAATGATAGCTGTTTAGTGTTTTATTAATCCAGAGTACCTTCCAGATAGATGAAAACTTTCTCTTGAGCATATGTATTGCACTTTATCATTGCTATGGTTACAAAAGTTTTTCAGATCCTAGCACTAATCTACCACATGATTCTCTTTATCCACATACATTATAAATTTTAATGAAGTTAGCAAAGATTTGTTTAATGAATTAATCAAGTTCGCAATAATGAACACATTTTCAAGAAAAGGAAGAGGGAAATCTATGAAATCACTTTCCTATGTTTTATAAACCCTCAGAAATCAGTTATTTGGGTACAGTGTTTTTGAACACAATTCTCACTCTGTATCCTCACACAGTATATAAGGCCATCTTTGCATGCATAGAACAAAACTCTTGTGTGATGTTCCATTGAATCACTGAATAATTAACAATAAAGGAGTAGGCATTAGTGGAGATGTGTACATTTTCCTTAATTTTGCTTGAATCAGCAAGTTCTGTAAATATTGTAGAATGTCAAGAAGATAAGGAAGTGCACTGTAACTTTCTCAGCTGAGAGAAAAGCACTGGACAGCCTGTATAAGTCTAGAAATCAGAAGAACATGCTTTTAGGACTTGTGTGACTTTGCACAAGTTAATTTTGAACAACTTAATTTCTCTCTATTTAATTTCTCTCTGTTTAATTTCTATTTTTTCTGATAGAATATACTAAAATGGATGTTTTTCCTATCATATGCCTAACTAATGGAGGGATAAAATTGCTTCGTTAACTACAGATTTGAAAATATGAGTCTTTAGAATTAATTTTCACATTTTCTGACGTATAACAGACCAATGGAAAATAATGTAACAGTTCATCTGTATCCTTCAGCACTATAAAAGGATTGGATAATTTGTTTTTTTATTTTTTATTCCAGGAATTTTTGACAATCCTTTCAATATTTCAAAACCAAGAGTGAAAATTCCCATTGTGAGCAGTAGAAAAACGTAAATAAAATATTTGCCAGGATAACCTCACAGCCTGGAAAGGACTTTGTATCATAGGTACTCTGATAAAATGATAGCTGTTTAGTGTTTTATTAATCCAGAGTACCTTCCAGATAGATGAAAACTTTCTCTTGAGCATATGTATTGCACTTTATCATTGCTATGGTTACAAAAGTTTTTCAGATCCTAGCACTAATCTACCACATGATTCTCTTTATCCACATACATTATAAATTTTAATGAAGTTAGCAAAGATTTGTTTAATGAATTAATCAAGTTCGCAATAATGAACACATTTTCAAGAAAAGGAAGAGGGAAATCTATGAAATCACTTTCCTATGTTTTATAAACCCTCAGAAATCAGTTATTTGGGTACAGTGTTTTTGAACACAATTCTCACTCTGTATCCTCACACAGTATATAAGGCCATCTTTGCATGCATAGAACAAAACTCTTGTGTGATGTTCCATTGAATCACTGAATAATTAACAATAAAGGAGTAGGCATTAGTGGAGATGTGTACATTTTCCTTAATTTTGCTTGAATCAGCAAGTTCTGTAAATATTGTAGAATGTCAAGAAGATAAGGAAGTGCACTGTAACTTTCTCAGCTGAGAGAAAAAGCACTGGACAGCCTGTTACTCAGCTACTTCTATCCTCATAAAGCATCTTAGCATACTGGCAATTTACAGGTGTGCAGACAGATGATGCTTCACTGGTCACTGGATGTACTGGCTCCAAGAAACAGGAGAGCCCAGATGTGGTAGGAGCATCACCCCACAGTATACTGCATCCTTAATTTTAAATCACTTTCATCTTTTTTTTGTATCCCACAAGATTGAGAATACAGAATTCAAAGTTTTAGTCCTAGACATTCCCCAAATATTTTGACACCTGCAAAAATATGTAATCGTATGCTCTGATGTTATTTATTTTTCAACAGATGAAAGATGATTCTAAGAAAAAATCTAATTTTAAGGTTGATCGCCTTGAAGTCAAAACACTGGCCTAAGTGTTGCCAAGTTAAAACTAGTTGGCAGAAAGTGATGTGGCTACTGGGGTGGGGTGTCTGTGTCATATTTCTTTTGCTAGGAAGATGGTTATGAAATGTTATGATCAATTGGATAAAGTTGTGTGGAAGAGTCTGACCATCCAAGTTGTAGTTTGTCATCTAAAAGAATTGGCATCATCTGAGAACCTAATAATAAAGCAGATTTCCAGGTCCCATCCCAGACCTAATGGGGTAGAATTAATCTTTTCATAAGATTTCCAGGTAATTTGTATCCTCGTTAAATTTGAGAGGCATTGTTCTAGATCATAATATCATAGAATTATCAGATGTTATTTTATATTGAATTTAAATATCTATTTACTTAAGAATTAGGCTTTCTAATCTATATTATCATGGAGACTTTGTATTCTAATTTTTCATCTTCTTTTCTTATACCATAGCAAGACAGATTTGACTTACGTATTACATGGTTCTATATGAAATTGAAACACCAAAAACCTTTCTTTTTCCAATTTGGTAGGCAGTGACAGACTCTAGATCAGGAGGTCTGCATTGTGACAACTGTTTTATCTACTAAAATATGCATGGGTGTCCCTTGTGGTTAGCAGTAAAGAATCCAGCTGCAGTGCAGTAGACATGTGTTTGACCCTGCATAGGGAAGATCCCTGGAGAAGGGATGGCAGCCCACTTCAGGTTTGGTGCACTGTAACTTTCTCAGCTGAGAGAAAAGCACTGGACAGCCTGTTACTCAGCTACTTCTATCCTCATAAAGCATCTTAGCATACTGGCAATTTACAGGTGTGCAGACAGATGATGCTTCACTGGTCACTGGATGTACTGGCTCCAAGAAACAGGAGAGCCCAGATGTGGTAGGAGCATCACCCCACAGTATACTGCATCCTTAATTTTAAATCACTTTCATCTTTTTTTTTTGTATCCCACAAGATTGAGAATACAGAATTCAAAGTTTTAGTCCTAGACATTCCCCAAATATTTTGACACCTGCAAAAATATGTAATCGTATGCTCTGATGTTATTTATTTTTCAACAGATGAAAGATGATTCTAAGAAAAAATCTAATTTTAAGGTTGATCGCCTTGAAGTCAAAACACTGGCCTAAGTGTTGCCAAGTTAAAACTAGTTGGCAGAAAGTGATGTGGCTACTGGGGTGGGGTGTCTGTGTCATATTTCTTTTGCTAGGAAGATGGTTATGAAATGTTATGATCAATTGGATAAAGTTGTGTGGAAGAGTCTGACCATCCAAGTTGTAGTTTGTCATCTAAAAGAATTGGCATCATCTGAGAACCTAATAATAAAGCAGATTTCCAGGTCCCATCCCAGACCTAATGGGGTAGAATTAATCTTTTCATAAGATTTCCAGGTAATTTGTATCCTCGTTAAATTTGAGAGGCATTGTTCTAGATCATAATATCATAGAATTATCAGATGTTATTTTATATTGAATTTAAATATCTATTTACTTAAGAATTAGGCTTTCTAATCTATATTATCATGGAGACTTTGTATTCTAATTTTTCATCTTCTTTTCTTATACCATAGCAAGACAGATTTGACTTACGTATTACATGGTTCTATATGAAATTGAAACACCAAAAACCTTTCTTTTTCCAATTTGGTAGGCAGTGACAGACTCTAGATCAGGAGGTCTGCATTGTGACAACTGTTTTATCTACTAAAATATGCATGGGTGTCCCTTGTGGTTCAGCAGTAAAGAATCCAGCTGCAGTGCAGTAGACATGTGTTTGACCCCTGCATAGGGAAGATCCCCTGGAGAAGGGGATGGCAGCCCACTTCAGGATTCTTGCCTGGAGAATCCCACAGACAGAGGAACGTGGTGGACTACAGTCTATAGAATCACAAAGAGTCAGACATGACGGAAGCAAGTGACCACACATACATGCAAAACTTATAGTGGATTGATAAAAATATGCCTCCTTATTCAAGGTCAATCAGTTTATAATAATATTATTTTGCCTACTGAGCAGCTTCCATAAGGATCTCAGTCTGACATAACTGTGCATGCATTTTCTCACCTAAAGGTATATATACCTCCTCCCTTTAGATTCATTGTACCTGATGTATTGTATGATTTCCTGGTAAAAAAACAAAAGCCTCCTTAACATTGCAACTTTTTCAGATTTACCTCACATGAAAATGTCCTGAGGGTACTATTACCCAAGAGTAGAAAACAAAATCACCTTTTAGATGCTACATAATGTGCCTGGTTTGACAATGTTGACAGTTAAAGAATAAATATATTGTAGAAGTTCATGAAAACAATGAAAAATAGACTTTTACACTCGAGAATCACTATATTTGTATATTATGTTATAAAATCATGTCAGTTTGTTCTACTGACATAGAGTAGAGTATACAATACGACCCTTAGATGTTAGAATTAAGTGCATTCTGTTGAAATATGTGTCAATAGTATTTCATCTAGAGAAAGACAGTGCAACTTTCGATTTATTTCTGAGTGAATCCTTCTCATGTTAAGAAGAAAAGCAAGGATTTAAATCTCTCTAAGCTATTCTGTATTATAAAGAAGCATAATAATATTAAAACAGAAAATCTCTTCATCTCATTGGGATTGTAGTGAATGTATATTTGTCACAATGATTCAGTTTTTAATAAACAAAAGCATATGGGCACCTTTTCCAGTTAAAATTGACAAGATCTGAAAAGTGGGGGCTTTTATTGGATTTTTAAATAAAGCATTTATAAGATAAATTACATAATCTTAACCAATAAAAACATGAGATTTACATTGTTTTAGGATATTTTGACAGGTACAAAATTCATCTCTCAAAGAAGGTCTTAATAACTGAAGCTGATCTTTGAAGTAGCATCCTTATTTCTGCATATATACTTCTCCTCATACTTTTCCTATTGTTTTTCTTCCAAGCCGTCATTATAAACTATTTCCTAAAAGCTGCGTGAGAGAGCCAATGTTCATACATTCTGAAAGAGTCATGTGTGAGAGAATAAAGACTTCTGTTATGTAATTAAAGTGGGGAAACCTTTCAAAAAAGTCTTCCTTCCTTTTCTTCCTTTTTAAAAATTTCCTGGGGCTTTTCTGGTGGTCCAGTGGGTAAAGCCACTGCCTTGTAGCGCAAGAGGCGCCAGTTCAATCCCTGGCCTGGGAAGATTCCATATGCCGCAGGGCAGCTGGACCGATGTGTCCAACTATGGAGCCAGAGCTCTGGAGTGCATGCACCCAGAACCAGTGCTCTGCAGTGAGAGAGACCACTGCAATGGGAGGCCCACACAGGCCAAATAACAAAGATGGAAAACAATGAAAGACCAAGAGAAGTTGCCAAAAATTTTTTTTTCCTATATTTTAAGTGATTTTAAATTTGATCTCTTCATGAAAACCATCATAGTAAACTAACTCTTGTCTCTAAGCCTTATCATTTCTTTTTGATTCGTGCATATCTGTATTCAGAATACATTTTTCTAACTTGATTGAGAACAAACAATATAATTTACTTATCTTTGTCTTAACATAATCCTAATATAGTGCCTCACATGCAGTTGATCTAATTAATGTTTGTCAAATAAATGAAGTTTTCATTGAAATATTCATTTGAAGGAATAATGCTGAAGCTGAAGCTCCAAAACTTTGGTCACCTGATACAAAGAGGGACCCACTGGAAAAGACCGTGATGTTGGGAATAATAGAAAGCAAAAGGAGAAGGGGACAACATAAGATGAGATGGCGCCACAAGAGTCAAGGGACATGTGTTTGGGCAGACTCCAGGAGATGGTGAAGAACAGGGAAGCCTGGCGTGCTTCAGTCCATGGGGCTGCAGAGTCAGAAATGACTGAGTGACTAAGCAGAATGAATAGAATGGATGAGTCCAATTAATGCACATAAATTCTGTCTATAAAATCCATGTAAGTTTGGTAAATATCAGAAATTAGTTAATGATTAGTGTTTTATTTTCTCAAATTAAATAATATTAAATAAAATGTTAATTTTAGCAGTTCAAGATGCATAACACAAAGAATGGCACTCTTGACCTTCAGAGTAAGTCTAAGGCCCCACCACCAAAAGATAAACATCAGAGAGGAATTTTTACAACTGTCAGTCACTATGTACTGTTAGAATATTTTTCAGACTTGATCTTTCTCCATCTTCATAAAAAAATTTGCTATGTAATTATTATTAGCCTATTTTATTTATCTTGCCCAAGATAATTTAAATTTACAGTAATATATAGCCAGCTAGAATTCACATCCTGTTTTGACACCCAAGTACACCCTGTTTCCAATGTACTATTCTGCTTTGAAGCTAATCTTAAGAGGAGACAGTTAAGGAGTGAATTGTGCTCTCCTCCTTTCTCCAGTTCGTGTGTGACTAAATGTTGCCATGAAACCCCACTGTGACTGTATTTGAGGGATAGAGCATTTAAAGAGTTTACTAAGATTAAATGATGTCACAAGGGTAGGCCTTTAATATGAATGATGTCCTTATAAGCAGCGGAAAAGCCTTTTTGGCCTTTAATTTAGCCCACACAGGCCAAATAACAAAGATGGAAAACAATGAAAGACCAAGAGAAGTTGCCAAAAATTTTTTTTTCCTATATTTTAAGTGATTTTAAATTTGATCTCTTCATGAAAACCATCATAGTAAACTAACTCTTGTCTCTAAGCCTTATCATTTCTTTTTGATTCGTGCATATCTGTATTCAGAATACATTTTTCTAACTTGATTGAGAACAAACAATATAATTTACTTATCTTTGTCTTAACATAATCCTAATATAGTGCCTCACATGCAGTTGATCTAATTAATGTTTGTCAAATAAATGAAGTTTTCATTGAAATATTCATTTGAAGGAATAATGCTGAAGCTGAAGCTCCAAAACTTTGGTCACCTGATACAAAGAGGGGACCCACTGGAAAAGACCGTGATGTTGGGAATAATAGAAAGCAAAAGGAGAAGGGGACAACATAAGATGAGATGGCGCCACAAGAGTCAAGGGACATGTGTTTGGGCAGACTCCAGGAGATGGTGAAGAACAGGGAAGCCTGGCGTGCTGCAGTCCATGGGGCTGCAGAGTCAGAAATGACTGAGTGACTAAGCAGAATGAATAGAATGGATGAGTCCAATTAATGCACATAAATTCTGTCTATAAAATCCATGTAAGTTTGGTAAATATCAGAAATTAGTTAATGATTAGTGTTTTATTTTCTCAAATTAAATAATATTAAATAAAATGTTAATTTTAGCAGTTCAAGATGCATAACACAAAGAATGGCACTCTTGACCTTCAGAGTAAGTCTAAGGCCCCACCACCAAAAGATAAACATCAGAGAGGAATTTTTACAACTGTCAGTCACTATGTACTGTTAGAATATTTTTCAGACTTGATCTTTCTCCATCTTCATAAAAAAAAATTTGCTATGTAATTATTATTAGCCTATTTTATTTATCTTGCCCAAGATAATTTAAATTTACAGTAATATATAGCCAGCTAGAATTCACATCCTGTTTTGACACCCAAGTACACCCTGTTTCCAATGTACTATTCTGCTTTGAAGCTAATCTTAAGAGGAGACAGTTAAGGAGTGAATTGTGCTCTCCTCCTTTCTCCAGTTCGTGTGTGACTAAATGTTGCCATGAAACCCCACTGTGACTGTATTTGAGGGATAGAGCATTTAAAGAGTTTACTAAGATTAAATGATGTCACAAGGGTAGGCCTTTAATATGAATGATGTCCTTATAAGCAGCGGAAAAGCCTATATTATGTCAAGGCTTTGAATTTTATCTCCTTGATAGTTAGACTTTGAAATATAGAGACATGGTAGAATTTGGATTGTAGAGAGATTATTTTGGTAAGATATGAAGATGTTACCATGGAACAAATTGAGAGGAGACAGGATGGTCAGTTCGAAGACTCACACTCAAATGAGGGACTTCAGAAAATGAATCAATTGCCACTTTGAAGGACTGTAATTCAATATGACTGGTGTCCTTAGAAAAGAAAAATCTAAGGCTGCAATGAGAGAGTAGCTAACTGCAAGTGAAGAAGAGAAACCTTAAAAGAAATAAATGCTGCTGACACCTTGACCTTTGCCTTCCAATCTCCAGAACTGTGAGGAGGTAAATTTCTGTTATCCAGGCTAACAGTCTGTGGTATTATGTTGTGGTGTTGCTAGCTGAATAATAGACATTGAAAATAGTGGATTATAGAAAGATTTCTTAGGTCTAGAGACTAGAAAGTGATCTGGATATACAGCATCTCAGTGCTTTGCATGACAGCCTTATTCAATCAAATAGAGTTATGGGTTGGCTTAAAGTGCATTTATTTGCATTTTTCCATAAGGGCTTATATGAAGCTGTCCAGGGTAAGTGGCAAGGTTTCTGAGTCCATATATGGCATCTTTTCATAATCTCTATAGTTCCCTTTGGTGGAAGCATTATATAGACTATATCTTAATGAACTTTACATTCTTGTACTTGGTCTAACACAAGCACTGCAATTGCTACAGTCAGATTGCACAGTGCTTACTATGAATTCAGTTTTCCTAGAATTGAAAAACATCATCATTCTTACAAAGTACAACCCTGTATATAGCCAGCTAGAATTCACATCCTTTTTCCCCTATTTCTGCTTTGAAGCTAATCTTAAGAGGAGACAGTTAAGGAGTGAATTGTGCTCTCCTCCTTTCTCCAGTTCGTGTGTGACTAAATGTTGCCATGAAACCCCACTGTGACTGTATTTGAGGGATAGAGCATTTAAAGAGTTTACTAAGATTAAATGATGTCACAAGGGTAGGCCTTTAATATGAATGATGTCCTTATAAGCAGCGGAAAAGCCTATATTATGTCAAGGCTTTGAATTTTATCTCCTTGATAGTTAGACTTTGAAATATAGAGACATGGTAGAATTTGGATTGTAGAGAGATTATTTTGGTAAGATATGAAGATGTTACCATGGAACAAATTGAGAGGAGACAGGATGGTCAGTTCGAAGACTCACACTCAAATGAGGGACTTCAGAAAATGAATCAATTGCCACTTTGAAGGACTGTAATTCAATATGACTGGTGTCCTTAGAAAAGAAAAATCTAAGGCTGCAATGAGAGAGTAGCTAACTGCAAGTGAAGAAGAGAAACCTTAAAAGAAATAAATGCTGCTGACACCTTGACCTTTGCCTTCCAATCTCCAGAACTGTGAGGAGGTAAATTTCTGTTATCCAGGCTAACAGTCTGTGGTATTATGTTGTGGTGTTGCTAGCTGAATAATAGACATTGAAAATAGTGGATTATAGAAAGATTTCTTAGGTCTAGAGACTAGAAAGTGATCTGGATATACAGCATCTCAGTGCTTTGCATGACAGCCTTATTCAATCAAATAGAGTTATGGGTTGGCTTAAAGTGCATTTATTTGCATTTTTCCATAAGGGCTTATATGAAGCTGTCCAGGGTAAGTGGCAAGGTTTCTGAGTCCATATATGGCATCTTTTCATAATCTCTATAGTTCCCTTTGGTGGAAGCATTATATAGACTATATCTTAATGAACTTTACATTCTTGTACTTGGTCTAACACAAGCACTGCAATTGCTACAGTCAGATTGCACAGTGCTTACTATGAATTCAGTTTTCCTAGAATTGAAAAACATCATCATTCTTAGGATGGTGATGAATGCAGATAAATATTATTGCAGATTCTATTTACTGAGAACATATATTATCTTGTCCCAGTTGCTTATTTCCCTCTACACATCCTTGAAGTATGGGGTAATGATTTTGTTGTTGTTGTTGTTTGTTTTTCAATTCTGGGAGATTGGAAAGATATTTGTACACTAATGACTGGTCAATCGTTATTTCTGTGTGGTATTTTGCCTTCCTACTTGTTTGCCTATGGTTCTTTATTTTTCTGGTTGCCACATTTTAAAATGATTTTATTTGATTTACACAATATTTCTTCAAAGGTGCTGCTCTCTTGCAAACTGATATGATATAAATGGAAATAATACTGAGACCTCTGAGCAGAAAAATATATTGCTTTCTTATTTCCGCCTGATGAGTGGGAGAAAAAAAAAATCTCATGGTAATAATGCTGTTAAATGACAAGGCAATCAAGCCCTCACACTTTCATCTTTTCATTGAAAAGACAAACTTATAACTAGTATTGTGGGAGACATCACACCTGTAATCAAAAGAGTTTGACTTTATAGAATCTCATAAGGCTATCTAAACCATTAGTTCCCTGTTAAGTTCAAATAGAGTAAAGTCTGTTAAATGACTGGAAAATAATTTTCCTGTCAGAAGCTGATCTCTTATCGAAATTCCCTAGAAAGAACAACAGTGGTAACAATGAAGTTTAAAGTATGTTACCATTTGAACTCTGTGGTAAAAAGTCATTTTTATGTGTATCTTGGCCATAAATGGAAAAACTGAAATAGTCAGAAAGTCTTATGAATACCAACATAGAGATATGAAAAAAACAGACAGATAGCAGCTGGAGGATTTTCTACATTTCACCGTAGTAACTTCTTTGTTTTGCCATGCCAAGTAATCCTAGGGAAATTAAAATTCACTCTGAGAGACCCTTCGCGGGATTAATGGCAGGCCAATGAATTTGACCAAATCTGAATGGCCATCAAGTTCATATTAGACTTATTTCTTTTTTTATTAAATAATTGTTAAAAAGGTTCTAGGGATTGGGTTTACAGATTTGAATGTAATAAAAAGTTTATATGTAAAATACACTTGTGCTATACAGTAGTTCTTTAATTCTTAAAGCAATCTTGAGTGGTACTCTGTATTAAGTTCATTTTCAACATTTACATAATCCAATGCACCCCATCAGAGGAAGCCCCAGAAAGGTGATAGCTCTTCTCAGAGAAGTGTCAGAGATAAGACTAAGTCTGGCTTCTTTAATTCTATGTCTAGAGATGTTTGTGAGAGTATGATAAGTTTCAATATGTTTATTTTGGTATCATTATAGCTAGCCACCATTTTTCAACTTTCTTGTTTTCTTCTTTCTCCCATCCTTTTTTCTCATCCTCTTCCTCTTCCTCCATCTTCACACTGATTATAATTTTTTTCTATTCAAGAAAATTTAATATTTTGGGGGAGTGGTCAAAATTTTCTAAAGATGTATTGTAGGTCATTCTTTAAAACCCTATTGAATCAATATTTAGTTGCTTTGCAAGAAAATATGTCTCCTTTTTTTTTTTTTTTTAAACTATACATTTACTGGACATGTGTGAGTGTACATCTTAGGCAAAAAATATTTGATTTGCCATTGTATGAAAGAGTTGGTGATCATGAAAGTGTGAAGTTACATATATAAATAAGAGAGAATTTAACTTTCTAGACAGCTTCAAAAGTAATATCTTATAATATTCAGATGAAGTCTTATATGTAAGGGAAGATATACCAAGTAGCCTCTGAAAGATCTTGGAAACCCATTTTCCTTAGGAGTGTGTTTTTATTTAGAATTCATAGTACAGTATACAGGATTGGAGTCATTGTCCTGTAACTTTTATTTTTAAGTATAGCAGAAATGAAAACAAACAAAAAAAATTAGAAAAGATAACAGTTTTGTTTCCTAATGTTAACCCAAAAGGCAACAAGTAAAATTTTAATGAGAGATCTAATGAATTGGAGAAGGATCCTAATGGAGTCAAAAGAACAATTAATTTGGAACTAATGTTTGAAGATTGCAAAGAGACGGAGGAAAAGTGGTAAAATAGAATACAGAATAGAATAGAATAGAATTCTTTGTTGAAGAAAACATTGATAACTGCAAAATAAAAAAAAAAAAAAATCCTGAGACTAGTTTGTGATAGAGAAAAGTAAAGAGAGAAGACATTACATATATGCTGTCACCAAGACTTTGGTTTTCTAAGCTATTTCTCTAAGCATGTTTCTTATGCTAACATCACTACCCACTTCCAGTGACCAATGAATACTGTTACTGAGATGCAACATTCTTAAAGCAATCTTGAGTGGTACTCTGTATTAAGTTCATTTTCAACATTTACATAATCCAATGCACCCCATCAGAGGAAGCCCCAGAAAGGTGATAGCTCTTCTCAGAGAAGTGTCAGAGATAAGACTAAGTCTGGCTTCTTTAATTCTATGTCTAGAGATGTTTGTGAGAGTATGATAAGTTTCAATATGTTTATTTTGGTATCATTATAGCTAGCCACCATTTTTCAACTTTCTTGTTTTCTTCTTTCTCCCATCCTTTTTTCTCATCCTCTTCCTCTTCCTCCATCTTCACACTGATTATAATTTTTTTCTATTCAAGAAAATTTAATATTTTGGGGGAGTGGTCAAAATTTTCTAAAGATGTATTGTAGGTCATTCTTTAAAACCCTATTGAATCAATATTTAGTTGCTTTGCAAGAAAATATGTCTCCTTTTTTTTTTTTTTTTAAACTATACATTTACTGGACATGTGTGAGTGTACATCTTAGGCAAAAAATATTTGATTTGCCATTGTATGAAAGAGTTGGTGATCATGAAAGTGTGAAGTTACATATATAAATAAGAGAGAATTTAACTTTCTAGACAGCTTCAAAAGTAATATCTTATAATATTCAGATGAAGTCTTATATGTAAGGGAAGATATACCAAGTAGCCTCTGAAAGATCTTGGAAACCCATTTTCCTTAGGAGTGTGTTTTTATTTAGAATTCATAGTACAGTATACAGGATTGGAGTCATTGTCCTGTAACTTTTATTTTTAAGTATAGCAGAAATGAAAACAAACAAAAAAAATTAGAAAAGATAACAGTTTTGTTTCCTAATGTTAACCCAAAAGGCAACAAGTAAAATTTTAATGAGAGATCTAATGAATTGGAGAAGGATCCTAATGGAGTCAAAAGAACAATTAATTTGGAACTAATGTTTGAAGATTGCAAAGAGACGGAGGAAAAGTGGTAAAATAGAATACAGAATAGAATAGAATAGAATTCTTTGTTGAAGAAAACATTGATAACTGCAAAATAAAAAAAAAAAAAAATCCTGAGACTAGTTTGTGATAGAGAAAAGTAAAGAGAGAAGACATTACATATATGCTGTCACCAAGACTTTGGTTTTCTAAGCTATTTCTCTAAGCATGTTTCTTATGCTAACATCACTACCCACTTCCAGTGACCAATGAATACTGTTACTGAGAGTGATTTTTTTCTCTCTGCCACTTTGGAAGCTTAAGCTGCCAGTTACCAGAGGTTCTGATGTATTCTCACTCTAAAAATATTCAGAATCAAGGAAAGAGTAAAAGAGGAGCAAAGAGAGAATGTTTCTTGGCTCCCAGATTTTGACCTAAATTCCCTCCACCAAGAAACCACTGTTTATTTTCCAAGAAGTAAAACAGAACAAACTATTTTGTTGTGTTGTTTTGACTGATTCTTAAAATGTCTCCATGTTGTTTTGTATATTCTTTTTATAAAAGTGTGAGAATCTAAGTATTTCTAGGTATCATGAATGTGACAAAACTCTAGCATTTATAACATTTGATATTCACAGGGATTGTCTAATCAAGGTGCATAAAAAATAGCCCAATAAGGAAATCATATATTATTATCATTATTAGTATTACTACTCTAGAAAAATAGAAATACCTCTGTCTTGGTTAATTGTAAAGAAGAAGGCATGATGAATCTGCCATTCTGAGATATAATTGACATACTACTTTCAGGTGTATAACTTAAAAATTCCATATATATATATATATATACATATTACCAAATGATCACCTCACAATGTGTAGTTAACATCATCATCACACACAGTATCAGGATTTTGTTCTTGTGATGAAAACTTTTAACATCCAATGTTTTAGCAGCTTTCAAATATACAATGCCATTTTGTTGACTATAATTTCTATTATGTATTCACCACAATATATGTTACACCTTCTGAATTAATTTTGTAACTGGAAAATTTATAACTTTTGGCCACCTTTACCCATTTTCCCCCATCCCCTGCCAATTCTGGTAATCTCCAGTCTATTTTCTTAATATGTATATTTTCTTTTTTATATTCTGCTTATATTGCAGTCATATTATATTTGAATTTTTTGGCCTGACTAATTCCACTTAGCATAATAATCTCAAGGTATCTTCTGGTGTCATTTCCTTCCTTTTCATGAATGAATGCTATTCCATCAAATATGGATGTATTGCGAAGCTTCTTTATCCATTCGACCATCCATGAAAACCTTTTTGAGTTTTTACTTTCATTTCCTTCATATACATAACTAGAAGTGGAATTAATGCATCACATGGTACTTCTATTTTAAGTCTTTTGAGGAATCTCCATACTGTTTACCATGCTGGCTGCACCATTTTACATTTCTACCAACAGTGCATGAGGATTCCCTTTTCTCCAAATTCTGGACAATGATTTTTATTTCTTATTTTTTTGATGATAGCCTTTCTAACAAGTGTTAGTTGATCACGCATTGTGGTTTTAATTTACATTTTCTAATTCCTTTGAGTAAAAGAGGAGCAAAGAGAGAATGTTTCTTGGCTCCCAGATTTTGACCTAAATTCCCTCCACCAAGAAACCACTGTTTATTTTCCAAGAAGTAAAACAGAACAAACTATTTTGTTGTGTTGTTTTGACTGATTCTTAAAATGTCTCCATGTTGTTTTGTATATTCTTTTTATAAAAGTGTGAGAATCTAAGTATTTCTAGGTATCATGAATGTGACAAAACTCTAGCATTTATAACATTTGATATTCACAGGGATTGTCTAATCAAGGTGCATAAAAAATAGCCCAATAAGGAAATCATATATTATTATCATTATTAGTATTACTACTCTAGAAAAATAGAAATACCTCTGTCTTGGTTAATTGTAAAGAAGAAGGCATGATGAATCTGCCATTCTGAGATATAATTGACATACTACTTTCAGTTGTATAACTTAAAAATTCCATATATATATATATATACATATTACCAAATGATCACCTCACAATGTGTAGTTAACATCATCATCACACACAGTATCAGGATTTTGTTCTTGTGATGAAAACTTTTAACATCCAATGTTTTAGCAGCTTTCAAATATACAATGCCATTTTGTTGACTATAATTTCTATTATGTATTCACCACAATATATGTTACACCTTCTGAATTAATTTTGTAACTGGAAAATTTATAACTTTTGGCCACCTTTACCCATTTTCCCCCATCCCCTGCCAATTTTGGTAATCTCCAGTCTATTTTCTTAATATGTATATTTTCTTTTTTATATTCTGCTTATATTGCAGTCATATTATATTTGAATTTTTTGGCCTGACTAATTCCACTTAGCATAATAATCTCAAGGTATCTTCTGGTGTCATTTCCTTCCTTTTCATGAATGAATGCTATTCCATCAAATATGGATGTATTGCGAAGCTTCTTTATCCATTCGACCATCCATGAAAACCTTTTTGAGTTTTTACTTTCATTTCCTTCATATACATAACTAGAAGTGGAATTAATGCATCACATGGTACTTCTATTTTAAGTCTTTTGAGGAATCTCCATACTGTTTACCATGCTGGCTGCACCATTTTACATTTCTACCAACAGTGCATGAGGATTCCCTTTTCTCCAAATTCTGGACAATGATTTTTATTTCTTATTTTTTTGATGATAGCCTTTCTAACAAGTGTTAGTTGATCACGCATTGTGGTTTTAATTTACATTTTTCTAATTCCTAGTTATTTTGAGCATATCATCATGTACCTTTTGGCCATGTGTATGTCTCCATTAGAAAAATGTCTGTTTACACATTCCACCAGTTTTAAAATCAGATTGTGTGTGTGTGTGTGTGTGTGTGTCTGTTGCTATTGAGCTGTATGAGTTCTTATATATTTTGAATATTAACATCTTTTTATGTATGCATGTGTGTATATATATATATACTATTTGCAAATATTTTAGCTCAGTTTTATAGATTTACTTTCCATTGTTTTGATGCTATCCTTTGATGTAAAATGGTCACAGTTTTTGTAGTTTGAAATAGTCCTCTTGTTTAGTCCAATCTTGCTTTCACAGGAAGATTCAAAAAATCATGGCCAAGATTTGGGTCAAGGAGTTCATCACTAATTTTATTCTAGCAACTTTATTTTAAATCTTACATTCATGTCTGTAACCCATTTTGAGTTAATTTTTTGTATGGTGTAAGATAGTGGCACAGTTCCATTCTTTTGCATACGATTGTCTAGTTTTTCCAACACATTTTATTGAAGACACCGCCCTTTCCCTATTGCATGACTTGACTTCTTTGTCTTAATAGATCATAAATTTGTGGGTTTGTTTCTGGGTTTTCTATCTAATGCCACTGATTAAATGTCTGCTTTTATGCCAGCACTATACAGTTTTGATTACTATAATCTTGTTATATATTTTGAAATAATTGCATTAATTCCAGTTTCTTCTACTTTCTCAAAATCACTTTGGCTTTCAGTGATCTTTTGTAGTTTTGTATCATTTAAAAATGCCATTGCAATTTTGATAGGAATTGAATCTGTAGATTACTTTCAGTAGGATTGGCATTTTGGCAATATTTTGTCCATATCCAGTCCATAAGCAAAGAATATGTTTCAATTTATCTGTGTCTTCAATTTGTTTCATTAATATTTTATAATTTCCAGTGTAGTGGTTTATCATCACATTGGTTAAATTTATTCCCAGTACTTAATTGTCTTTGACGTACTTCTAACTGCTTTGTTTTCTTAAGTTTTCTTTCTGCTAGTTTGTTATTAAGGTATAGGCATACAACTGATATTTGTAGTATTTTTGTATCCTACAATTGTAGTAAATTCATTTATTGACTCAAAAAGTTTTTGGTGCCATTCTTAATGTTTTCTAAGTACAATAACATGTCTTCTTTATTGCAGATAGTTTGACCTTTTTCTTTCTGACTTGGATATCTTTATATTTTTCATTATTAATATTTTATTTGATAGCATAGTTTATGTTATAGTATATTACTATAACTTTTATGGTATATTATTATAATTATACCATAAAATGAACTAAATTATCAAAACAGTATATTATTTTAATAAAATAACTTATTTTACAGTATAACTATGATAATATAGTATAATTCTATAGTATAATATAATTATGAAATTATAACTAAATATTTATACATATTTTATACTATAAAATATATATTATATATACTTGTACATATATTACATACTGTAGTATAGTTATACTATAAAATGAATATAAATGCTTATATTTTTGTATGGTGTAAGATAGTGGCACAGTTCCATTCTTTTGCATACGATTGTCTAGTTTTCCAACACATTTTATTGAAGACACCGCCCTTTCCCTATTGCATGACTTGACTTCTTTGTCTTAATAGATCATAAATTTGTGGGTTTGTTTCTGGGTTTTCTATCTAATGCCACTGATTAAATGTCTGCTTTTATGCCAGCACTATACAGTTTTGATTACTATAATCTTGTTATATATTTTGAAATAATTGCATTAATTCCAGTTTCTTCTACTTTCTCAAAATCACTTTGGCTTTCAGTGATCTTTTGTAGTTTTGTATCATTTAAAAATGCCATTGCAATTTTGATAGGAATTGAATCTGTAGATTACTTTCAGTAGGATTGGCATTTTGGCAATATTTTGTCCATATCCAGTCCATAAGCAAAGAATATGTTTCAATTTATCTGTGTCTTCAATTTGTTTCATTAATATTTTATAATTTCCAGTGTAGTGGTTTATCATCACATTGGTTAAATTTATTCCCAGTACTTAATTGTCTTTGACGTACTTCTAACTGCTTTGTTTTCTTAAGTTTTCTTTCTGCTAGTTTGTTATTAAGGTATAGGCATACAACTGATATTTGTAGTATTTTTGTATCCTACAATTGTAGTAAATTCATTTATTGACTCAAAAAGTTTTTGGTGCCATTCTTAATGTTTTCTAAGTACAATAACATGTCTTCTTTATTGCAGATAGTTTGACCTTTTTCTTTCTGACTTGGATATCTTTATATTTTTCATTATTAATATTTTATTTGATAGCATAGTTTATGTTATAGTATATTACTATAACTTTTATGGTATATTATTATAATTATACCATAAAATGAACTAAATTATCAAAACAGTATATTATTTTAATAAAATAACTTATTTTACAGTATAACTATGATAATATAGTATAATTCTATAGTATAATATAATTATGAAATTATAACTAAATATTTATACATATTTTATACTATAAAATATATATTATATATACTTGTACATATATTACATACTGTAGTATAGTTATACTATAAAATGAATATAAATGCTTATATTTATTTGAACTCTTATGGTATATTATTATAATTATACTATAGAATGAGCTACATTATCAAAACAACATATTTTTTTAAAAAATAGCTTATTTTATAGTATATTATGACTATGATAATAAAGTATAATTTTGTAGTATATATAACTATGCCACAACTAAATATTCATTCTTATTTTATACTATAAAATAAACAAATTTTGCTATATACTATAGTGTGTATTATGTATATTATGTATATATACTATATACTGTATATAGTTATACTATAAAATAAACATAAATACTTATGTTTATTTTAATAACCAAGGTATAACTATTTTGATAATATACTTACTTTAGAGTATATTAAGTAAAATATATTTAATATTTTTCGAGAAGGAAATAGAAACCCACTACAGTATTTTTGCCTAGAGAATTCGAAGGACAGAGATGCCTGGTGTGCTACCATCCATGGGCTCACAGATTCAGACACAACTAAATGACTGACACTTATACTGCTATAGTTCATTTACAGTATTTTTGCTTTCGGATATGTTGCATAGTGATTCAGAGTTTTTATAGTTTACATTGCACTATGAGTTATTAAAAGATAATAGGTTTAATTCCTTGTTTTATACAGACTATCCTTATTTTTTGTCTAATTTCTAAAAGTAGTTTGTATATGTTGAAAGTTACTCACTTGTGTCTCACTCTTTCTGATCCCATGGAGGAGTCATGGAATTCTTTAAGCAAGAATGCTGGCATGTGTAGCCTTTTCCTTCCCCAGGAGATCTTTCTGAATCAGGTCTCAAATCCAGATTTTCCACAATGCAGGTGGATTCTTTACCATCTGAGCCATCAGGGAAGCCTTTGTAGATGTTAATTCCTCTAATTTGTGCCTCCTTGCTTCCCTCTCTCCTTTGGTAACTGTGTTTGTTTTCTATATCTGTGACTCTGTTTCTGTTTTGTAATTAGATTTGTATTATTTTTTAGATTCAATATGTTTTATAATTAGATTTGTATTATTTTTTAGATTCAATATGGTATAAAGGCTACCATATTTTTCTGTCTGATTTACTTCATTTACAGTGATATTCTCTAAGTCCATCCACATGCAATAAATAGGAATGCTGGATTCTTTTTTATGACTGAGTAATATTCCATCACATATGTGTGCCACATCTTCTTTATCCATTTATCCATCGGTGGATATATAGGTTGCCTCCATGACTTGGCTTTTGTAAATAGTGCTGTTATGAAAATTGGAGTGCATGCATTGTTTTTATATATGGCCAGGAGTATAATTGCTGAATCATATGGTATCTCTATCTGTAGTTTCTTAAAAGGAACCTTTGTTTCCATGTAAGTGGCTACACTAATTCACATTACCAGCAACAGTGTCAGAGGGCTGACACTGCCAAAAGGGTTGCCTTTTTCCACATCAACTCCAGCCTTTGTTATTTGTAAATATTTTGATGATATCCATTTTAAGAGGTGTGAGGTAATATTAAAACTGTGGTTTTAATTTTGCATTTCTGTAATAACAATGTTGAGCATATTCTCATATGGCATTTGGCCATCTGTATGCCTGTGGAGAAATGTCTCTTTAGGTCTTCTGCCCATTTTTGATTAGTCTCTTTTTTTTCGATATTGAGTTGTAAGAGCTGTGTGAAAATTAAACCCTTGTTTTTTTTAAAACATATTTATTTGTGTCTAATTTCTAAAAGTAGTTTGTATATGTTGAAAGTTACTCACTTGTGTCTCACTCTTTCTGATCCCATGGAGGAGTCATGGAATTCTTTAAGCAAGAATGCTGGCATGTGTAGCCTTTTCCTTCCCCAGGAGATCTTTCTGAATCAGGTCTCAAATCCAGATTTTCCACAATGCAGGTGGATTCTTTACCATCTGAGCCATCAGGGAAGCCTTTGTAGATGTTAATTCCTCTAATTTGTGCCTCCTTGCTTCCCTCTCTCCTTTGGTAACTGTGTTTGTTTTCTATATCTGTGACTCTGTTTCTGTTTTGTAATTAGATTTGTATTATTTTTTAGATTCAATATGTTTTATAATTAGATTTGTATTATTTTTTAGATTCAATATGGTATAAAGGCTACCATATTTTTCTGTCTGATTTACTTCATTTACAGTGATATTCTCTAAGTCCATCCACATGCAATAAATAGGAATGCTGGATTCTTTTTTATGACTGAGTAATATTCCATCACATATGTGTGCCACATCTTCTTTATCCATTTATCCATCGGTGGATATATAGGTTGCCTCCATGACTTGGCTTTTGTAAATAGTGCTGTTATGAAAATTGGAGTGCATGCATTGTTTTTATATATGGCCAGGAGTATAATTGCTGAATCATATGGTATCTCTATCTGTAGTTTCTTAAAAGGAACCTTTGTTTCCATGTAAGTGGCTACACTAATTCACATTACCAGCAACAGTGTCAGAGGGCTGACACTGCCAAAAGGGTTGCCTTTTTCCACATCAACTCCAGCCTTTGTTATTTGTAAATATTTTGATGATATCCATTTTAAGAGGTGTGAGGTAATATTAAAACTGTGGTTTTAATTTTGCATTTCTGTAATAACAATGTTGAGCATATTCTCATATGGCATTTGGCCATCTGTATGTCTGTGGAGAAATGTCTCTTTAGGTCTTCTGCCCATTTTTGATTAGTCTCTTTTTTTTCGATATTGAGTTGTAAGAGCTGTGTGAAAATTAAACCCTTGTTGATCATATCATTTGTGAATATTTTTTCCCATATCATAGGTTATGCTTTCATTTTGTTAATAGTGCCCTTTTCCTCTACAAACCTTTTAAATTTAATTAGGCTCTGCTTTATTTTTTTTGCTATATTTTCATTCACAATAGGAACTGATGTTATTAAATTTTGCCATGATTTATGTTGGAGTATTTCACCTATGCTCATTTCTTTTAGTTCTTGCAGTTAGGTGTTCAAACAATCTTGAGTTTATTTTTCTCTATGATGTACTTGTAACTGTGTAGTTTCTCCAGCACCACTTATTGCAGAGACTGTATTTTCCCCATTGTATACACTTAACGCCTTTGTCATAGATTACTTGACCATGCTTGTATCTGTGAGTTTATTTCTGCACTCTTTTTTTTTTTTCTTTTTCCCTCCATTGATCTATTTGTCTATGTTTGTGCCAGTGGTGGGTATTTTGATTACTGTAGGTTTCTGGAATAGTCTGAAGTCTTAAAAGGTTATAACTCCCATGTTCCCCTCACCCCAGGAATTTTTTTGGCAATTTGGGATTTTCGTGGTTTCATACAAATTTTAGGATTATTCTTTCCTAGTTCTTTGAAAAATTTCATGGTTATTTCACTAGGGATCGCTTTGGGTAATATGGCCATATTAATAATGTGAATTCTTCAATCAAAGAGCATGAGATAACTTTTCATTTCTTTGAGTTATATTCAGTTTTCTTCATCAATGTTTTATAATTTCTAGAGTATAGGTCTTTCTCCTCCTTGATGAAATTTATCCCTAGGGTAGCTTTGTTTTATGTTTTTTTTTTTTTTTTCTTTTCTTTGATGCAATTTTAAATAGGATTTTTTTTTTAATTTCTCTTTCTGATATTTATTATTACTGTATAGAAAGGCAACAACTTCCTCTATATGGATTTTGCATCCTGCAACCTTGCTAAATTTATCAGTTTTAACAGTTTTAGGGTGGAGACTTTAGGGTCCTCTGTATAGATTATCATGTCATCTGCAATTCATGATAATTTAATATCTTTCTTTCCAATTTGGATACCATTTATTTACTTTTCTTGTCTGTTTATGTAGCTAGTACTTCTAGCACTGTGTTAGGTAGAAGTGCTGAAAGTGGATATCTTTGTCTGGTCCCTGAATTTAACAAGAAGGCTTTCAGCCTTTCACCATTGAGTATTAGATTGGCTGTGAGTTTTTCATAAAAAGCATGGATTATGTTGAAATATGTTCCCTATTTACCTATTTTGATGAGAGATTTTATCATGAATAAATGTTGAATAAATGCTTTCTCTACATCTTTTGAAATGATCATGTGGTTTTTGTGTTTTTGTTGTTAATATAGTAGATCACATTGATTTGTGTATGTTGAAACATGCTCTCACCCTGGAATAAATTTAGCTTCATCATGGTGTATGACCTTTTGTATGTATTGTTGCATTATTTTTATTTTTCCCTCCATTGATCTATTTGTCTATGTTTGTGCCAGTGGTGGGTATTTTGATTACTGTAGGTTTCTGGAATAGTCTGAAGTCTTAAAAGGTTATAACTCCCATGTTCCCCTCACCCCAGGAATTTTTTTGGCAATTTGGGATTTTCGTGGTTTCATACAAATTTTAGGATTATTCTTTCCTAGTTCTTTGAAAAATTTCATGGTTATTTCACTAGGGATCGCTTTGGGTAATATGGCCATATTAATAATGTGAATTCTTCAATCAAAGAGCATGAGATAACTTTTCATTTCTTTGAGTTATATTCAGTTTTCTTCATCAATGTTTTATAATTTCTAGAGTATAGGTCTTTCTCCTCCTTGATGAAATTTATCCCTAGGGTAGCTTTGTTTTATGTTTTTTTTTTCTTTTCTTTGATGCAATTTTAAATAGGATTTTTTTTTTAATTTCTCTTTCTGATATTTATTATTACTGTATAGAAAGGCAACAACTTCCTCTATATGGATTTTGCATCCTGCAACCTTGCTAAATTTATCAGTTTTAACAGTTTTAGGGTGGAGACTTTAGGGTCCTCTGTATAGATTATCATGTCATCTGCAATTCATGATAATTTAATATCTTTCTTTCCAATTTGGATACCATTTATTTACTTTTCTTGTCTGTTTATGTAGCTAGTACTTCTAGCACTGTGTTAGGTAGAAGTGCTGAAAGTGGATATCTTTGTCTGGTCCCTGAATTTAACAAGAAGGCTTTCAGCCTTTCACCATTGAGTATTAGATTGGCTGTGAGTTTTTCATAAAAAGCATGGATTATGTTGAAATATGTTCCCTATTTACCTATTTTGATGAGAGATTTTATCATGAATAAATGTTGAATAAATGCTTTCTCTACATCTTTTGAAATGATCATGTGGTTTTTGTGTTTTTGTTGTTAATATAGTAGATCACATTGATTTGTGTATGTTGAAACATGCTCTCACCCTGGAATAAATTTAGCTTCATCATGGTGTATGACCTTTTGTATGTATTGTTGCATTTGATTTGATAATATATTGAGATTTTTGCATCTGTCTTCACCAAGGTATTGGCATATAATTTTTTTTTTGATAGTGTGTTTATGTGATTGGTACCTTTTATTTTCTTTGCTTGCCTACTTGCAGTTGCTATAACTTTTAATACTCTGTTAAATAAAAGTGATAAGATTGTGATTCATTGTCTTATTGCTAATATCATGAAAAATAACAAAAAACACTTTCACTTTTCACAACTAGGTATAATGTTAACTTTGATCTTATATGTAACCTGTATTATATTGAGGTATATTCCCTCTTAATGCACCCTTTTGAGAATTTTTTTTCCAGTCCTGAATGGATGCTGAATTTTGTCAAATACTTTTTCTGTGTCTATTGAAATGATCATATGTTTCCTACCCTAAATTTGTTATTATGTTACATTGATTTGTGGATATTATACCATCCTTGCATGACTGGAATGAATTCTACTTTATTGTGGTATATGATCCTTTCAAAATATTGTCGAATGTGATTTTCTAATACTTTGAGAGCTTTTGTATCTATGTTTATCATAGAACTTAGTTTTTTTTAAAACATAGTGTAATATATTTTAATGTATTTTAGTACTTTTAAAACCCAAGTCTAAATGCGTCTGTGTGTTCTTGCACAGAGCATAAATTAATGTTTATCTACACAGTAATCATCTATAGTAGAAATTTACACATAAAACTAGTTTAAGTTAATTTTATGACAGAATTTTGAATAATATTCACAATACTGAAAAGTAAGCATAGATAACATCAGAAAAGAAATAATGATCAATATAACTATGTAGGCTATACCTCAATAAAAAATAAAACTCATCTTCTAAAATTTTGGTAAGACCCTCTAGCTCTCCCATAGTTAAAAGATCACAAGTAATTATATAATAATGTAAGGATGTTAGCAATCTTCCAAAGGATTTTTTCATCTAAAATTTAGTTTGGGGCTTCCCCTGGTGGTCCAGTGGGTAAGGACACCGCCTTGCAGTGCAAGGCGCGGTTTGATCCCTAGATGAGAGATTTTATCATGAATAAATGTTGAATAAATGCTTTCTCTACATCTTTTGAAATGATCATGTGGTTTTTGTGTTTTTGTTGTTAATATAGTAGATCACATTGATTTGTGTATGTTGAAACATGCTCTCACCCTGGAATAAATTTAGCTTCATCATGGTGTATGACCTTTTGTATGTATTGTTGCATTTGATTTGATAATATATTGAGATTTTTGCATCTGTCTTCACCAAGGTATTGGCATATAATTTTTTTTTGATAGTGTGTTTATGTGATTGGTACCTTTTATTTTCTTTGCTTGCCTACTTGCAGTTGCTATAACTTTTAATACTCTGTTAAATAAAAGTGATAAGATTGTGATTCATTGTCTTATTGCTAATATCATGAAAAATAACAAAAAACACTTTCACTTTTCACAACTAGGTATAATGTTAACTTTGATCTTATATGTAACCTGTATTATATTGAGGTATATTCCCTCTTAATGCACCCTTTTGAGAATTTTTTTTCCAGTCCTGAATGGATGCTGAATTTTGTCAAATACTTTTTCTGTGTCTATTGAAATGATCATATGTTTCCTACCCTAAATTTGTTATTATGTTACATTGATTTGTGGATATTATACCATCCTTGCATGACTGGAATGAATTCTACTTTATTGTGGTATATGATCCTTTCAAAATATTGTCGAATGTGATTTTCTAATACTTTGAGAGCTTTTGTATCTATGTTTATCATAGAACTTAGTTTTTTTTAAAACATAGTGTAATATATTTTAATGTATTTTAGTACTTTTAAAACCCAAGTCTAAATGCATCTGTGTGTTCTTGCACAGAGCATAAATTAATGTTTATCTACACAGTAATCATCTATAGTAGAAATTTACACATAAAACTAGTTTAAGTTAATTTTATGACAGAATTTTGAATAATATTCACAATACTGAAAAGTAAGCATAGATAACATCAGAAAAGAAATAATGATCAATATAACTATGTAGGCTATACCTCAATAAAAAAAATAAAACTCATCTTCTAAAATTTTGGTAAGACCCTCTAGCTCTCCCATAGTTAAAAAGATCACAAGTAATTATATAATAATGTAAGGATGTTAGCAATCTTCCAAAGGATTTTTTTTTTCATCTAAAATTTAGTTTGGGGCTTCCCCTGGTGGTCCAGTGGGTAAGGACACCGCCTTGCAGTGCAAGGGGCGCCGGTTTGATCCCTAGCCTGGGAAGATCACACGTGCCGCGGAGCGGCTGGACCTATGTGTCCAATCACCGAGTTGGAGCTCTGGAGCGCATGCGCCCAGAGCTGGCGCTCTGCGACAACAGACGCCACCGAGATGGGAGGCCCGCAGGAGCCAAGGAACAAAGACGGATGAAAAATAGAAAAATGAAAGATCAATAGAAGTGGCCCGCCCGCTCCCCTCCCTCCCCAACCCGACCCCTGCCCAAAATAAATAAAGAAATAAATCTTAAAATTTAGTTTGGCATTATTCAAGGTTAAATTAGATTAGAGAAAATGAATAATAATAAGAAATCTAGGTGTGTGTTCCTATCAGTGCTGCAGAAATACGAGAAAAGACAGTAGAGACAAATTAGTCCAGACTTTTCCTTTTAAATTATTTTGTATATTTAAACATAGGCCTATCTAGTAAGATAACTAATTTAGATAAAGTTCAGAATTCTTATATGCAGTCAAGATTGCATTGAAAGATCAATGCTGGTAAAATAGAGGGTTTAAAAACTGAAATACTTTTAAGAGAACTTTGAATCACAAAGAGGATAAGCAGATCTGTTTCTTAATAAATGCCACATTATTTCTTAAGCAACAAAACAGAGATCAAGATTCTGTTTTTATCCCTGAAGACTTAAAGAACAGATAACCTGCAGTTGAATTCCAGTTTTTCATCTTCTGATTTTTGAGCTTCATTGTTCGATAACTTAAATTGTTGATAAGAATTATAGCATCTCATATTGTTTTTAGGGAAGGTTAGATTATATAACATATGAAAGTTCCCAGCATAACTTATTTAACCATCAAAAAAGGTGTCTTGTTTTTATGTGACAGACTAAGACTCTTTGATATAAAATTAATATACAGATTTGTTGGGCTTCCCTGCCTGTACAGAGAGTAGAGTCCACCTTGCGGTGCAAGCGGCACCAGTTCCATCCCTGGCCTGGAAAGATCCCGTATGCCATGGATCAGCTGGACTGGTGTGTCCAATTATGAGCCAGTGCTCTGGAGCACATGCATCCAGAGCCAGTGCTCTGCAAAGAGAGAGGCCTTCATGGCCAAAGAAAGTAAATAAATAAAAGACCAATAAAAGAGGCCAAAATTTTTAGAAATAAATAGATAAAATAAAATTAATATACAGATTTGTGTGAGGGAAAGATATGCCAAGATGGTAATTTTTTTAAGTAATAAAAAGTTTGTTGTCTTCCCTGCTGAGTACTTTGAAAACCTTTTGGTATAGTGGAAGGGTTCTCTAGACATCTAAAACTTGTTTATTTTGACCTAATCATTTATTTTAGATTTATATACTATTAACAGCACATGTTAATCCAATTAAGTGGTTTTCGGGCTTTGTAAATATGTTTTTATATTGGTAATAAGCAGTGTTAGGTGATATGAGCATAACAAGAGCATAAGATCACTGAATGTGTTATGTTTTTCTCCTTGAAAATGAAACAAATATATAGTGGGTGCCATCAAAGATACATGCCCAGGATAGTTATTGGGCCAAAGAATCAAGATGCATGTTTGACTTTACTGAGGAGTTTTGTGTTCAGTTAGAAATAACTTGCTTACGATAATAGTTAACTCAAACTATTCAAGCATAGAATACAAATAAGAGGTATATTTGAATTACTTTATAAGAAATCCAGAAGTCTGTTTTATTATTAACTTAGTTCTTTTTCTCATTTATATTTAGCTAAGTGAATTAGCACAAACTAAGGAACTAATCACCCTAAATATATCAAGGTTCAAGTAAATATGATTTTAATAATTTTTTGCCCAACAGTGATTGTTTTCCCAGGCTGCTGATTTATTACTTTTCAAGAGGACTAAAACATTAAGTGTCATGGGGTGTCTGTGGAAGTGCCACAGGCCACTCACATGTCTGCAAAGTGTGAAATAATGTTGAAACATTCAAACATCTATGCAAATATATGCATATGATGGATAACCTATAAGATACATCTGGGGCAAAACCATTGTTTAACAAGTGAGCTATTATAGACCCAAACTGGTCACTTGTTTTCTGGTGGTGGCAAGTCATTTAATTTCTCTAGGTCTCAGCTTTTCTATTTGTAAAATGAAAATAATAAAGTGTGCCTCATAGAGATATTATATATGCTTGGAAATACATTGAGACACTCTGTATATTATAGAACAGAACTATGTCTCAACCAATTGGACCTTATTGAGATGTTATCTAGAGATGCTTTGAACAGTGCGGCTGAGTGACTTTGGTTATTGCTGAAAAACTTTTTTGCTCCTTGACATCAGTATGGCTCTAGGTGTAGCCTTCAAGTTTACAATAACATAAATTTGATTCTATTATTATAACACTAACTTGTCAAGGGAACAACATATAAAACCAAAAGTCAGCTCATTGTTTATAAAATACATGTTTTCAGTGTCCAGAATACTAATATACTCTGACATACTTTGAATAATGTTAAGAGCCTCTTGGAAGCCAAATAAGTGATAATAAAGTCACCATAGTGAATGTGGAATAAACGATACGGTAAATGGAATTTCTTGAGGGGCAATTCTCCCATGCTATATAAAAACCCCCTCCTCCAAAACATCTATCTCTCATCAGTATCAATGATTCCCAGACTCTTTGTTCACTTACAAGGTAATAAGCACTGAAAAATTTTTATTCTCTAGCTCATCTTTATTAAGGCTTCTTTCTAGTAGAACAGTCTTATTGTAGGCATCATACAATATTACTGATTAGTTTCAGCTTAGTTACAATTCAGTTTCATACAATGAGTGCTTCCAGAGAGGTGCTGTCCTATATTTGTATCTGTCCCCTGCCCAAAACTGATTAAAAGTCAAGGGAAAAAAAATGTCAAAATTTATATGAATTTTCTCAAATGACCTTGGGATTCATTCAGTTTTTGGGTATCTATTCAGACCAATTCCAAAGCTATGTTGCCTACTAGAATTACCTGCAAGCCTTTAAAAATGTTATCTTGTTCCTACAAGCTAAACATTCTAATTAAATCATATGATAGAAATATTATTACTACTATTTTCATTTTACTCATTAGGCAACACAGGAAGCTAAAGATTGATTACTTATGAGATTTTTAAAATAAGTTTTAGAATTTTATTTCTTTGAAAATATTTTAGGATATTATATAATGCTTGAGCATATATACATTGAGACACTCAAACTGGTCACTTGTTTTCTGGTGGTGGCAAGTCATTTAATTTCTCTAGGTCTCAGCTTTTCTATTTGTAAAATGAAAATAATAAAGTGTGCCTCATAGAGATATTATATATGCTTGGAAATACATTGAGACACTCTGTATATTATAGAACAGAACTATGTCTCAACCAATTGGACCTTATTGAGATGTTATCTAGAGATGCTTTGAACAGTGCGGCTGAGTGACTTTGGTTATTGCTGAAAAACTTTTTTGCTCCTTGACATCAGTATGGCTCTAGGTGTAGCCTTCAAGTTTACAATAACATAAATTTGATTCTATTATTATAACACTAACTTGTCAAGGGAACAACATATAAAACCAAAAGTCAGCTCATTGTTTATAAAATACATGTTTTCAGTGTCCAGAATACTAATATACTCTGACATACTTTGAATAATGTTAAGAGCCTCTTGGAAGCCAAATAAGTGATAATAAAGTCACCATAGTGAATGTGGAATAAACGATACGGTAAATGGAATTTCTTGAGGGGCAATTCTCCCATGCTATATAAAAACCCCCTCCTCCAAAACATCTATCTCTCATCAGTATCAATGATTCCCAGACTCTTTGTTCACTTACAAGGTAATAAGCACTGAAAAATTTTTATTCTCTAGCTCATCTTTATTAAGGCTTCTTTCTAGTAGAACAGTCTTATTGTAGGCATCATACAATATTACTGATTAGTTTCAGCTTAGTTACAATTCAGTTTCATACAATGAGTGCTTCCAGAGAGGTGCTGTCCTATATTTGTATCTGTCCCCTGCCCAAAACTGATTAAAAGTCAAGGGAAAAAAAATGTCAAAATTTATATGAATTTTCTCAAATGACCTTGGGATTCATTCAGTTTTTGGGTATCTATTCAGACCAATTCCAAAGCTATGTTGCCTACTAGAATTACCTGCAAGCCTTTAAAAATGTTATCTTGTTCCTACAAGCTAAACATTCTAATTAAATCATATGATAGAAATATTATTACTACTATTTTCATTTTACTCATTAGGCAACACAGGAAGCTAAAGATTGATTACTTATGAGATTTTTAAAATAAGTTTTAGAATTTTATTTCTTTGAAAATATTTTAAAATAGGATTATTTCTATTCTGAGATAGCATATAATCATTGCCGGGACAGGAGAATATGGATGGTGTATCAGTGACCTATGGTTCTGCAACTCTTTAAACTGTCTAAATTTGTAACTAAAAGTAAATTTTATTCTGGCCACAGAAGCAACTATCTAAATTACAAAGCTATGTAATAATGAGTACGATCATTAATTTTCAAGTGCCAGTTCTTAGGGCAATACATTAAAATAGATAGTATGTCTGTATTTTCTATTAATTGGTACCTAGATATTCTGTAATTAGGATAATCAGTCATTTCTTATATATATTTAAGATATATAACCTTATGAGGTACTATATATTATTTTTAAAATGCAGATTGTGAAATTGAAACCAGAGGCTGAATGACTTTTGCAGAATTCGAACGCTCATTTGTCAAAAGCTCATATGACCCCATAAGGATGTAGTACTAACTGCTCTGACCATTGCACTGCAGGAGTCATATAGCTTCCTATCCACTGTTATCCAGGCTGTGAGAGTTGAGGCCACAATCCTCCATAAGACCACCCTCACTCCTAACACTAACCACAGATTTGAGGGGTTCACAAAACCACCGTCTGTTTCAATAACTCATGATAAGGACTCACAGAACTCATGGAAAGCTTTTATATTCACAGTTATTGATACAGCATATTATAGGGAGCATCTTTAGATTAAAATTAGGCAAAGAAAGAGAGTCATAGGGCAAATTCTGGGAGGATTCCAGATGTGAGGCTTCTATTGTCCTCCATTGTGACATTGACTGTCCCAGCATCAATATGAGAGAATATTGTCAACCAGGAAAGCTCAACCTGAGTTTCTAGAGCTTCTGAGCTGTCTAGAATTGTTATTGAGTCTTTATTCCATGTCCTGGTTGATTAATTTATTGATTGCCCACATGGTTGAACTCACTCTGTGGGTCAACTGACACCACAAAATTCAGAGCCTCACCCTTGTTTATATAATTAGTCTTTCTAGAGGAGCTATTCCCTGCCATAAACAGATACTCCTATTGGATATGACATATCTCGTTGCAGAAGACAAAAGAAAAGATGAGGCCTTTCTCTAGACAAGGCCATATTCTTTACTATGCAACTACAAATGCTTGTACCATCATTTATTTCTGGTGATTTATTATTCAAGAGCTGTTAACTTAATAACTACTCTGTTACACACCCTACTGTGGACTGAAAGTCAATAAAGAAAGTGACTGAAATAAATTTCTATTCTGAGATAGCATATAATCATTGCCGGGACAGGAGAATATGGATGGTGTATCAGTGACCTATGGTTCTGCAACTCTTTAAACTGTCTAAATTTGTAACTAAAAGTAAATTTTATTCTGGCCACAGAAGCAACTATCTAAATTACAAAGCTATGTAATAATGAGTACGATCATTAATTTTCAAGTGCCAGTTCTTAGGGCAATACATTAAAATAGATAGTATGTCTGTATTTTCTATTAATTGGTACCTAGATATTCTGTAATTAGGATAATCAGTCATTTCTTATATATATTTAAGATATATAACCTTATGAGGTACTATATATTATTTTTAAAATGCAGATTGTGAAATTGAAACCAGAGGCTGAATGACTTTTGCAGAATTCGAACGCTCATTTGTCAAAAGCTCATATGACCCCATAAGGATGTAGTACTAACTGCTCTGACCATTGCACTGCAGGAGTCATATAGCTTCCTATCCACTGTTATCCAGGCTGTGAGAGTTGAGGCCACAATCCTCCATAAGACCACCCTCACTCCTAACACTAACCACAGATTTGAGGGGTTCACAAAACCACCGTCTGTTTCAATAACTCATGATAAGGACTCACAGAACTCATGGAAAGCTTTTATATTCACAGTTATTGATACAGCATATTATAGGGAGCATCTTTAGATTAAAATTAGGCAAAGAAAGAGAGTCATAGGGCAAATTCTGGGAGGATTCCAGATGTGAGGCTTCTATTGTCCTCCATTGTGACATTGACTGTCCCAGCATCAATATGAGAGAATATTGTCAACCAGGAAAGCTCAACCTGAGTTTCTAGAGCTTCTGAGCTGTCTAGAATTGTTATTGAGTCTTTATTCCATGTCCTGGTTGATTAATTTATTGATTGCCCACATGGTTGAACTCACTCTGTGGGTCAACTGACACCACAAAATTCAGAGCCTCACCCTTGTTTATATAATTAGTCTTTCTGGAGGAGCTATTCCCTGCCATAAACAGATACTCCTATTGGATATGACATATCTCGTTGCAGAAGACAAAAGAAAAGATGAGGCCTTTCTCTAGACAAGGCCATATTCTTTACTATGCAACTACAAATGCTTGTACCATCATTTATTTCTGGTGATTTATTATTCAAGAGCTGTTAACTTAATAACTACTCTGTTACACACCCTACTGTGGACTGAAAGTCAATAAAGAAAGTGACTGAAATAAATTTCATAAAGACAATGGAACCTGTCTTTTTGAAATTTCTTAGGGAGTAAATATTAAATTATAATCATATAAGTCACTGTAAAATTAAAACCCTTGGTAAAATAAAGGAAAGTGTGGTATTTTATTATTCAAAAAAATGTCAAGACGTAATATAGGCATAGGACTCAAGGAAAGCCTTGTTGAGAAAAGGAAGAGACAACTCATGGGAAAAGAACCTGGTGCTGGGCAGATTGAGGGAAGGAGAACAAGGGGATAACAGAGGATGTCATGGCTGGGTAGGATCACCAACTCAATGGACATTGGTTTGAGCAAACTCCATGAGACAGTGAAAAGAAGGGAAGACTGGTGTGCTGCAGTCCATGAGCTCACAAATAGTCAGACAGGATTTGGTGACTGAATAGCAACAACAAAATTCATTTTAACAGCCTGCCTTCGCTAAGTCAAAATCAGATTCAGTAATGTTTACCATAAGTCATTTTCATAGTTTGCTTAAGACTTAGTTATTCTTCATTTTTAGTTATATACTTTTTTAGTTTCCATTACTCCCCTGAAACCATGAAATATAAAGAATTTTAACAGCACATACTTAATACTGTTTTGAATATAGTCATGTCAATTCAATAAACAAGCCTATACTGAGCAGCAATTATAATCAATACTTTAGGCATGAGTGGGTAACCAGCAGTGAACAAAATAAAACAAAACCGTTGTCCTCAAGTACCTTACTTTCTAGTGATTTAGATGAGTTTAAACTCTACAGGTAGTTATTGAATAATTGCTTAGGATTTTAGATGCTAGATTAGGTTGCTTTTTAGCACTGGCTCTACTAAGGTAAGTCACTTGATCACTCTGTGCTTAAATTTTTTAACATATAAAATGTGGAAAATGAAAAATCTTATCTCATAGTTCTCGTGAATATGAAAATTTCACTATTTATAAAACATTTTGACTTACCCGTAGGAAGTGTTCAATCAATGTTGGGTGTTACTATTTTTGGAAATAAAGCAACTGTTACGTACATCAGTCTACCATGAGTAACATATTGAATGCATTTGGTTTATCTTTTGCTTTTCACTAATTTACAGAATGACTATAGTGTACTTCACATTTCTTTACCTCTCTTCATTTTAACATGGAGGATATCTTATCATTAAAGTTTCTTCAATCTCTACCCAATTTTACATATTTAAAGTAGTCCATGACTTTTTATCATCTTATCTGAGTTTCCAAAGGCCAGGCCATACTCTTTCACATTTTGAAGAGAATCTTGCACAGTTGACCCTCCGTATCCACAAATTATGCATCTATGCAACTGAAGATCGAAAATACCTGGGGGAAAAAAAAAAAATCCAGGGAGTTCCAAAAGCAAAACTTGAGTTTCCCATACAAAAGTAAATACTTGTATAGCATTTACACTGCATCACTATTTAAAGCTATTTATAAAGCATTTATATTCTTTTAGGTGGTATAAGTAGCTAGAGAGAATTTAATGTATACATGTACATAGGTCATATGCAAATACTCTGCTATTTTATGTAAGAGACATTTTGTATCTAAGGGGTATGCTGGAGGTGGTCCCTCCACCCCAGCCATACTGGGAGATGACTATACAAAAAAAGGACTTTCTTATATTGGTTTTCTATTATGTTTGTTGAAAATTTAAAGGTATTCCTTTGTCAAAATATCCATGTTTACTCTGATACAGGTAACTTTTATATCTAAGGTGGAAACCAACCCAAAACACAGACTTTGACAATGCAGTCTGATGGAGGAACATAAATCATTAAGGTGCTACTAAACTTTCTAGTGAGTTTTGAGGTTAAACTCTACAGGTAGTTATAGAATAATTGCTTAGGATTTTAGATGCTAGATTAGGTTGCTTTTTAGCACTGGCTCTACTAAGGTAAGTCACTTGATCACTCTGTGCTTAAATTTTTTAACATATAAAATGTGGAAAATGAAAAATCTTATCTCATAGTTCTCGTGAATATGAAAATTTCACTATTTATAAAACATTTTGACTTACCCGTAGGAAGTGTTCAATCAATGTTGGGTGTTACTATTTTTGGAAATAAAGCAACTGTTACGTACATCAGTCTACCATGAGTAACATATTGAATGCATTTGGTTTATCTTTTGCTTTTCACTAATTTACAGAATGACTATAGTGTACTTCACATTTCTTTACCTCTCTTCATTTTAACATGGAGGATATCTTATCATTAAAGTTTCTTCAATCTCTACCCAATTTTACATATTTAAAGTAGTCCATGACTTTTTATCATCTTATCTGAGTTTCCAAAGGCCAGGCCATACTCTTTCACATTTTGAAGAGAATCTTGCACAGTTGACCCTCCGTATCCACAAATTATGCATCTATGCAACTGAAGATCGAAAATACCTGGGGGAAAAAAAAAAAATCCAGGGAGTTCCAAAAGCAAAACTTGAGTTTCCCATACAAAAGTAAATACTTGTATAGCATTTACACTGCATCACTATTTAAAGCTATTTATAAAGCATTTATATTCTTTTAGGTGGTATAAGTAGCTAGAGAGAATTTAATGTATACATGTACATAGGTCATATGCAAATACTCTGCTATTTTATGTAAGAGACATTTTGTATCTAAGGGGTATGCTGGAGGTGGTCCCTCCACCCCAGCCATACTGGGAGATGACTATACAAAAAAAGGACTTTCTTATATTGGTTTTCTATTATGTTTGTTGAAAATTTAAAGGTATTCCTTTGTCAAAATATCCATGTTTACTCTGATACAGGTAACTTTTATATCTAAGGTGGAAACCAACCCAAAACACAGACTTTGACAATGCAGTCTGATGGAGGAACATAAATCATTAAGGTGCTACTAGAAAGTTGGACTTTGAAGAAGTCTTGTGAAGTCAGCAGGAGAAAATTAAGTTTGGCAGGAATTAGAAGTCAGATGCCCCACTGTTTTTGTTTTTTTGCTGATTTTTTTTTTTTCCCATCATGGTAAAATTGGGGGTGGTTGTCAGTTGCCCTTTAACAGGAAATGGCTCTGGAAAAAGACAACTAGAAATTGCTTTCCTATAAAGATAAAGTAAAAACTAATTTACCACTGTCATGCTGAATCTTGTGCCTCACTTCAACAGATCAAGGTGATGTTAGTGATCACAGGGATCAGAGGAATCAAATGCTAAAGAGACAGTAAGCAATTGCCCTATTGACTGCTACTGATTCCAGTAAAATTAGTTTAGATCATTTATAATTTAGGAAAGAGTTTGGTTATATAACAGTTTGATGTCATGCTTTAAATTTTAGCTTAAAGATATTTTTCAGATTGCCGCATATATTTTAATTCATGGATCCAATGTATACATACCTACAAACATACACACGTGTATATAACTGTACATACTTAATAATTTGTTTCACCAATGCTTTTCTTGAATGAAAATACTCATCACTAAAATTTTGCATATGTATGGCCAAGCGCCTTCACTGTTCACCTGAAACTATCACAGAATTGTTAATTGACTATACCCCAATACAAATTTATTTTGGTGTAAAAATATGAAGTAAAATCCAGCAACAACCCAGCTTCTCATCCAGTATAAAATATAGATTAATGTTTAAACTTTTTGTTAAAATATTTTATAGGAGGTATTGTGGTTCATTTTTTTCTAAACAAACATACAGTGAATTAAGATGACTTGGGGTTATTTACAAGTTCCTAAAATTTAATTCTCTAAAAATAGTTGCTGTCTTAAATAACATGAACATGCCTATTGCTAAGTATACATTTTCTATATTTTGTACTTTTTTCTATAGATAAGTTCTCAATCAATATTTAGTCACAGGAGACAGCAAGAAACTCAATTTTTAAAAATTTGTGTTTTCCCCTACTGAACCATATTCCGGAGTTTGGGTACTGAAGTATTTTAAAAATGTACTGATTTAGGGCTTACCAGGTGGTCCAGTGGGGTAAAGAGTCCACCTTGCAGTGCAAAGGGCACTGGTTTGACCCCTGGCCCAGGAAGATCCCATATGATGCCCAGCGACGGGGCTGGTGTGTCCAATTACAAGCCAGTGCTCTAGAGCACATGTACCCAGTGCACAAGTGCACACTGCAATGGGGGACCCACACAGGCCTTGTCAGTTGCCCTTTAACAGGAAATGGCTCTGGAAAAAGACAACTAGAAATTGCTTTCCTATAAAGATAAAGTAAAAACTAATTTACCACTGTCATGCTGAATCTTGTGCCTCACTTCAACAGATCAAGGTGATGTTAGTGATCACAGGGATCAGAGGAATCAAATGCTAAAGAGACAGTAAGCAATTGCCCTATTGACTGCTACTGATTCCAGTAAAATTAGTTTAGATCATTTATAATTTAGGAAAGAGTTTGGTTATATAACAGTTTGATGTCATGCTTTAAATTTTAGCTTAAAGATATTTTTCAGATTGCCGCATATATTTTAATTCATGGATCCAATGTATACATACCTACAAACATACACACGTGTATATAACTGTACATACTTAATAATTTGTTTCACCAATGCTTTTCTTGAATGAAAATACTCATCACTAAAATTTTGCATATGTATGGCCAAGCGCCTTCACTGTTCACCTGAAACTATCACAGAATTGTTAATTGACTATACCCCAATACAAATTTATTTTGGTGTAAAAATATGAAGTAAAATCCAGCAACAACCCAGCTTCTCATCCAGTATAAAATATAGATTAATGTTTAAACTTTTTGTTAAAATATTTTATAGGAGGTATTGTGGTTCATTTTTTTCTAAACAAACATACAGTGAATTAAGATGACTTGGGGTTATTTACAAGTTCCTAAAATTTAATTCTCTAAAAATAGTTGCTGTCTTAAATAACATGAACATGCCTATTGCTAAGTATACATTTTCTATATTTTGTACTTTTTTCTATAGATAAGTTCTCAATCAATATTTAGTCACAGGAGACAGCAAGAAACTCAATTTTTAAAAATTTGTGTTTTCCCCTACTGAACCATATTCCGGAGTTTGGGTACTGAAGTATTTTAAAAATGTACTGATTTAGGGCTTACCAGGTGGTCCAGTGGGGTAAAGAGTCCACCTTGCAGTGCAAAGGGCACTGGTTTGACCCCTGGCCCAGGAAGATCCCATATGATGCCCAGCGACGGGGCTGGTGTGTCCAATTACAAGCCAGTGCTCTAGAGCACATGTACCCAGTGCACAAGTGCACACTGCAATGGGGGACCCACACAGGCCAAAGAATAAAGATAGATGAAAATAAGTAAATATAAAACAGTAAAAGTGGCCAAAAATTTTAAATGTATTTTAAAAATTTTTAAAAAAGAATGTACTCTATACTAAAGTACAATTTAATCCTGGGAAAAAATTCCTATAGGGATCATTAATATCAATAATTTAAATGCATAAAAGTAACTACCAAGATATACTCTCATTGTTCTGTACAGCTTAGTTTCTTTGTATGCATGAAATGCCTTCAATGCACTCCATCAGGTTTTCGAAGGCTAGGCTACACTGTACACAAGATATCTGATTCTTGTAACAACAGCCCTTCAAGATAGGCACTGTTACCGTTATTTATGATTACACAGGAATCAGAATCTCAGAACAAATGATTTGCCCCAAAACATAATTGTTTGTGGTAAAGCCTGGAAAATAACAGTTTTCTGAGTGCAAAATGACAAAACTGTAAAATTACATATGTGTATGAGACTTGAGTTGTATCTGGCTGCTTGCTATTTCTCTTAGTATACTTTTCCCCTTTCTGTTGTGAATTTTCCATTTCTTCTTTCTGGATATATTTCTTCATTCTAGAAAGTCTTATGTCTCTCTTTATTTATCTGATATAATCTATCCATTTAAAACTCTGCTTTACAGACACACCATTTTTTAATAAGCTTTATTTTTTTAGAATATTTAAGTGAAGAATTACCATGTATATATTTTCGCTTCCATACCCAGAAATACCCAGAATGGAGCTTCTTGGCCATAGAGTAATTCTAAAGGTTAATTTTTCGAAGACCACCAGACTGTTTAACACAGCAGTGACACCACGTTACATCCCCAACAGAAGTGCATAAGTTAATAGGCCGAATAGATTAATATACTGAATAAAATATACTAATATATACTGAAGTAATGATGTTGTTAAAGTTGAAGTTCATTAATATTTCCTTAGTTTTTACCTAATATCCTTTTTCTATTCTAGTATCTTGCCCAGGATTATACCAGACACTTAGCTGTTACGTCCACTTAGGTGCCTCTTGGCTATTGTATTTTCTCAACCTTTGATGAAAGACAATATTGAAGAGTACTGATCAGATATTTTGAAATATATCCTGCTGTTGGAATCTGTCCAATGCTTTTCTTATGATAATACTCGGGTCACAGGTTCTTGGGAAGAAGATGACAGAGGGAAAATACCACTTTTGCCATATCATATCAGGGCACATAATATCGACAGGATTTGTGACTATTGATGTTGACTTCAGTCATTTGGCTAAGATAGTATTTGTTAGGTTTCTATACATTGAATTTATTCTTTTTCCTCTCTATTATTTTTAGAACTAGAAATCTCTTCTATTCATCCCACAAACACCTTTGTTATTGCCTGTCACAGGAGGTGAGGGCTGACTTTCATATTACAATAATCTGCTGTTGGGCAGAAAACCACCTTGGCCATCTCTATTCTCTAAGTGTCTCTCACCTAGTATATTGTATATGGAATACCCAAGTAAATATTGGTTGAATTGAGAGTTATTTTGCAATAAATCAAAAATTTAAACTTAAAATTAGTTTTAATGAGTCAATATGACATGATGGACAGAGTATTTTGCCATAAATTTAGAATATAGCCATAAAATATGTGACTTAGTTCCTACATTTCTTCAACCAGTATGGAACGTGATAAAAAACAGATTTCTAACATTTGCAAGTACTTCAATTACATAAAAGATAACATAAAACTCAGGATATAAAACTGGAAAACTTGAGCTGCTGTTCCTATCAAAGTGGAAGTCAATTTTCATGAAGATAAAATACTCTAGAAAAATTATATTATGAAACAATTCGTAAAGACACACCATTTTTAATAAGCTTTATTTTTTTAGAATATTTAAGTGAAGAATTACCATGTATATATTTTCGCTTCCATACCCAGAAATACCCAGAATGGAGCTTCTTGGCCATAGAGTAATTCTAAAGGTTAATTTTCGAAGACCACCAGACTGTTTAACACAGCAGTGACACCACGTTACATCCCCAACAGAAGTGCATAAGTTAATAGGCCGAATAGATTAATATACTGAATAAAATATACTAATATATACTGAAGTAATGATGTTGTTAAAGTTGAAGTTCATTAATATTTCCTTAGTTTTTACCTAATATCCTTTTTCTATTCTAGTATCTTGCCCAGGATTATACCAGACACTTAGCTGTTACGTCCACTTAGGTGCCTCTTGGCTATTGTATTTTCTCAACCTTTGATGAAAGACAATATTGAAGAGTACTGATCAGATATTTTGAAATATATCCTGCTGTTGGAATCTGTCCAATGCTTTTCTTATGATAATACTCGGGTCACAGGTTCTTGGGAAGAAGATGACAGAGGGAAAATACCACTTTTGCCATATCATATCAGGGCACATAATATCGACAGGATTTGTGACTATTGATGTTGACTTCAGTCATTTGGCTAAGATAGTATTTGTTAGGTTTCTATACATTGAATTTATTCTTTTTCCTCTCTATTATTTTTAGAACTAGAAATCTCTTCTATTCATCCCACAAACACCTTTGTTATTGCCTGTCACAGGAGGTGAGGGCTGACTTTCATATTACAATAATCTGCTGTTGGGCAGAAAACCACCTTTGGCCATCTCTATTCTCTAAGTGTCTCTCACCTAGTATGTTGTATATGGAATACCCAAGTAAATATTGGTTGAATTGAGAGTTATTTTGCAATAAATCAAAAATTTAAACTTAAAATTAGTTTTAATGAGTCAATATGACATGATGGACAGAGTATTTTGCCATAAATTTAGAATATAGCCATAAAATATGTGACTTAGTTCCTACATTTCTTCAACCAGTATGGAACGTGATAAAAAACAGATTTCTAACATTTGCAAGTACTTCAATTACATAAAAGATAACATAAAACTCAGGATATAAAACTGGAAAACTTGAGCTGCTGTTCCTATCAAAGTGGAAGTCAATTTTCATGAAGATAAAATACTCTAGAAAAAATTATATTATGAAACAATTCGTAAAGAGCAGAATGCCTTAATATGAAAACTATTCAACAGGATTTTTTCCTCAAACAGTATTTTAATTACATTGAGAAAGTAAAATCTGAAATATGGTTTTTAACTATAGAGTAGAAACCTTCTCTAATATTTCTGTGTATGGCAAGGAATATCACATGTGAAAGTTATATGTAGTTCTAAGAGGAGTTCTTTGCATTTCTATTTTTATTATAAATTTATATTTGGAATACTTTATTTCTTTTTTTTTTAACATTTATTTATTTTGGCGGAGGCGGGTTGGGGAGGGAGGGGAGCAGGCGGGCCACTTCTATTGGTCTTTCATTTCTCTATTTTCATCCGTCTTTGTTCTTTGGCCCGTGTGGGCCTCCCATCGCGGTGGCCTCTGTTGTCGCAGAGCAACGGATCTGGGCGCGTGCGCTCCAGAGCTCTGGCTTGGTAATTGGACACATCGTTCCAGCCGCTCCGCGGCACGTGGGATCTTCCCAGGCTAGGGATCGAACCGGCACCCCTTGCACTGCAAGGTGGTGTCCTTACCCACTGGACCACCAGGGAAGCCCTACTTTTTTTCTTTTTTAAACTGTAGTAGTGAGAACAGTAACATTGCCTATGAAATAAGTGGTCTTCAAGAGAAAAGTGACACAACATATACTCATGAACGGAGATAAATTTCCTTTGAGGTTTTTCAGTTTCACTTGAGTTGAAACATGGCATTTTACATTTGTTAGAAGCCAGTCCCATATTGAAGATAATAATTGGTCTGATTTTTTCGCAGACTTGGAAATTAATCACCTTTAGCACGTGTCCTCCTGCATTCTCAAAATGAAAATTAAAAGTCTCCATGTTTCATAAATCTGAGTACACTAGCCCTATATTTTCCTTTTGTGTGTGTGTGTTTCCTATTGGACCACTGATACCCATTTAGTATTTTCAGATCCAGATATTTCAAATTAAATCTTAGCATATAGACACTAGGAGAAATCAAATGAATGAGAACAGTTATCCACACAAAAGTGGGTCTTAAAAAAAAAGTAGGTCCTCAGAATTATACTCTACTGGTTGTCAAGGTTGTGGGGTTTATTGTTATTCAATAACCTCATACACTTAATAAACAGCAGTAAATAAAGGCAAAGAACAATAGCTATTATTTATTGCTAAAGTTATATACCATATAAACAACCCATTATTAAATTAATACTTGTGTCCTATCTAAAACTTATGTGTTTTTAATTAAAATATGAATAATAAATGCTAGCAGAAAAAGAAAAGGCAGAGGAACCAGACATCAAATTGCCAACATCCATCGGATCATAGAAAGAGCAAGGAAATTCCAGAAACACATCTATTTCTGTTTCATTGACTATGCTAAATTCTTAGTGTGGATCTCAACAAACTGGGAAGTTCTCAAAGGGATGGGAGTATCAGATCACCTACCTGCCTGCTGCAAAACCGTACGCAGGACAAGAAGCAACAGTTAAAACTGGATATGGAACAACAGACTGCTACCATATTGGGGAAGGAGTACATAAAGGCTGTATAATGTCACCCTGATTATTTATATGCAGAGTACATCGTGCAAAATGCTTGTCTGGATGAAATGCAAGGTGGAGTCAAGATTGCAAGGAGAAATACCAATAATCTCAGGTATGCAGGTGACACTACCCTTATAGCAGAAAGTGAAGAGTACCTAAAGAGTCTCTTGATAAAAATGAAAGAGGTGAGCAAAAAAGCTGGGCTAAAACTCATCATTCAAACACCAAAGATCATGGCATCTAGTCCCATCACTTCATGGCAAATAGATGGGGAAATAATGGAAACAGTGACAGACTTTATTTTCTTGGGCTGCAAAAGCACTGCAGATGATGTCTGTAGCCATGAAATTAAATGACACTTACTTCTTGGAAGAAAAACTATCACAAACCTAGACAGCATACACAAAAACAGAGACATCACTTTGCTGACAAAAGTAGATATAGTCAAATCTATGGTTTTCCCAGTCGTCATGTATGGATGTGAGAGTTGGACCATAAAGAAGGCTGAGCACCAAAGAATTGATACCTTTGAACTGTGACGTTGGAGAAGACTCTTAAGAGTCCTTTGCACTGCAAAGAGATAAACCTATCCTAATGGAAATCAGCTCTGAATATTCATTGGAAGGTATTGATGCTGAAGCTGAAGCTCTGAAACTTTGGCCACCTGATGTGAAGAGGTGCCTCATTATGAAAAGACCCTGATGCTGGGAAGATTGAGGGAAGGTGGAGAAGGGAGCAGGCTCCAGGAGATAGTGAAGGACAGGGAAGCCTGGCATGTTGCAGTCCATGGAGTTACAAAGAGTGAGACATGACTGAGCCACTGAACTTAAATTCTAGCACTTCCTGGAATTTCCAAAAAAACACTGGTAGATATTTTAGTTTCAAAATTATTTCTACCCTAAATCATCTAATTCACTTAAAAGTCCTTTATGTCTTTTGTTGTTTATACAATGAAATAGAACCATTGCTTTAAGATACAAAGGAGATTTTCACCCAAAATAATCAGTTCTTTAGATACCTTTTCTTTTCTTTGTTTCTCTCATCAGTAAGGAGAACTGCATTAAATGATCATAAGTAAGGACTGTGAAATCTTATAGACCGTGGCCTGAATTCTTATTTTTATTATGGGCTTTGAGTAAGAGTACAAATCATTTTAACTCAGTGACCCTCAATTTCTTCCTCAATTACATATGGAAGAAATCAAAACAAAACCCAATCCCTATGTAGATGTAAATTTGCATTGAAGATAAAATGCAAATATGAACGGAGAGAATAGTATGTGGTATGTTATTAGCACTAGTAAATAGAAAATATATAAAGTAAGAATAGAGCAAAATAAAAATTCATATACTCAGATACTCTAGAGGCTCTGGAGATGATCTGTATTCCCAGATCTGTAAACCCACTGTTTATTGTTCCTGTTGAACTTTACTCTTCTGTCTTTCCCAGTTTTTCACTTCCCTTTCAGAATCTTTAAAGTATAAAGAAAAAGTAAATGCATACCATATATAGCATAGGAAGAGTAGGGTTGTGTATGTTTCCTGAAGCTCATTGCTTTTTCTTTGCTAGTATAATTAAATGTCTGAAACTGTGTGATGAATATATGCCCCTGTATTAGAAATGAAATTCAAAAGTTAACTCAGTTGATGAGAGGATATAATAGATGTAAATCATGACAAAACTAGTATTGCATATTCCAGTACCATTTTGTAATTTATATGAAATTATTGTGTAGCCAGATACCTTTTTATGCATTTGAATTTTTTTGAAACATCCACGGCTACTTATTTATCTAAAATTTATTGCTTCAAAGTTTTATTATTATAAAAATATTCTCCAGGTGTATTGAAGGAAAAAAAACAACAGAAAGTATTTAATTTCCAACTTACTCATGCAAACCAATCAGTTGCAAGTGTTTTAAGATCTTCTGAAATTGGATGCTGTCTTTTAGTGGCCCGAGAATTAGAACCACACCGCACTACCAGTATCTACCCTGGGTCACATGTGATGAGGAAACGTGTCTTCCTTTTGAGAGGCAGGCCTTAAGACTGAAGTCCTTCTTGCTTTTCTATTCATGTGAAGTGAATTCTGCTAGGGCAGAAAAGGGAATTTTCCCAACTCAGGGATCAAACCCATGTCTCCTGTGTTTATTGGGTTGGCAGGCAGGTTCTTTACCACTAGTGCATAAATTCCTGGTTTATAGGATTTGGCTTAATCTTTATATCCCTCCTTCGCCACTGGCACCTATGATAGTATCTTTTCTTTTCTTTTTTAATTTTTATTTTAATTTTTACTTTACAGTGTTTTGTTATTTACAGATATGTATGATCCAAGATTAGTCATATGTGTATCCCCCCCCACCCATGCCACCCCTCCAGGTCGTCGCACAGCTTGATCTGTAATATTAACACATGAAACACAAATAGCGGTTCATTCAGAAGTTACATAGATTATTTTTTCTCTTTTGTTCTCTTTTCTCACCTTTGTCATTTGAAATTTTGATGCAGTGAGATCATTTTCTACTGCTGTGTGGAAGGAAAAGGTGACTTTATTTCTATGTTCTTAATTATGATCAATGATACCTTTTTTCTTCTAGTCTTCATATCTAAGTAGAATGAGTTTTTTTCTCCTAATTTCTGTAAAATAAAGACAATTGAAAACAAAATTTATTGCATTGCTCTGTTAGGTTTATAATATGTGTAGTTTTAATATAGTTGGCAATTATAACATTAAGTTCTAGGAGAAAAGAAGAGTAGATGGATCTATAAGATTGTGAGATCTCTGCATTGCATGTGAACTAGTGAAATATTAACTCTTAGCAAAATCTGAGAATTTAGAGTCTCTCTCACCCACACATATCCAAACAAGCACAAGGGATAGTCTAACTTATTTATCTAATTTTATTGCTTCAAAGTTTTATTATTAATACCAAAATTTTTTCTCCAGGTGTATTGAAGGAAAAAAAACAACAGAAAGTATTTAATTTCCAACTTACTCATGCAAACCAATCAGTTGCAAGTGTTTTAAGATCTTCTGAAATTGGATGCTGTCTTTTAGTGGCCCGAGAATTAGAACCACACCGCACTACCAGTATCTACCCTGGGTCACATGTGATGAGGAAACGTGTCTTCCTTTTGAGAGGCAGGCCTTAAGACTGAAGTCCTTCTTGCTTTTCTATTCATGTGAAGTGAATTCTGCTAGGGCAGAAAAGGGAATTTTCCCAACTCAGGGATCAAACCCATGTCTCCTGTGTTTATTGGGTTGGCAGGCAGGTTCTTTACCACTAGTGCATAAATTCCTGGTTTATAGGATTTGGCTTAATCTTTATATCCCTCCTTCGCCACTGGCACCTATGATAGTATCTTTTCTTTTCTTTTTTAATTTTTATTTTAATTTTTACTTTACAGTGTTTTGTTATTTACAGATATGTATGATCCAAGATTAGTCATATGTGTATCTCCCCCCACCCATGCCACCCCTCCACGTCGTCGCACAGCTTGATCTGTAATATTAACACATGAAACACAAATAGCGGTTCATTCAGAAGTTACATAGATTATTTTTTCTCTTTTGTTCTCTTTTCTCACCTTTGTCATTTGAAATTTTGATGCAGTGAGATCATTTTCTACTGCTGTGTGGAAGGAAAAGGTGACTTTATTTCTATGTTCTTAATTATGATCAATGATACCTTTTTTCTTCTAGTCTTCATATCTAAGTAGAATGAGTTTTTTTCTCCTAATTTCTGTAAAATAAAGACAATTGAAAACAAAATTTATTGCATTGCTCTGTTAGGTTTATAATATGTGTAGTTTTAATATAGTTGGCAATTATAACATTAAGTTCTAGGAGAAAAGAAGAGTAGATGGATCTATAAGATTGTGAGATCTCTGCATTGCATGTGAACTAGTGAAATATTAACTCTTAGCAAAATCTGAGAATTTAGAGTCTCTCTCTCACCCACACATATCCAAACAAGCACAAGGGTATAGTTTTAAAAACAAGAAAATGAATTCATTTAAAATTCACATGGTCCAAAAAAAAAAAAAAAAAAAAGAACAGGCTTTAAGAAACATGAGAAGAAAACATTGAGGTGTCAATATAATGTTTGTATTATAAACTAGAGATGTTTAGATTGTGCTGTGTCTTTTCTCAATTTTGGATCTTCTTCACATCTTAATCTTTATAGAGCACTCTTTCTCCTGATTCTACCTGGTAAATTTCTATGTAATATAAAGCTCTCAATTTAGATGTAGTTTACTTCAGGAAATATTTCAAAACATAGCAGATGTTTTTTTTTTTTCCACTAAATTCTGTATTCTCCTTATCGTAACTCATACCATTTGGTATTGTAGTTACTTATTTACTTGTCTTTTTTTTTTTTTTAATTTGATTTTACTTTTTACTTTTACAGTATTTTGTTGTTTACAGATATGTATAATCCCAAATTAGTCATATGCATATCCCTGGCTCCCACCCCTCTATTTACTTGTCTTTACCCTTGAATCTGTAAATGCCATAGTACAGCTACTTTACGAATAAAGTGGAATAAATGAATAGTAAATAGCTAAAGAAGCCAAGCACCATCCTAGGCATCTGGATAATGAAATGAAAGGCAGAATCTGTTCTCAGGGAGTTCACACACTAGTTGAGGGGACAGATAAATTAAATGAATAATAATAATAATTTACTGAATATTATACAGTGAGATCATTTTCTACTGCTGTGTGGAAGGAAAAGGTGACTTTATTTCTATGTCTTAATTATGATCATATTTTTTTAGTCTTCATATCTAAGTAGAATGAGTTTTTCTCCTAATTTCTGTAAAATAAAGACAATTGAAAACAAAATTTATTGCATTGCTCTGTTAGGTTTATAATATGTGTAGTTTTAATATAGTTGGCAATTATAACATTAAGTTCTAGGAGAAAAGAAGAGTAGATGGATCTATAAGATTGTGAGATCTCTGCATTGCATGTGAACTAGTGAAATATTAACTCTTAGCAAAATCAGAGAATTTAGAGTCTCTCTCTCACCCACACATATCCAAACAAGCACAAGGGTATAGTTTTAAAAACAAGAAAATGAATTCATTTAAAATTCACATGGTCCAGAAAAAAAAAAAAAAATAGAACAGGCTTTAAGAAACATGAGAAGAAAACATTGAGGTGTCAATATAATGTTTGTATTATAAACTAGAGATGTTTAGATTGTGCTGTGTCTTTTCTCAATTTTGGATCTTCTTCACATCTTAATCTTTATAGAGCACTCTTTCTCCTGATTCTACCTGGTAAATTTCTATGTAATATAAAGCTCTCAATTTAGATGTAGTTTACTTCAGGAAATATTTCAAAACATAGCAGATGTTTTTTTTTTTCCACTAAATTCTGTATTCTCCTTATCGTAACTCATACCATTTGGTATTGTAGTTACTTATTTACTTGTCTTTTTTTTTTTTTTTAATTTGATTTTACTTTTTACTTTTACAGTATTTTGTTGTTTACAGATATGTATAATCCCAAATTAGTCATATGCATATCCCTGGCTCCCACCCCTCTATTTACTTGTCTTTACCCTTGAATCTGTAAATGCCATAGTACAGCTACTTTACGAATAAAGTGGAATAAATGAATAGTAAATAGCTAAAGAAGCCAAGCACCATCCTAGGCATCTGGATAATGAAATGAAAGGCAGAATCTGTTCTCAGGGAGTTCACACACTAGTTGAGGGGACAGATAAATTAAATGAATAATAATAATAATTTACTGAATATTATACAGTGGTATCTGGGCCTTTCAGTTTTATTTCCAACCATTTCCATTTTCTAACCTTTACACCCACCAGATATTTCTATTAAATAATGTAACTTTTGCTTTTTTTTTCCTTCCAATGTTTTATGTATGCCTTTACGTATTTCTAGAACTTATGGATGCTTCAATATTCATATAACATTAATACCATTTGCCAAACCTATGCTGGACCATGGTATTCTCTTCTTCCCCTAAATTTCAATTTCACTTCTGGTACTACAGTCCACTGGATAACCATGTATAAAGACTTAGTTAATTATTAATACATAATTATATCCCCTTGTAGATTTAGAACTCTTGGAAGAAGGAGAAATTACATAAATCTACATATATGAAAGGCCATCAAGGAGGAGAAAAATAATTTGCTCATAGAAGTTTCATCATAATTGATTTTTCAAAAAATTATAAGATGTCCTGTCAGTCCTATCTATTTTTATCCTGTTGAATCACTTGGGTTCATTATCCATTCTCTAGATTTGCTTTGCAAAATACAGAGCCCATTTATTTCTGAACAGTTGATGACTAGTGTTTTTGTTTATATTATTGACTAACTTCACATGTCCTGAGAATTGTGGCTAGTGATACATATGAACCCCAGGAGGATGGCACAGCTAGTAACTTCATTCCACCTCTGAGAAATTATGTTTAAATAGGTTCAGTTATTGTGTTAAAGCCATTCAACTGATAAGCAGAAGTCATAGGGTAAGTCTCAAGTTTCAAGTCTGACTCTAATAGGGCTTTCCAGCTGGTGCTTAGTGGTGAGGAACCCACTTGCCATTGCAGGAGACTTAAGATGCAGTTTAGGTCCCTGAGTTGGAAAGATTCCCTGGAAAAGGAAATGGCAACCTACCCCAGTATTCTTGCCTGGAAAATTCCATGGACAGAGGTGCCTGACAGACCACAGTCCATGGGGTCACAGACATGACTAAAGCAACTTAGCACACACACAGTCACTGATTCAACGTCTTACTTACCATTGTATTCTAGTCATGGACACTGTACATAGCTCTAAAGATCTTGCACATCATGGTGATGAGCAGTCATCATTAGCTAATTCTATAGGTGTACAAAATGTGTACAGGGGCTATGATATACCTTAAAATTCTACAGATATGATAAAATGCATTTTTCAGAACAGGAATCATTACTTACTAAGGATTAGAATGTACTTTGCTAACACTACCTGATTTTTTCTTCCTGAAGGATTCTTTAGGGTTACTATTGCTATGATTGTTTTCTAGATAAGAAACCTGAGACTTAGAAAGGTCAGTAACAGTATTCAGGGAAGATCACACAGATAGTAATTAACAGATTTGAAATCTCAACCAGTATGTTGGTTATCAAGACTTGTACTTTTTTAAAACTGTTTAACTTATTATTTATGGCTGTGCTGGGTCTTCATTGCTACATGTGGGCTTTCTCTAGTTGTTGTGGGCTTTCTCTAGTTGTGGTGGGCTTTCCCTAGTTGTAGGGAGGGTGTCTTTCTAGTTGAGATCTGCAGGTTTCTCATTGCAATGGCTTTACTTGTTGCAGAGCACAGGCTCTAGGATGCTCAGGCTTCGTAGTTGAAGCATGTGGGCTCAGTAGTTGAGGTTTTTGGGCTCTAAAGCATAAGTTCAGTAGTTGTGGTACACAGTCTTGGTTGTCCTGGGGCATGTGGGATCCTCTCAAACCAGGGATCAAACCTGTGTCCCCTGCATTGGTAAGCAGATTCCTAATCACTAGGCCACCAAGGAAGTCCTCCAGGCCCCCAGGTTGTACTTTTTAATTACTATACTACACTACCTTGTTAACCTCTGTTTATATGCTTCTCAGTTTGTTTTATATCACCATGAAGAGTATGAATGTGCTCAGAGTTCTGCAATATGAATTTACTGGTTGAGTTTGGGATAACTGGTTTATATATTCTAACTTTTTCTTTCCACTTTTTGTAAAAATTGCCTGAGATATTATGCTTTTATCAAATTTTAAAATATTTTATAAGTAAAAATATTATTAACATATTTTAATTGTATTTTAAGCATATATTGTCAAGGACATGCCTTTCTGACATAGCTATGTTGTTTAAAATCAGTAAATAGCATATTTCCATTGAACTAAATTTATGCTTTTATCTATGTCTTCATTGTAACTCTTATCCAGAATTCTCAGATCCTTGCCTACAAAGTCTATATGCTATAATCTACACAGAATTGTGGGCCCAGGTGGATACCTAAGATCATCACATTTTTGTCATATTCTTTCTCGTATAGTAGGCAAAACAAATAAAAATGTTCTAATGTAAGATAAAAGTCTGCTGCTTATTTCAACACAGCAATTAAATGCTATCCATCAAGGTACTCCTTGCTGTCAAAAAACAAAACTAGAAGTTTCTGTATGAAAGAAAATGAGACTTAGGATAAATTAAAAAGCTTAATCTATAAAAGAAATATACTTCTGAAATTTGGGAAATGAGCTAGGAAAAAAAAACCTGGTAGTACTATTTGATAAGGCCTGTCTAGACGTTGGTATCTTGAGTATGAATATTGAATAATAAAACTGAAATGAATAAGATTATGATAAGATCAGGTAATTCATGAAAATATAAATCAGCAAAAGAGAACAAAAATGCTGTGGCTTTACTTGTTGCAGAGCACAGGCTCTAGGATGCTCAGGCTTCGTAGTTGAAGCATGTGGGCTCAGTAGTTGAGGTTTTTGGGCTCTAAAGCATAAGTTCAGTAGTTGTGGTACACAGTCTTGGTTGTCCTGGGGCATGTGGGATCCTCTCAAACCAGGGATCAAACCTGTGTCCCCTGCATTGGTAAGCAGATTCCTAATCACTAGGCCACCAAGGAAGTCCTCCAGGCCCCCAGGTTGTACTTTTTAATTACTATACTACACTACCTTGTTAACCTCTGTTTATATGCTTCTCAGTTTGTTTTATATCACCATGAAGAGTATGAATGTGCTCAGAGTTCTGCAATATGAATTTACTGGTTGAGTTTGGGATAACTGGTTTATATATTCTAACTTTTTCTTTCCACTTTTTGTAAAAATTGCCTGAGATATTATGCTTTTATCAAATTTTAAAATATTTTATAAGTAAAAATATTATTAACATATTTTAATTGTATTTTAAGCATATATTGTCAAGGACATGCCTTTCTGACATAGCTATGTTGTTTAAAATCAGTAAATAGCATATTTCCATTGAACTAAATTTATGCTTTTATCTATGTCTTCATTGTAACTCTTATCCAGAATTCTCAGATCCTTGCCTACAAAGTCTATATGCTATAATCTACACAGAATTGTGGGCCCAGGTGGATACCTAAGATCATCACATTTTTGTCATATTCTTTCTCGTATAGTAGGCAAAACAAATAAAAATGTGCTAATGTAAGATAAAAGTCTGCTGCTTATTTCAACACAGCAATTAAATGCTATCCATCAAGGTACTCCTTGCTGTCAAAAAACAAAACTAGAAGTTTCTGTATGAAAGAAAATGAGACTTAGGATAAATTAAAAAGCTTAATCTATAAAAGAAATATACTTCTGAAATTTGGGAAATGAGCTAGGAAAAAAAAACCTGGTAGTACTATTTGATAAGGCCTGTCTAGACGTTGGTATCTTGAGTATGAATATTGAATAATAAAACTGAAATGAATAAGATTATGATAAGATCAGGTAATTCATGAAAATATAAATCAGCAAAAGAGAACAAAAATGCTGTGGTACTGTTATGTTAAGGGCTGAATGCAATATGGGCTGGATCTTTTTTGTGGCACTCTTCACTCAGCTGACCACTTTATAATGCCGACAATGAAAATCACTGTTCCATTTCAGTCTAGATTTATTGTGGATTTTAGAAACTACCTACAATATTTTGTATTCTTAATAAAATTCATGTTTTAATATTAAAAGCACAACATGCTTATAATGAAAATTTAGAAACTTCAGGAGTATACAAAAAGACAGTAAATTTCACAAAGTAGCAGTTATTCTCAGAACAATACATGTTTAGCATTTTTTTTTCTGGGACTTGTTTAAACAAGATATTAAGCATTCTCCATCCTAGAAAAAATGATAATGAAAAATTACTTCTTTATTTTTATGCTGATATATTCTGGTACACTTTTTTATTATATAGCTGTTACTACAATACTTTAAAATGTTTTTCATTATGATTACAGAGATAAATATTGGATACATAAAAAGTTCTATTCAGAATTCTAAACATAAGTAGATACTAATTTTCATCTCATATAGGCAGTGTCTTCTACATTTGCATGAGATCAAACAGCTAACTATACTGAAATTAAGAAGTTTCCACTCATTTTATCATAGCCTGGCCTTCTGGGGCTATGTCTCTCTTTGGGGAGAGGCAGCATCATTCAGGCCCCATGCATTTGGACAAGCAGCATAGATTCCCAATGTCTCTTTTTCTATAAATTCTAAAATTGACCACAGGCATATTTTCTTTCTTTAAAAGGTTGTACACATGCTTACTTGAGGTTTTGCTGCTAAACTCTATAGATGTAAATATCTGATAGTATTGGAAGAGATAGGAATCAAGGTCTATAAACTTCCATCCATAGAGGAACAGTGAATCACTAACTGGAAACTATAGTTTTCAATAGGAATAGTGTCTGGTTTGCCTTCAGACATGAATTAACCCTTCACCAACATTTTTACAAACAACTTATGCTATCATTCCTTCCTTCCAAAAATCAATGCTACTCAAAATGTGATACTTGACGCAACAACATGGACCTCGCCTGGGAGCTGGTTAGAAATGCAGAATCTCAGGGACTATTTCAGACTTTCTGAATCAGAAATTAAATTGTAACAAATTCCCTAGATGATTTATTCTACATTAAGTGAAACCCTAATAACTTAGGTCTTGTATTGCCACCTTAAGGAAATATTTAATGACTTCCCTGATTGGATCCCAATGCCTTTATTAATCCTCTATAGCCCTAAGTTCCTCTCATCTATAGTTCTTACAAGACAGTTTTATTTTTATCAGTCTAGCACTTGACTAACTGTCCAGTAGACTCCAGCCCAGATGAAACTTGCTTATGATCATCATGGTATACCTGGCACAATATATTACATAAATTACAATGAGATTTCAATGAATGAGTGAATAAATCAGTGAAGCCAGCTTGAGAGTTAACAAAAATGTCTGTATTATTATGTTTCATTGTCGTTGTGTTCAGTTGGTACACTTTTTATTATATAGCTGTTACTACAATACTTTAAAATGTTTTTCATTATGATTACAGAGATAAATATTGGATACATAAAAAGTTCTATTCAGAATTCTAAACATAAGTAGATACTAATTTTCATCTCATATAGGCAGTGTCTTCTACATTTGCATGAGATCAAACAGCTAACTATACTGAAATTAAGAAGTTTCCACTCATTTTATCATAGCCTGGCCTTCTGGGGCTATGTCTCTCTTTGGGGAGAGGCAGCATCATTCAGGCCCCATGCATTTGGACAAGCAGCATAGATTCCCAATGTCTCTTTTTCTATAAATTCTAAAATTGACCACAGGCATATTTTCTTTCTTTAAAAGGTTGTACACATGCTTACTTGAGGTTTTGCTGCTAAACTCTATAGATGTAAATATCTGATAGTATTGGAAGAGATAGGAATCAAGGTCTATAAACTTCCATCCATAGAGGAACAGTGAATCACTAACTGGAAACTATAGTTTTCAATAGGAATAGTGTCTGGTTTGCCTTCAGACATGAATTAACCCTTCACCAACATTTTTACAAACAACTTATGCTATCATTCCTTCCTTCCAAAAATCAATGCTACTCAAAATGTGATACTTGACGCAACAACATGGACCTCGCCTGGGAGCTGGTTAGAAATGCAGAATCTCAGGGACTATTTCAGACTTTCTGAATCAGAAATTAAATTGTAACAAATTCCCTAGATGATTTATTCTACATTAAGTGAAACCCTAATAACTTAGGTCTTGTATTGCCACCTTAAGGAAATATTTAATGACTTCCCTGATTGGATCCCAATGCCTTTATTAATCCTCTATAGCCCTAAGTTCCTCTCATCTATAGTTCTTACAAGACAGTTTTATTTTTATCAGTCTAGCACTTGACTAACTGTCCAGTAGACTCCAGCCCAGATGAAACTTGCTTATGATCATCATGGTATACCTGGCACAATATATTACATAAATTACAATGAGATTTCAATGAATGAGTGAATAAATCAGTGAAGCCAGCTTGAGAGTTAACAAAAATGTCTGTATTATTATGTTTCATTGTCGTTGTGTTCAGTTGATCAGTCATGTCCATCTCTTTGAGTCACCATGGTCTGCAGCACACTAGGCCTCCCTTGCCCTCACCATCTCCCAGAGTTTGCTCAAACTTATGTCCATTGAGTTGGTGATGTCATGCAGTCATCTCATCCTCTGTCATCCCCTTATCCTGCAGCCTTCAGTCTTTCCCAGCATCAAGGTCTTTGACAATGAGTCAACTTTTCCATTCAGGTGGCCAAAGTGTTGGAGCTTCAGCTTTAAAATCAGTCTTTCAGTGAATATTCAGGGTTGATTTCCTTTAGGATTGATTGGTTTGATCTCCTAGTAGTCTAAGGGACTCACAAGGTTCCCCTCCAATATGACAGTTCAAAGGCACTGATTTTTCAGCGCTCAGCCTTCTTTATGGTCCTCTCTTACACCCATACATGACTACTGGGAAAACCATAGCTTTGACTATACAGACTTTGGCAAAGTGATGACTCTACTTTTTAATATGCTGTCTAGGTTTGTCATTGCTTTTCTCTGAAGGAGCAAACATCTTTTAATTTGAAGGCTACAGTCATCATCTGCATGATTTTGGAGCCCAAGAAAACAGCGTCTGTCACTGTCTCCAGTGTTTCTCCATTTATTTGTCATGAAGTGTTGAGACTGGATGCCATGATCTTAGTCTTTTGAATGTCGCATTTTCAGTCAGCTTTTTCACTCTCCTCTTTCACCTTCATCTAGAGGCTCTTTCGTTCCTCTTTCTTTCTGTAGTAAGAGTGGCAGAAACCATCATGCATAGTTGATTCTAAATTAAAAAACAGTATCTATCAGGTTTAATCATTAACCACTTATTATTATAAACCACTTATTGAGTCATTAATGTGGCCAAAAAAAAAATCTTTATGATTTAGGAGCTTTACATATGGTTGAGATGTCAAAATCTTCACATGAAAAGACTCTAGCCTACTATGATTACCATGAAACTTGCTTATGATCATCATGGTATACCTGGCACAATATATTACATAAATTACAATGAGATTTCAATGAATGAGTGAATAAATCAGTGAAGCCAGCTTGAGAGTTAACAAAAATGTCTGTATTATTATGTTTCATTGTCGTTGTGTTCAGTTGATCAGTCATGTCCATCTCTTTGAGTCACCATGGTCTGCAGCACACTAGGCCTCCCTTGCCCTCACCATCTCCCAGAGTTTGCTCAAACTTATGTCCATTGAGTTGGTGATGTCATGCAGTCATCTCATCCTCTGTCATCCCCTTATCCTGCAGCCTTCAGTCTTTCCCAGCATCAAGGTCTTTGACAATGAGTCAACTTTTCCATTCAGGTGGCCAAAGTGTTGGAGCTTCAGCTTTAAAATCAGTCTTTCCAGTGAATATTCAGGGTTGATTTCCTTTAGGATTGATTGGTTTGATCTCCTAGTAGTCTAAGGGACTCACAAGGTTCCCCTCCAATATGACAGTTCAAAGGCACTGATTTTTCAGCGCTCAGCCTTCTTTATGGTCCTCTCTTACACCCATACATGACTACTGGGAAAACCATAGCTTTGACTATACAGACTTTGGCAAAGTGATGACTCTACTTTTTAATATGCTGTCTAGGTTTGTCATTGCTTTTCTCTGAAGGAGCAAACATCTTTTAATTTGAAGGCTACAGTCATCATCTGCATGATTTTGGAGCCCAAGAAAACAGCGTCTGTCACTGTCTCCAGTGTTTCTCCATTTATTTGTCATGAAGTGTTGAGACTGGATGCCATGATCTTAGTCTTTTGAATGTCGCATTTTCAGTCAGCTTTTTCACTCTCCTCTTTCACCTTCATCTAGAGGCTCTTTCGTTCCTCTTTCTTTCTGTAGTAAGAGTGGCAGAAACCATCATGCATAGTTGATTCTAAATTAAAAAACAGTATCTATCAGGTTTAATCATTAACCACTTATTATTATAAACCACTTATTGAGTCATTAATGTAAGAAAGCATTGTGTTGAAAGTTGAAGTTACACAAAATAAAACCATCTTTATGATTTAGGAGCTTTACATATGGTTGAGATGTCAAAATCTTCACATGAAAAGGCAAATGACACATCAAAGCTTACAATATTAGGAGACAAAGCAGTGAACCACACCCTGATTGAGATTTTTTAAAAGGGGCCAAATAAGAAATATACTTTTTTAGAAATGCATTTTTAATTCAGTGAATATTTATTCACATCTTCCATGTGTCAAATATTCCACTAAAACAGAATGTACTAGACAAAACAAATACCTATTCTTGCGATGCTTTCACTCAGTTGTTTTCTAATTGTGATATACCTTACAAACTACATTTTATAACACAAAGAGCAAAATTTAATTTTCTAGAAGTCAATTAACTGTTTACATAGTTTCTTTCCTATTAACTATGCTTTGTTACTATGTTTTGTTTTTTTACTTTGTTTCTAAAGTTACATGGAGAAAGTGAGTATACCTTGAGACTTAGGGTGAAAGTATTTTTGTAACATGTGTTTTAGATTTCTAGTATTAATATATATTCCTCTGACTATGCCTTGATTTCTCAAATACATATGACAGACTATTATAAAGTTAAATTATTGACAAATGTATTTAATCTTTTTTTAGCTTTTCTTGTTTGGCTTCTATAAATAAACTATATTCAAGATATCTGTGATCTAAGAAATTATTTTAAATGCCTCATCTGTTTACAAAGAAATCAGATGCTATGAAGTATAATAGAATTATTCCTGAAAACAAAATTGCTTTTCTCTGAAGGAGCAAACATCTTTTAATTTGAAGGCTACAGTCATCATCTGCATGATTTTGGAGCCCAAGAAAACAGCGTCTGTCACTGTCTCCAGTGTTTCTCCATTTATTTGTCATGAAGTGTTGAGACTGGATGCCATGATCTTAGTCTTTTGAATGTCGCATTTTCAGTCAGCTTTTTCACTCTCCTCTTTCACCTTCATCTAGAGGCTCTTTCGTTCCTCTTTCTTTCTGTAGTAAGAGTGGCAGAAACCATCATGCATAGTTGATTCTAAATTAAAAAACAGTATCTATCAGGTTTAATCATTAACCACTTATTATTATAAACCACTTATTGAGTCATTAATGTAAGAAAGCATTGTGTTGAAAGTTGAAGTTACACAAAATAAAACCATCTTTATGATTTAGGAGCTTTACATATGGTTGAGATGTCAAAATCTTCACATGAAAAGGCAAATGACACATCAAAGCTTACAATATTAGGAGACAAAGCAGTGAACCACACCCTGATTGAGATTTTTAAAGGGTCCAAATAAGAAATATACTTTTTCAGAAATGCATTTTTAATTCAGTGAATATTTATTCACATCTTCCATGTGTCAAATATTCCACTAAAACAGAATGTACTAGACAAAACAAATACCTATTCTTGCGATGCTTTCACTCAGTTGTTTTCTAATTGTGATATACCTTACAAACTACATTTTATAACACAAAGAGCAAAATTTAATTTTCTAGAAGTCAATTAACTGTTTACATAGTTTCTTTCCTATTAACTATGCTTTGTTACTATGTTTTGTTTTTTTACTTTGTTTCTAAAGTTACATGGAGAAAGTGAGTATACCTTGAGACTTAGGGTGAAAGTATTTTTGTAACATGTGTTTTAGATTTCTAGTATTAATATATATTCCTCTGACTATGCCTTGATTTCTCAAATACATATGACAGACTATTATAAAGTTAAATTATTGACAAATGTATTTAATCTTTTTTTAGCTTTTCTTGTTTGGCTTCTATAAATAAACTATATTCAAGATATCTGTGATCTAAGAAATTATTTTAAATGCCTCATCTGTTTACAAAGAAATCAGATGCTATGAAGTATAATAGAATTATTCCTGACAAAAGTCAAGATCCTTGAATTGCTCCTCTGTGAACTATTGTAAAGAATTCATGTAAACTTATAATAAATAGATATACCCCTCTCCTCCAAGAAAATAGAACCAGGTGTCTTTTTTTACAGTCTTTCTCTTAGGGTATGAGTGTTCTACATGTGACTGTGAAACTAAGTCATTGGTAGAACTCAGTACAGATCTGAAGGTCAGGGAATGCAGAGGAGGAGAGGGTATCAACTCAGCCTCCCCAGAATATTTAACCCTAGGAAGATGGATATAAGTCCAGTTAGAAGTTGGTCTGCTAGTCTCCTAGACTTGTACATAAAGAGCTATAAAGTCTTCTTTTTCCTAAGCTTCAGGTGTTATCAAATTATTTTGTGAAAAAAGCAGGACTCATGGGTTCCTTTCCCACTTCTATACAGATTATTACCTGGGTATGTTAAAAATAAACTCAGGGAGAAGGAGATTCCCCTCACCATTTGAGGCACAGTGTTATGCTAACTTGGTAGGAGTATAGTATTAGGTACTTAAAATCCTCTTTTACTGATTTAACAATTTAGAAGAATAGATACAGTTAATTAATGGATAAATCAATTTTAAAAGAAAGGCAAAGTAATCAAACCTCTTGCAGATGAGATTTAAAACCCTTTTCTTTGTAAAGCCTGAGGCAAGGAAGCATGAGTTAACACTTGAATTTATCTAGAATCCTTTGTTTTTGTTTTTATTTTTACTTAATATTGGAATATAACTGATGTACAATATTGTATTAGTTTTAGGTGTCCAGTAGAGTGATTTAGATATACATGTATCTACTATTTTTCAAATTCATCTCCCATTTAGGTTATTACAGAATATTGAGCAGAGTTCCCTGTGCTATACAGTAGGCTCTTGTTGGTTACCTATTTTATATATACTAATGGTATATATGAACCTCAAACTTACCTGAAGTCTTAACAGTAACCTTGGGATATTTCAAGTTGACTCTTACAGGGAATCAGCAGGCCTCTAACTTAAATCACTAGAGATTCCTCTTGTCTCTTCTCAGACAGCTCTAAGCCCCAGGTTTTTTGTGTGATTGATTGTTTTTAACACCTAGTGGAGCAAGAATTGGCAATCCACTCCACTGTCCTTGCCTGGAGAATCCCATGGACAGAGGAGTCTGGTGGGCTACAGTCTATGGGGTCTCAAAGAGTTGGACATGGTGGAACAACTAACACTTTGACTTTTCACAACTAACACTTTGACTTTTCACCTTTCTTTTGGAAGAGTTTATTATAATTGCATTGCATTTGTACCTCTACCTTTGAAGAACACATTTAATGAGCCTGAGAAAGGGAAATTGGGCAAAATAGGATTTCTATGGTATGAAGTTTGACTCAAACTCAGGAATCAAAATAATTTTCTTGCTAAAGTACTTTCATTAGAAACATAAACTTGAACTCATATTTAAATTGCAGTTTCTAACTATCAAGAAGCACAGATTTTATTATTCTTACATGCCATCAAAATGATACACAAATTATATATCAGTTTACCTTTGAACAATACAGGTTTGAAGTATGTGAATCCACTTTTAAATTATTTTCAATAGCAAATATTATGGTACTGGGCTTCCCAGGTGGCTTAGTGGTAAAGAATCTACCTGCCAGTGCAGGAGATACAAGAGACACAGGTTTGATCTCTGGGTCAGGAGGATCCCCTGAAGGAGATAATGGCAACCCAATCCAGTATTCTTTCTTGGAAAATTCAATGGACAGAGGACCCTAGTGGGCTACTGTCCATGGAGTCATAGAATTGGACACAACTGAGCACACTCACATGCATTGTGTACTTCATGATCCATGATTGAATTCAATTATGCAAAATTATAGATACAGAGGGCTGAATAGACAAATATTTCCATTTCCGATTGAATTCATTAGGTGTCCAGTAGAGTGATTTAGATATACATGTATCTACTATTTTTCAAATTCATCTCCCATTTAGGTTATTACAGAATATTGAGCAGAGTTCCCTGTGCTATACAGTAGGCTCTTGTTGGTTACCTATTTTATATATACTAATGGTATATATGAACCTCAAACTTACCTGAAGTCTTAACAGTAACCTTGGGATATTTCAAGTTGACTCTTACAGGGAATCAGCAGGCCTCTAACTTAAATCACTAGAGATTCCTCTTGTCTCTTCTCAGACAGCTCTAAGCCCCAGGTTTTTTGTGTGATTGATTGTTTTTAACACCTAGTGGAGCAAGAATTGGCAATCCACTCCACTGTCCTTGCCTGGAGAATCCCATGGACAGAGGAGTCTGGTGGGCTACAGTCTATGGGGTCTCAAAGAGTTGGACATGGTGGAACAACTAACACTTTGACTTTTCACAACTAACACTTTGACTTTTCACCTTTCTTTTGGAAGAGTTTATTATAATTGCATTGCATTTGTACCTCTACCTTTGAAGAACACATTTAATGAGCCTGAGAAAGGGAAATTGGGCAAAATAGGATTTCTATGGTATGAAGTTTGACTCAAACTCAGGAATCAAAATAATTTTCTTGCTAAAGTACTTTCATTAGAAACATAAACTTGAACTCATATTTAAATTGCAGTTTCTAACTATCAAGAAGCACAGATTTTATTATTCTTACATGCCATCAAAATGATACACAAATTATATATCAGTTTACCTTTGAACAATACAGGTTTGAAGTATGTGAATCCACTTTTAAATTATTTTCAATAGCAAATATTATGGTACTGGGCTTCCCAGGTGGCTTAGTGGTAAAGAATCTACCTGCCAGTGCAGGAGATACAAGGGACACAGGTTTGATCTCTGGGTCAGGAGGATCCCCTGAAGGAGATAATGGCAACCCAATCCAGTATTCTTTCTTGGAAAATTCAATGGACAGAGGACCCTAGTGGGCTACTGTCCATGGAGTCATAGAATTGGACACAACTGAGCACACTCACATGCATTGTGTACTTCATGATCCATGATTGAATTCAATTATGCAAAATTATAGATACAGAGGGCTGAATAGACAAATATTTCTGCACAGAGTGTTGGCACCGCTAAACCCATATTGTAACTGTCTTGATCTCAAATTTTATATACTCTGTCTACCAATGTATGAATATATACATAATCTGCTCCTGTGGATACCACTTGTGGTCAATATACTAATCTTTTCCTTAATTTTCCTTCTATCTGTACTACCTCTAAATAATAATTTTATTGTCTGATTTTTCTCTATTGGATAAAATGTACCTCACAATTTTTTTTCTAATTGTCACATATGTTCTTCTAAATCACACGTACATGTGCCAACTATTTTTTAAGTAAGAAAGAAAGCTGAAAGAAACCATAAAAAATATTTCCCTTAATATATTTTCTGATTATATACTCTATTATCTTTCAATCTCAAAAGTTACAGTTTTAATTATAACTTTACTGTTCAATTAGCCACATTTCAGACCTTCAGTATTAAGTGTTGTCTCAAGTATATTCACAATTATACTGAAGGCAAGAAGATAAAGAGATTAAAATACTGTGGAAGATACTGAGTTAAAATGATTAAAACTAACTTCACTGGAAAAATATGACCTATTGAAAAGATATTTTGTTTTATGAATTTTCTCAGGAAGCACCCTGAAGTGTAGAAATGCTTGTATTGATTATAAAGGAAGGCTGATAAAAATACCATCTGGTTCCTATGATTTTAATTAATAATTTTTGAAATTAAACTGATACATGTACATGGCGTAAAAGTCAAATATACCTGTAGAGCTCAAAATGAAAAAAAAAGAGTAGCCACGTTGTACATTCCACTCATCCTTGATCCCTGTTCCCCTAGTATACCATATTTTTAACTCTTATTCAGAAAAATCTGAATATTAATAATAAAATATGCTTAAAACACATCTCTTAATTTTTTCAGAATAAGGTATTATTGACTAGATTTCTACTAGAAGATGGCTATTTTGCTTAAGAAGAAATACCCTCTTACCATGCCTACTACACACATTCTTTCTAAATAATTGCATCCAGTTATTGTTAAATAAATATTCACTATTTCATCATCTTGCACACATTCCTCAGACATGAGCCAAGTTCTATACTACAGACATTTCTTTTATAGTATTGTTTCCTAATATTTTAATTTCTTGATCACTTACTTCTAAAAGTCCTTCATGTACTTTCTTCAGCTTAAACTGATTGCACAGGTATTATCCTAGAAGGAATTCATGAACCTGCTAGACAATCTCTTTGCTAAAGTTAAGGCAAATTTTACTTTATAAGCTACTTTCTCTTTGGTGAAGGACAAAGATCCTCCTGAATTGATGCTTCTGTATAAACCTCCTGAGAAGAGATGCTTGGGTAATACATTTTTGGTGGCCTATTTTGTTTGAAAATATTTTTATTCTCTCAGTTTCTAGTTTCTCTGTATATACTAGAAACTGAAAATCAATGTTTGTTAGAATGTAGGCATTTCTTCACTGCTTTCTAAATTCCATTGCTACTACTGAAAGTTTTAATATCATTGTGATCTCTAATATGTATTTTTTTAATAGAGGTTTACTGAAATGTATGCCATACATTTCACCTAATTAAACTATAAAACCCATATTCACAGGATTGTGCAACCATCACTACAGCTTTATAATTTTATTATGCCAAAAAATACCCCTGAACCCATTTGCAATCACGCCCTGTGTCTTTCCAATCTCCACAGTAATAGGCAATCATCATTTTACTGAGGCGCCTATTTGAGAACAGTTCGTATAGATGGAATCATATAATATGTTGTCTTCTATGCATAGCTTATTTTACTAGCTTAATGATTTCAGTATTCACTAATGTCATAGTTTACATCATATTCCATTGTATGAATATATCTCATTTTGCTTAGCCATTTGTTCACTTAAGGATGTTTAAGTTGTTTCCAAGGTTTGTTTTTTTTTTTTTTTTTTACTATTATGAATAATGTTGCCAGAGATATTCATGTACAATTTATTGTGTGTTCAAAATTTTTCTGGTAAATACCTAGGAGAAGAATCGCTGGTCACTTCATGCATTACTTTGTAAGGAATGACCAAAATGGGCTCCAAAATGCTCAGATCATTTATATTTCCAGTAGAAGTGTCATGAGTGTTCCCATTTATCTATTTTCTCAGCAAAAGTTAGTTTTGTACTACACTGTGATTATAACCCTGTTGATAAGAATGAAATAGTATTTTCATTGTGGTCTTGATCTGATTAGCTTAATGAATTCAGATCTTGAATACTTGCTCAGCTATTTAATGTACATTTGTTAAACTTCTTTGGAGAAGTGTGGATTCTGTTCCTATTCCTGTCTATGTTGGGTTGTTTCTGTTTTTATTATTGAATTGTAAGAGTTATGTATAAGAATTATAAAAATCATGCTGTAAGAATTATTCATTATTTATTTGAATACAAATTTCTTACCAGATTTTATTTTGAAATATTTTATCCCATTCTGTGTCATCTCTGCATTTGCTTGATGACATCCTTTGAAATATAAACATATTTAGCTTTCCTGAGTAGAATTAATCTCCTTTTCCCCTCTTTTCACTTGTGCTTCTCTTGCTCTACCTAGCAAGATTTTTCTTAACTCATATATTTGCTCCTACATTTGCCTTCTAAGAGTTTTATTGTTTTAGTTTTTATTCTTAGATATGTAATCCATTTTGAGTTCAATGATTTTTGTGGTGTAAGATAAGAATTCCAAAAATAATTTTATTATGCCAAAAATACCCTGAACCCATTTGCAATCACGCCCTGTGTCTTTCCAATCTCCACAGTAATAGGCAATCATCATTTTACTGAGGCGCCTATTTGAGAACAGTTCGTATAGATGGAATCATATATGTTGTCTTCTATGCATAGCTTATTTTACTAGCTTAATGATTTCAGTATTCACTAATGTCATAGTTTACATCATATTCCATTGTATGAATATATCTCATTTTGCTTAGCCATTTGTTCACTTAAGGATGTTTAAGTTGTTTCCAAGGTTTGTTTTTTTTTTTTTTACTATTATGAATAATGTTGCCAGAGATATTCATGTACAATTTATTGTGTGTTCAAAATTTTTCTGGTAAATACCTAGGAGAAGAATCGCTGGTCACTTCATGCATTACTTTGTAAGGAATGACCAAAATGGGCTCCAAAATGCTCAGATCATTTATATTTCCAGTAGAAGTGTCATGAGTGTTCCCATTTATCTATTTTCTCAGCAAAAGTTAGTTTTGTACTACACTGTGATTATAACCCTGTTGATAAGAATGAAATAGTATTTTCATTGTGGTCTTGATCTGATTAGCTTAATGAATTCAGATCTTGAATACTTGCTCAGCTATTTAATGTACATTTGTTAAACTTCTTTGGAGAAGTGTGGATTCTGTTCCTATTCCTGTCTATGTTGGGTTGTTTCTGCTTTTATTATTGAATTGTAAGAGTTATGTATAAGAATTATAAAAATCATGCTGTAAGAATTATTCATTATTTATTTGAATACAAATTTCTTACCAGATTTTATTTTGAAATATTTTATCCCATTCTGTGTCATCTCTGCATTTGCTTGATGACATCCTTTGAAATATAAACATATTTAGCTTTCCTGAGTAGAATTAATCTCCTTTTCCCCTCTTTTCACTTGTGCTTCTCTTGCTCTACCTAGCAAGATTTTTCTTAACTCATATATTTGCTCCTACATTTGCCTTCTAAGAGTTTTATTGTTTTAGTTTTTATTCTTAGATATGTAATCCATTTTGAGTTCAATGATTTTTGTGGTGTAAGATAAGAATCCAACTTTATTTCTTTGAACATTGATTTCCAGTTGGGCTAGAGTGATTTGTTGAAAAGCATTCTTCCTCACCAAATTTTTATCTAAAATTACTTGAGCATAGATATAGGCATTTATTTCTAGAGTTTCAGTTGTATTCCACTGATATATTTCTCTATGGTATTGCTCTACCACACTGTTTTGATTATTGTAGCTTTATAGTAAGTTTTAATATAGAAACATGTGAGTTCTCTAAATATTCTTCATTTTAAGTTTTTATTCTGAGTATTCCATCTCCCTTGCATTTCCATATGAATTTCAGGTCATTTTTTTAAATTCATGTAGAAGATAACTTAGATTTTGCTAGAGATTTCACTGATTCTGTAGATCAGTTTGGAAAGTATTATCATCCTAGCAACATTAAGTTTTCTAATCTGTGAATATGGAATTCTTTTTCATTTTGTTAGAACTTTTTATTTGAATGATATTTTCTGTTTTTTTCAGTGTGTAAGTCTTAGTGTCCTAGTCAGTGAAATGTTCAACAGAAATAGCAGTAAGCATCTTTTTCATTTTCCTAATGTTAGTGGCAAAATATTCAATCTTTTGCCTTTATATGATAGTAGCTATGGTTTTTCTAAAACGGTTTCGTCAGCTCTCCTCTAAGAGTTCCTTGCTGTACAACTTTAGTTCAACTCATAGCAAAGTTTGTTTTAATAATGCCCCCAAGAGGGTGGGATGTGTGGAGCAAGTACTGTGGAAACATATATTACCATGTGTAAAATAGATAGCTGGTGGGAATTTGCTATGGATGGTCAAGAAGTTGGGGACATAGATATACCCATGACTCTTTCATGCTGATGTTTGGTAGAGACCAACATAATACTGTAAAGCAATTACCTTTCAATTAAAAATAATTTAATTTTAAAAAGCAAAACATAATAATGATCCCTGGAGTTGTGCACTGAACAATCTATATGTTTGGGGACATACCTTTGAAATATAAACATATTTAGCTTTCCTGAGTAGAATTAATCTCCTTTTCCCCTCTTTTCACTTGTGCTTCTCTTGCTCTACCTAGCAAGATTTTTCTTAACTCATATATTTGCTCCTACATTTGCCTTCTAAGAGTTTTATTGTTTTAGTTTTTATTCTTAGATATGTAATCCATTTTGAGTTCAATGATTTTTGTGGTGTAAGATAAGAATCCAACTTTATTTCTTTGAACATTGATTTCCAGTTGGGCTAGAGTGATTTGTTGAAAAGCATTCTTCCTCACCAAATTTTTATCTAAAATTACTTGAGCATAGATATAGGCATTTATTTCTAGAGTTTCAGTTGTATTCCACTGATATATTTCTCTATGGTATTGCTCTACCACACTGTTTTGATTATTGTAGCTTTATAGTAAGTTTTAATATAGAAACATGTGAGTTCTCTAAATATTCTTCATTTTAAGTTTTTATTCTGAGTATTCCATCTCCCTTGCATTTCCATATGAATTTCAGGTCATTTTTTTAAATTCATGTAGAAGATAACTTCTACACTGATTCTGTAGATCAGTTTGGAAAGTATTATCATCCTAGCAACATGAAGTTTTCTAATCTGTGAATATGGAATTCTTTTTCATTTTGTTAGAACTTTTTATTTGAATGATATTTTCTGTTTTTTTCAGTGTGTAAGTCTTAGTGTCCTAGTCAGTGAAATGTTCAACAGAAATAGCAGTAAGCATCTTTTTCATTTTCCTAATATTAGTGGCAAAATATTCAATCTTTTGCCTTTATATGATAGTAGCTATGGTTTTTCTAAAACGGTTTCGTCATCTCTCCTCTAAGAGTTCCTTGCTGTACAACTTTAGTTCAACTCATAGCAAAGTTTGTTTTAATAATGCCCCCAAGAGGGTGGGATGTGTGGAGCAAGTACTGTGGAAACATATATTACCATGTGTAAAATAGATAGCTGGTGGGAATTTGCTATGGATGGTCAAGAAGTTGGGGACATAGATATACCCATGACTCTTTCATGCTGATGTTTGGTAGAGACCAACATAATACTGTAAAGCAATTACCTTTCAATTAAAAATAATTTAATTTTTAAAAAAGCAAAACATAATAATGATCCCTGGAGTTGTGCACTGAACAATCTATATGTTTGAAATGAAGCATCTCTGTTGTTATCCATCTCATCTCCATCAACCTTTGAATTAAAATGTACTCTCTCAGTACCATGAAGGCCAAATCATTCAACATGTACTTATTGTTTCTTTGTTTTTTGTTGGTTATCTTTATCTTTTCTAGTCTCCTTTCCTGTTTATTCTTGTGTGCTTGAGCTTTTCTTATTACTTTTATTTCATTAAGGCTTTGACAGATTGCAAAGATGAATTAGTGTGTTTTAGGTGCCATGCTTCACAAAGCTAGTGAGCACCTTTTAACCTAACATGTATCTGGCACTGTTGCATTTGACTTTGTTCATTATCCTTGCTTTGAATATATAGACACCTTCCATACATTATTGTTTCCTATGGTCTGGAACTAATATGAGGATTTAAGAGAATTTTTGTCCTTTGAAGGTAAAAATATGATTTTTATCCTTACTGTCCAAATAAATTAATCACAAATGACTCTAGCTTACTAAATATGCAGAACTGGTAAAGGTTATGATCTTCCTTTACAAAAGACATACTTTACTGGCAGCTTTCCCCTCCTCTAACCCAATTGCAGCTATGACTTCCATCCTATTATATTTATCTCATATAAGCTATGTAATATACTTACATAATTTATATGTTTAGTATCTTTTTTCAGCTCTATGTTTATTTTCTTTACCCTTCTACTTCTAGACCTGAAAAACTCTGTAACTAGATGTATGTAATTTCTACTCAGCAATTATACTTTTCTCTGGCCCTTGGAGTAAATTTGACTCTTTTTTTCCCCCTCAAACATAGCTTCTCTGTGGCTGTAGCTAAAGGCATTGAACAGGGCAAATACCTGATTTTGGTTATCATATGTTTAGTAAATCTAGTCATGCTTACTGCAAAATCAAATGCAAAGCACTGAACAAGATATTGTTGTTTATTTGCTAAGTTGTATTTGCCTCTTTTGTGACCCCATGGACTATAGCCTGCCAGGCTCCCCTGTAGCACTGTTCTCCAGAATTTCAAAGGCAAGAATACTGTGGAACAAGTTGCCATTTCCTTCTCTAGGGGATCTTCCTGATCCAGGGATCAAATCCACACCTCCTGCTTTGGCAGGCAGATTCTTTACCACTGAGCCACCTGGGAAGCCCTAAAATAAGATGTATAATATCACAAAAATATCTTGGTTTTACCAATCCAGTACACTTAGTTCTCTTTACTTTCTCTCCTCTTACTGTTGATACAGATCAATATCTCAAAATAAATATGATATTCTACAAGCTAGAGATCACATTTGCATACATTGTTTTTAATATTCTTGATAACTTAAGACATATACTAGGTTGGAGTTTATGGCCCATAAGGGCTAGAAATCTAGGGCACAATTAAATGTCTGATAAGAAATCTTACAAATACTAGATCTTTGTCTTTTACTGCTATAGTGAGAGCATATTTCAAGATACAATGTGTGTCTGGTCTATTATTCTATGTAAATAAAAGATGGAAGTGAAAATTACTGGATCCCTTTGGTGAAAATGTGTTGAAGATTATAATGATAATAACATAACTGCCAACCTGTAATGGGTATTTATAATGTGTCAGACACTAAGCTAAATGTTTCTATTGAATTACTATGTTAAACCTCACACCATCCCTATGAAGTCAGAAATGTTATTATCCTCTAATGTAATCTGAGAAGAGACTCCCAAAAGAGAGTGTGTTGCTTTGTATTCTCATATCCTCTCATATTTAAATTGAGGTAAACCATTATTCTTAAACAATATCCGCACTAATAATACCTGCACATGATAGGTTTATTTAGCAAATTTTGTCAACAGGATATTGAATCCAAGTCTGTCCTTTATAACATAAAAAAATTAATTTTTATTATGTCTTGCTAACTTGATTTTAATTTTCCAGAAAATGAAAACCACTTTGGTATTTTACATATGTGAACTTAAGGACACTGAATGTCATTGCAATTAAACAATATAGTTTCTTAAACGATCAGAGCCCACAATTGCTGTATTCCTAGAAATGATTTTCTTGGGGATCCAAGATATACAGTTTTCCATTTTGTTTTAGTGAATGACTTGGTATGATTAGAACCTTTTTGAAAAAATTTTGTTTATTTGCTAAGTTGTATTTGCCTCTTTTGTGACCCCATGGACTATAGCCTGCCAGGCTCCCCTGTAGCACTGTTCTCCAGAATTTCAAAGGCAAGAATACTGTGGAACAAGTTGCCATTTCCTTCTCTAGGGGATCTTCCTGATCCAGGGATCAAATCCACACCTCCTGCTTTGGCAGGCAGATTCTTTACCACTGAGCCACCTGGGAAGCCCTAAAATAAGATGTATAATATCACAAAAATATCTTGGTTTTACCAATCCAGTACACTTAGTTCTCTTTACTTTCTCTCCTCTTACTGTTGATACAGATCAATATCTCAAAATAAATATGATATTCTACAAGCTAGAGATCACATTTGCATACATTGTTTTTAATATTCTTGATAACTTAAGACATATACTAGGTTGGAGTTTATGGCCCATAAGGGCTAGAAATCTAGGGCACAATTAAATGTCTGATAAGAAATCTTACAAATACTAGATCTTTGTCTTTTACTGCTATAGTGAGAGCATATTTCAAGATACAATGTGTGTCTGGTCTATTATTCTATGTAAATAAAAGATGGAAGTGAAAATTACTGGATCCCTTTGGTGAAAATGTGTTGAAGATTATAATGATAATAACATAACTGCCAACCTGTAATGGGTATTTATAATGTGTCAGACACTAAGCTAAATGTTTCTATTGAATTACTATGTTAAACCTCACACCATCCCTATGAAGTCAGAAATGTTATTATCCTCTAATGTAATCTGAGAAGAGACCCCCAAAAAGAGAGTGTGTTGCTTTGTATTCTCATATCCTCTCATATTTAAATTGAGGTAAACCATTATTCTTAAACAATATCCGCACTAATAATACCTGCACATGATAGGTTTATTTAGCAAATTTTGTCAACAGGATATTGAATCCAAGTCTGTCCTTTATAACATAAAAAAATTAATTTTTATTATGTCTTGCTAACTTGATTTTAATTTTCCAGAAAATGAAAACCACTTTGGTATTTTACATATGTGAACTTAAGGACACTGAATGTCATTGCAATTAAACAATATAGTTTCTTAAGAGATCAGAGCCCACAATTGCTGTATTCCTAGAAATGATTTTCTTGGGGATCCAAGATATACAGTTTTCCATTTTGTTTTAGTGAATGACTTGGTATGATTAGAATTCTTCTTCTGAATATACTTGTTCCTTGTTATATTTATAGCATAAAATTGTAAAATCTCTTAGCATCGGTGCAGTATACTCTCAGCTGAGGGTCTAGAGTATCTGACCTGGTAGCCACTTCCAAGGAACAACTTTGCAATATAGAAGGAAGAGTAAAACTAGTTTTAAACTGATAGCTGCATTTATGATACAAAGTAAATGTTTCAGCATGTAATTTGTTTATTTAATTCCTAATCACCCAAGGACTAACATACATGTACCAAAAAGGGCAAGGATATCTATATGTGTTGAGTGCATGTGTACACACACACACACATATACACAGACATTTACTATTATTTGTAAAAGTATACAATCTGTTTTAAACATTAGACTAAGCCCGCAGAATATTTTCTCAAACCTCCTATTAATGTACAATTTCCACCCTGTAATAAAACATCTAAAATATAGAGAACAATTTTATTTTTCCTTTTGAAAGAACAGTAAAACCTTAGGAGATATTATTATGCAAATTGAAAGCTATGACATGACAGATTTGTCCTATTAAAAAAAATTAAAGAATGAGTTCTGTTGGATTTAGAGTAGAAGTTTTTTCTTAAATTTTTCTTAAATTTTTTAAAGAAGGGACTAGCTTCTTTGGGCTTCCCCTGGTGGTCCAGCGGGTAAGGACACTGCCTTGCAGTGCAAGGGGCGCCGGTTCGATCCCTGGCCTGGGAAGATCCCACGTGCTGCGGAGCGACTGGACTGATGTGTCCAATTACTGAGCCGGAGCTCTGGCGCGCATGCACCCAGAGCCAGTGCTCTGCAACGACCCAGGCCACCGCGATGGGAGGCCCACAGGAGCCGAAGAACAAAGACGGATGAAAATAGAGAAATGAAAGACCAATAGAAGTGGCCCGCTCATCCACCTCCCTCCCTACCCCATCCCCCCCAAAAAAAGATAAATAAATTAAAAAAAAAAAAAAAAAAGAAGGGACTAGCTTCTTTAAACGTATAGACAGTTTTATTTATTTAATTCTTTCTAATTTGTATTCCGTAACCTTTTTTTTTTTTTTTTAATCACCTTAATGACTTGGCTGGGGCCTCCAATACATAATTGAATGTCATTGTTTTATGACTTGTTCCTGATACTTGGGCAAAATAATTCAGTCAGGTTAAGGAAATTCCCATCTGCTAAGAATATTTTTGGCTTCTTTTTTTGTCACAAATGGGTATTTTTTTCATTAAATGCTTTAGGAATCTGTTGAAATGACCATATGTTTTTTCTCTCTTAGTCTACTATTGCAGTGACTTGTGCTAATTAATTGTCAAATGTTAAACCTGCCACAGTGAGCCTCACTTACCCATGATTTATTATTCTTTCATATGTATCTACATTTGTGGTGTTAGGTATTTTGCGTCATTGTTCATAAGAAATTTATTCTACAGCTCTATTTTTTGAATATGGTTGTATAATTTTGTAATTAGGGTAAATCTGGCCTCATAAAATTAGAAAATATATTCTTCCTTCTTTTCCAGAAATAGTTGTGTAGAATTGATACTATCTCTGATCTAAATATTCAATAGCACATTTTGTGCAGCCATCTAGTGTTTTATTTGTGGGAAGATTTTTATTTTAAATTTAGTTCTTAATATATATAGGAATATCCAGATTATCCAGTTGTTCTTCTTCTTTTTTTTTTTTTTTTGATTTACTTATTTATTTATTATTGGTGGAGGGTGGAGGGTGGGGTGGGGAGGGAAGGGAGCAGGAGGGCCACTTCTATTGGTTTTTCATTTATCTATTTTCATCCATCTTTGTTCTCTGGCCCATGTGGGCCTCCTATCGCGGTGGCCTCTGTTGTCGCAGAGCACCAGCTCTGGGTGCATGCGCTCCAGAGCTCCGGCTCAGCAATTGGACACATCGGTCCAGCCGCTCAGGTGCACATGGGATCTTCCCAGGCCAGGGATCGAACCGGTGCCCCTTGCACTGCAAGGCGGTGTCCTTACCCACTGGACCACCAGGGAAGCCCTATCCAGTTCTTCTTGAGTGCACTTTGGCAGTTAGTATTTTTCAAGGAACTTGTCTATTGCATCTATGTTGTCAAATTTAAAGGCATAGAATTGTTTAAAGTTTTCTCTAATTCTTTTCAAAGCTGTGGGATCTGTAGTAATATCCTCTCTTTCCTAGTTGATATTTATAGTTCGTGTCTTTTTGTGACTTTAACAAGGTCATAGGATAGAAGATCAGTTTATAAAAATCAATCATATTTCTAAATGCTAGAGATGTAAAATTGGAAATTGAAATAAAGAATACCTTTGTACTACAATGTACAAAACACTTAGATATTAATTGAACAATGTATATATGCAAGATATATATGCAGGAAACTCATGGCAGGAGAAACACCTCTTATAGTCCCAAATAAATGTACATATACAACATATTTGTGGATCAGGAGAGCCTATGGTATTAGGAAGTTATTTTTCCCCAATCTGTAGATTCAATACAATTCCAACTAAAATCCTAGCAGAATTTCATAAAATACTGATTCTAAAATTTATGTGGAAATTTAAAGGACTTAGAATAGCTAAAGCATTTCTGGAAAACAGAAATAAAGTATGAGGATTTCTGCTACCAGACTCAAATTTACAAAAATGTCACAGCAGTGTGATATTGGAGAAAGACAGACATGTAACTTGATGAAACATGGGAGTATAGAGATACTTCCATAAATATGTAGTCAAATGTGTGTCCATGCTTAGTCACCAGTCGTGTCCAATTCTTTGTGACCCTGTGGACTGTAGCCTCCAGACTCCTCTGTCTATGGATTCTCTAGAGAATAATACTGGAGTGTGTTGCCATTTCCTTCACCAGGAGATCTTCCCAACCCAGGGATCAAACCTGTGTCTCTTATATCTCGTGCATTAGCAGATGGGCTCTTTACCACTAGTGCCACCTGAAAAACCATGTAGTCAAATAGATTTAGTCAAATATCTACTTTTCAAAGTGCAAAGATAGTTTAATGAAGAAAAGTTACTCTTTTCAACACATGATGAAGGAGTAGTTCAAAATATAATGCAAAATATAAACAAAAACATGAAAACCTTGATTTAAATATTTTATTGTATATGAAAACTAATTCAAAATGGACCAAAACTATAAGTTTCTAGAAGACAGCAAAAGAGAAATTTATTTAGATCAGGATTTGACACTAAAAGCATAATTAAAAAGGAAAATATTGAGAAATTAGAATTCATCAGAATTAAGAATGTTTTGTTTTCAAATTTATTATTTGAAAGACATTAGTAAGAATGAAAAGAGAAGCTACAGACTAGGACAAAGTATGATAAATCAATTGCCTCATAACGGAGTTGTATCTAAAAATATACATCTTTATATGTGTGTGTAATATAAAGAATACCTTTGTACTACAATGTACAAAACACTTAGATATTAATTGAACAATGTATATATGCAAGATATATATGCAGGAAACTCATGGCAGGAGAAACACCTCTTATAGTCCCAAATAAATGTACATATACAACATATTTGTGGATCAGGAGAGCCTATGGTATTAGGAAGTTATTTTTCCCCAATCTGTAGATTCAATACAATTCCAACTAAAATCCTAGCAGAATTTCATAAAATACTGATTCTAAAATTTATGTGGAAATTTAAAGGACTTAGAATAGCTAAAGCATTTCTGGAAAACAGAAATAAAGTATGAGGATTTCTGCTACCAGACTCAAATTTACAAAAATGTCACAGCAGTGTGATATTGGAGAAAGACAGACATGTAACTTGATGAAACATGGGAGTATAGAGATACTTCCATAAATATGTAGTCAAATGTGTGTCCATGCTTAGTCACCAGTCGTGTCCAATTCTTTGTGACCCTGTGGACTGTAGCCTCCAGACTCCTCTGTCTATGGATTCTCTAGAGAATAATACTGGAGTGTGTTGCCATTTCCTTCACCAGGAGATCTTCCCAAACCAGGGATCAAACCTGTGTCTCTTATATCTCGTGCATTAGCAGATGGGCTCTTTACCACTAGTGCCACCTGAAAAACCATGTAGTCAAATAGATTTAGTCAAATATCTACTTTTCAAAGTGCAAAGATAGTTTAATGAAGAAAAGTTACTCTTTTCAACACATGATGAAGGAGTAGTTCAAAATATAATGCAAAATATAAACAAAAACATGAAAACCTTGATTTAAATATTTTATTGTATATGAAAACTAATTCAAAATGGACCAAAACTATAAGTTTCTAGAAGACAGCAAAAGAGAAATTTATTTAGATCAGGATTTGACACTAAAAGCATAATTAAAAAGGAAAATATTGAGAAATTAGAATTCATCAGAATTAAGAATGTTTTGTTTTCAAATTTATTATTTGAAAGACATTAGTAAGAATGAAAAGAGAAGCTACAGACTAGGACAAAGTATGATAAATCAATTGCCTCATAACGGAGTTGTATCTAAAAATATACATCTTTATATGTGTGTGTGTGTGTGTGTGTATAGATAGGATATGGCAATCCACTTCAGTATTTTTGTCTAGAGCATGGACAGAGAAGTTTGGCAGGCTACAGTCCATGGGTCACAAACAGTAGGACACGACTGAGCAGCTAACACTCTTATACACACACACACACACACAATAAAACTGGGAAAAACATTGACCAGACACTTTACCAAAAATATGATTGCCAAAGAAGCTCGTGAAAACATGTTTGATGTCATTATTCATTAGGAAATTCAAATTAAAGCCACAATTAAGTACCATTGCACCTACCAGAATGGCTAAAGAAATTAAAATAAAATAAAAACTTGATAAGTGCTGGGTAAAGTCCAATTAACTGGAAAATTCATATACATATCATAGGAATGTAAAGCAGTACAGTCACTTTAGAAAATATTTTAATGGTTTCTTATGTAATGTAAAATATCCTTTTATCAACTTTATAAACATCATTTTATATTATCCAACAATCCCTAATTTACCAAATGAATTGATGACCTGTATTTATACAAAAAAATATACGTAAATGTTATAGTAACTATGATAAGATAACATGGATGAATCTAACATTGTTCTCAGTAAAGATGCTATAAACTGGAAGATTCCATTATATCACATGCTGAAAAAGGCAAAATTGTTGAGACAGAAAACAGATCAGTGATTGCTAAAATCTGGCATTGGAGAAATGAGTGGATTACAGAAGGACATAGAAAAGTATTTTGGGATAATGGTCTTGTTCTTTATTTTAATAATAGCATGGATGAAAAGCTATATGCATTTTTCAAAACTCACAGGTTTGTACATTAAAATGAATGAGTTTTACTGTTTCTAAATTGTGGTCATTTAGTCGCATTTGTCTCTTTTGCAACCCCATGGACCGTAGCCCACCAGGCTTCTCTGACGTTGGAATTTCCCAGGCAAGAATGCGGAGTGGGTTTCTATTTATTTGTTCCAACCCACGAATCAAACCCACATTCCTTACAGTGTAAACTGGGTTCTTACTACTGAGTACCAAGGATGCCCATGTAAATTATATCATAACACATATGGAACAGAAAAAAATTGCAGTAATGTTTTCTTTTTCTATATGGGAACACACTGAAAACTTTAAATTGTGAGCTTGTACTAGGCAAAGAACTACACCTTGCAGTCGTAAGCAGGAACCTATCCTCTATAAACCAGCTCACATTGCATTTAACCAGGGTATGGAATAGGGGTTAGAAGACGAATGATATGACACAAGTTATCACCATTCTAAACATGTCAGGCATATGCCCTGCTGACAAGAGGGACTGTCTGGTATAATAAGTAGCTGTGTCAGCTTTGCAACTTACTAGTACAAAAAATGAGTAAAATACAGATTTTTATAAATGTACTATGTGGAGAAAGAAAGTTTTTCTCATTGCCATGATTATCCTTGTTGGTTAAAAAACTTTTTAGTATAAGCTAAATTCAAGTAGAAACTTGATTACTAAAATTGAGAAGAAAGTTCAATCCCATTTTATAAAACAATGTTTTTGATAACTTACATCTGGAAAAATGCCTATACTTTTTATAACTCTAAAGAGTTTATAAGAGTTGTCATTTCCTCTCAGGAAAGAACATAGAACCACATGGACATAGCAGAGCTGTGTTCTTACTATCCCACCAAATCCAGTACATGATCACTGTGAATTATTTCATTATAGGTCATAAAAGCAGTAAGCATAATCCATTTATGATCTCGTGGCTACACATACAGGATTAGAAATGGTAGTTCTCTGGCTTAACTATGTTTTACTTAAACAAAACGTAGAGCCCATAAAATGGGGGATAATGTCTTGTTCTTTATTTTAATAATAGCATGGAGGAGAGGCTATATGCATTTTTCAAAACTCACAGGTTTGTACATTAAAATGAATGAGTTTTACTGTTTCTAAATTGTGGTCATTTAGTCGCATTTGTCTCTTTTGCAACCCCATGGACCGTAGCCCACCAGGCTTCTCTGACCTTGGAATTTCCCAGGCAAGAATGCGGAGTGGGTTTCTATTTATTTGTTCCAACCCACGAATCAAACCCACATTCCTTACAGTGTAAACTGGGTTCTTACTACTGAGTACCAAGGATGCCCATGTAAATTATATCATAACACATATGGAACAGAAAAAAATTGCAGTAATGTTTTCTTTTTCTATATGGGAACACACTGAAAACTTTAAATTGTGAGCTTGTACTAGGCAAAGAACTACACCTTGCAGTCGTAAGCAGGAACCTATCCTCTATAAACCAGCTCACATTGCATTTAACCAGGGTATGGAATAGGGGTTAGAAGACGAATGATATGACACAAGTTATCACCATTCTAAACATGTCAGGCATATGCCCTGCAGACAAGAGGGACTGTCTGGTATAATAAGTAGCTGTGTCAGCTTTGCAACTTACTAGTACAAAAAATGAGTAAAATACAGATTTTTATAAATGTACTATGTGGAGAAAGAAAGTTTTTCTCATTGCCATGATTATCCTTGTTGGTTAAAAACTTTTAGTATAAGCTAAATTCAAGTAGAAACTTGATTACTAAAATTGAGAAGAAAGTTCAATCCCATTTTATAAAACAATGTTTTAGATAACTTATATCTGGAAAAATGCCTATACTTTTTATAACTCTAAAGAGTTTATAAGAGTTGTCATTTCCTCTCAGGAAAGAACATAGAACCACATGGACATAGCAGAGCTGTGTTCTTACTATCCCACCAAATCCAGTACATGATCACTGTGAATTATTTCATTATAGGTCATAAAAGCAGTAAGCATAATCCATTTATGATCTCGTGGCTACACATACAGGATTAGAAATGGTAGTTCTCTGGCTTAACTATGTTTTTACTTAAACAAAACTAATGATAGTAGAAGCCTTCCAAATGTAATAACTTGCAATTGGTCCTATCTGATAACCAGTTTCTAATAACCATTCTCTACCAATCTTTTGTTCTGAGGTATTTCTAAAATCATAAATTTATATACATTTGTGGAAATGTGACCAGAATACTAGTGCTGTAGCAAAACTCAGCAACAGGCAGACTAGCATAAGTATTTGGTGAAAATTGCATGTCTGGATTGTTCATTGATCTCTGCTTATGTAGCAAATTACATGTGGGCATGCCTTGTTTCAAAGAGTAATATTCATATTTGTGGAAACCAATTAGCCAGTATAGAAAAATCCTTGTTTCCCATGGTGCTTCACTCTGTGTTGTGGACTTTTTTCATTCAGTTAATGATTTTAGGAGAATCTACCCTCCAAATAAGAAAAAAAAAAAAAGACCTCCAGAAGATACCAAAAGATGCAAAAGTGGTTTAGGGGCAAAGCTAGAAGTATTTTATATGACACCCAAAAATAAAAGAGAAAAAGAGAAAATCTATCTGTTGTAAAATGAAACATAGTTTCAAATCACTTGAAGACTATGGAAATTATGAGTAGCATTTTGATGTTGTGTTTCGTGTTCTGTTGTACTGAATGAATGATTATTTTTAAGCCATAAAATGAAAATAAACATAATAATGATAATTAGAAGAATGGGGAATGGGGCAAGCCACATTTTAAGAAAAGTCCTCATTTAAGTCTCACAACACCCCATAAAGTAGTTTCTATTGCTTTCCCCATGTTTCAGAATAGAAAAAACAGATATGGAGAGTTTAAGTCACTTTTACATTAACATGTAACAACCATGCAAACTCAGTGGTTTAATGCAACAGAAAATGCAAATTTTCACTGATATTACACGCCAGCTGGGTCATCAGTAGATGCTTCCTATGTGTGCTATTTTAGGTTTGTGACCTTTGCCACTCCAGGACCCTACCAGTTGTCTGCTGGATTCCCTGCATCCATAGGGTACATGGACATAGAGATAAAAGTAGAAGCATTATAGGTCATAAAGCAGTAAGTATAATCCATTTATGATCTCGTGGCTACACATACAGGATTAGAAATGGTAGTTCTCTGGCTTAACTATGTTTTTACTTAAACAAAACTAATGATAGTAGAAGCCTTCCAAATGTAATAACTTGCAATTGGTCCTATCTGATAACCAGTTTCTAATAACCATTCTCTACCAATCTTTTGTTCTGAGGTATTTCTAAAATCATAAATCTATATACATTTGTGGAAATGTGACCAGAATACTAGTGCTGTAGCAAAACTCAGCAACAGGCAGACTAGCATAAGTATTTGGTGAAAATTGCATGTCTGGATTGTTCATTGATCTCTGCTTATGTAGCAAATTACATGTGGGCATGCCTTGTTTCAAAGAGTAATATTCATATTTGTGGAAACCAATTAGCCAGTATAGAAAAATCCTTGTTTCCCATGGTGCTTCACTCTGTGTTGTGGACTTTTTTCATTCAGTTAATGATTTTAGGAGAATCTACCCTCCAAATAAGAAAAAAAAAAAAAAAGACCTCCAGAAGATACCAAAAGATGCAAAAGTGGTTTAGGGGCAAAGCTAGAAGTATTTTATATGACACCCAAAAATAAAAGAGAAAAAGAGAAAATCTATCTGTTGTAAAATGAAACATAGTTTCAAATCACTTGAAGACTATGGAAATTATGAGTAGCATTTTGATGTTGTGTTTCGTGTTCTGTTGTACTGAATGAATGATTATTTTTAAGCCATAAAATGAAAATAAACATAATAATGATAATTAGAAGAATGGGGAATGGGGCAAGCCACATTTTAAGAAAAGTCCTCATTTAAGTCTCACAACACCCCATGAAGTAGTTTCTATTGCTTTCCCCATGTTTCAGAATAGAAAAAACAGATATGGAGAGTTTAAGTCACTTTTACATTAACATGTAACAACCATGCAAACTCAGTGGTTTAATGCAACAGAAAATGCAAATTTTCACTGATATTACACGCCAGCTGGGTCATCAGTAGATGCTTCCTATGTGTGCTATTTTAGGTTTGTGACCTTTGCCACTCCAGGACCCTACCAGTTGTCTGCTGGATTCCCTGCATCCATAGGGTTGACAGGTCAAGAGACCAAAGAAGATTGTCAGAATCCTTTAGGGGCTGAATTAGGAAGTGACACAAACTAATTTTGTGCATATAAAATCATCTAGAACTCAGATACATAGTTCCAACCTAAAAGCTAGTCAACTAGGAAGCATCATCTTTTTTATTGTCTGGAATCAGAAAAACAGAATTGGTGAACATCAGCTGTTATTTGCTAGTCGCTATTATTTGACCTTAGCATAGCCTACAATTAGTCAGAACAAGGTTGCAGTTTAGGTGCTCTGGCTCTAGAGCCCAAAACTATGTATGTGATATTATACCACACTCAGAAAAATAGAAAAAGAGTAGTAGAAGAGATATGAGATTTAGTAAAAATTACCTATCCTTCTATATTCTTCATACTTTTTTATTAGTAAAACAAATTCAGTTAATTCAATCTATTTCTAATTCAAAGAATAACAGTGGTATTGACATATACATACTACCATGTGTAAAATAGATAGAGGAAAGTGGCTGTATAGCAGAGGCATCTCAGCTCGGTTCTCTGTGATGACCTACAGGAATGGCATGGGGATGATGGAGGAGGGAACTCAAGAGGAAGGATTTATACACGTATTTGTGTGGCTGATTCACTTCATTTGCAGCAGAAACTAACACAGCATTGTAAAGTAATTATGTGTGAGTGTGTTGGTGGTTGAGTCATGTTTTACTCCTTGTGTCCCAATGGACTATAACCCACCAGGCTACTCTGTCCATGGGATTCTAGAATACTGGGGTGGGAAGCCATTTCCTTTTCCAGGGAAACTTTTCAATCCAGGCATCATCCCAGGTCTCATGCATTGAAGGCAGATTCTTAAGTATCTGAGCCACCAGGCAGGCCCCCAAAGTAATAATATTCCAGTTAAAAAAAAAAAAAAAAAGACTTAGAAGCTTAGATACCTCGAAGCTATCTACTACTTGTAAACTGTTAGGTTGTATTTTATATAGAAAGCAAACTCATGTATTGATAACACAAAAATATTTCTTAAGATCACAGAACATAATGCATCTGTGTTGGGGAGTCTATCATTTGCAGTAGATGTAATTTCTAAAATAGTAGTTTGACTTCTTTAATTAAAAAAAAAAAACTTTCATGATAATGCTAAGAAACACAGATGAAATACCATGTTTCCATAGCTTTATTAATTTGCATGTTTCCTTCACTTAGACACTATTGATCTTCCAGTTGAGTCTAGTATTCAAGGCAATGATAATCTTGCATGAACCAATGACTATGCTTCATTTGAAGCACTTTACGAAGACTGATGATTCAAGCACAAAATTTCTGTTCTACTCAAATAAGCTTTCCAACAAAATTAATCTGATGCACTTTTAATTATGTACATAATCGCTATACTGTTGCATGTAATTAAGCATAAATCGTAAGCAGTGCAAATAGATAACATTACAATAATTAGTATTGCTTTCATAATGGCAAGCCAAATTTTTAATTTTAGTTTTTCATGTTGTTAGCTCTTCATAGTTCCTCATGATCTGTTACATGAATCAATGTTTACCATTTCATCTGATACAATACACTGTTTAATTGTCTCCCTAGCATCTTTCTGTACATACACAAATTATCATGCAGGATACATTTAATAAACAAAAGCTAAGTCTCCCTTGTCTTCTTTGCTATTTTTTTGGGGGGGGAGAGGAGCGGGTTGGGGAGGGAGGGGGGAGGGAAGGCCACTTATATTGGCCTTTCATTTATCTGTTTTTATCCATCTCTGTTCTTTGGCCCATGCGGACCTCCCATTGCAGTGGCCTCTACTGTCGCAGAGCACCGGCTCTGGGCACATGCGCTCCAGAGCTCCAGCTCGGTAGTTGGGACACATCAGTCCAGCTGCTTCGCGGCATATGGGATCTTCCCAGGCCAGGGATCAAACCAGTGCCCCTTGCACTGCAAGGCAGTGTCCTTACCCACTGGACCACCAGGGAAGCCCTCCTTTGCTATTTTTAACTACCAGACTTCCACCTCTTACTCAAAATCCTGTGCGAGGTCTGATGTTTCATAATCATTTTTATTCATTTTCTCTTATTTCTCCTCAATTCTCCCCATCACCTCTATCATGTTCATAATGTTTTAGTTCGCATTGTACTCTTCATACTTAGGGGTTTCAAGATTGAAGAGATCAGAACGATGGAAGCAATAATCTGTGGATGTTCTAATTTGGATTGAGACAGGGTAAAGAAAGAGTTGAGCTAAAGAGTTTGTGGAAAACAATGCATTTAAAGCAGTGAGTCAATGTGCCTTTCCAAAGGTACAGACTAACTACATTGGGTCACACCCTACCTCCATGCTCTTTATCATACACGCTTTTGGTCTGTTCTTTGAGAAACTGCCCCTCTTTCTGTCTCAACCCCATACTTCATGTATGTATCTCTGTCCCCTCTGCTCCACTGAAACTTTCTTTAAACGTTTTAGTTATCCTATTAGAAAACCCAGGGCAAGTATATTTCTCAAAGAATTTAATATTTATTGCCCAGCTTCCTTCCATCGAATGTTCTTCTTCCTTAGCTTTTGTGACACTTTCTAGTTCCTCCGTGTACATATTTAATTGTTTATCAGTTTCCTTTGACACTTCAGCTTGCCTTTCACATGTAAAAGTTCAATTTGTGTCATAAATATTCTTTTTTCAAGGGATGATTATTTTCTCTTTGAATTTACCAATTACACTTTATGACTTCCAAATCCCCATTCCTACTTCATCTAAATATGCATGCTACTAATTTCTAACCTTTTAGATAGTTTTTGTTTCTTCATGGAATCTTTTACTCATCTATCTCATTGTTTTTAGACACTTGCAAACAGAAGTTAGGGTATATCACTTCTGTCTCCTTAACTATGGATGCTTTCCAATATTGAAATATAAAATTCTACTTCATCTAAAAATGTATCTACTTCTCTAGTAATACTAATAATGGTTCCAGTTCCAGTTCCCACCATATCAAACACTATGTTTTAGCCATACAGGCTTATTTATCTTTATATCTTATATGCTTCTATTAAAAAGAAAAAAAAAAGATTCTCATATTAACTACTTTATCTGGAGTACATGCTCTTAACTTTGTATACTGAACTCATCTTTATATTTTATCTTAAATTAAACTTGCAATAATTTTTCCAGATGCCTATTTTCATTTCCTGTATCCAGCTTCTAGATATATTCTTTCCAAATAATGTCACCTTTATTTTAATTTAGAATATGTGTCCTTCTTCAATGAATTATAGTGGTTGTTTATAATATTTGTGCTTCCCATCTAACCCCACTCATTTCCATATTTATGTTGTGATTCATGAGTTTGTCAAAAGCAGTAGTTTTGCATCTGTGGGAAAGTCCAGCAGAGTCCTTAGCATTGACTAGGTGTTCAATGCTGAACCAATAGAAGGCAATTTTGAACTGATTCCACCATAATCAAATAAGATTTGACAACTCAATTACCTAACTAAAAGATGTAAATGAACTATCTTTAGGACCTAGTTTAATTGGTTCATTCATCCTCTTAAAAATTATAAGACAGTTCTTATATCTAGCACACTATTAAGGCAAGAATGATAAAGCAAATACACACACACACACACACACACACACACACACCCCATGGAGTCAACTATCACCAGATTTTACAATGGGAAATAGAGGAGTTTTTGAGACTTTGTGGTCATCTTGACCTGGATTTGAAATTTGAATACCATCTCCATTGTATATCTACTTTATAATGTTAAATTATTTATCAACCATAAATTTCCTCATCTGAAAACTGTAAATTACAGTAATATATACGTTTTGGACTAGTGTGGGATTTTAAAGAGACTTCATGTTTAAAATACTTGATATATATTATATATATGTATATCCATATATATATATATATATATATATATTTAGATTTATAATTTATAGCTATGGATGCTAGTGGAGGAAACCAAAATGTGAGTAACTACCATACAAAACAAAAATATCATAATTTCTGAAGATCCATTTATTCTGTATTTTTATTGCTGATGTACTTTTACAGACCAAATGATTGGTCTTTGCACCTAATGTAAATGTTAATGTTTATACTAGCATTAATCCCAGTTCCAAACCTACAAATCAGATGCAGTTAGCTTGTATATTGGTTGTATTTGTGTCAAAGAAGGTGAAATTGTTCCAGTATACTGAACTCATCTTAAATTTCTTAAATTAAACTTGCAATAATTTTTCCAGATGCCTATTTTCATTTCCTGTATCCAGCTTCTAGATATATTCTTTCCAAATAATGTCACCTTTATTTTAATTTAGAATATGTGTCCTTCTTCAATGAATTATAGTGGTTGTTTATAATATTTGTGCTTCCCATCTAACCCCACTCATTTCCATATTTATGTTGTGATTCATGAGTTTGTCAAAAGCAGTAGTTTTGCATCTGTGGGAAAGTCCAGCAGAGTCCTTAGCATTGACTAGGTGTTCAATGCTGAACCAATAGAAGGCAATTTTGAACTGATTCCACCATAATCAAATAAGATTTGACAACTCAATTACCTAACTAAAAGATGTAAATGAACTATCTTTAGGACCTAGTTTAATTGGTTCATTCATCCTCTTAAAAATTATAAGACAGTTCTTATATCTAGCACACTATTAAGGCAAGAATGATAAAGCAAATACACACACACACACACACACACACACATACACCCCATGGAGTCAACTATCACCAGATTTTACAATGGGAAATAGAGGAGTTTTTGAGACTTTGTGGTCATCTTGACCTGGATTTGAAATTTGAATACCATCTCCATTGTATATCTACTTTATAATGTTAAATTATTTATCAACCATAAATTTCCTCATCTGAAAACTGTAAATTGCAGTAATATATACATTTTGGACTAGTGTGGGATTTTAAAGAGACTTCATGTTTAAAATACTTGATATATATTATATATATGTATATCCATATATATATATATATATATATTTAGATTTATAATTTATAGCTATGGATGCTAGTGGAGGAAACCAAAATGTGAGTAACTACCATACAAAACAAAAATATCATAATTTCTGAAGATCCATTTATTCTGTATTTTTATTGCTGATGTACTTTTACAGACCAAATGATTGGTCTTTGCACCTAATGTAAATGTTAATGTTTATACTAGCATTAATCCCAGTTCCAAACCTACAAATCAGATGCAGTTAGCTTGTATATTGGTTGTATTTGTGTCAAAGAAGGTGAAATTGTTCCAGGTATCTTAAAGGGAAATAAATTTGAATTGTCAATTGCAATCATATCATTCAAAATCACAAGTTGAGGCAGACATAACTAGCTTTCAAGTTATGGGACTACTGTTATGCTCCAGTTAAAGGAGAAACCATGATAATTGATGAGTTTATTAGTAGCATATGGATAGACAAGACAAAGAGAACCAGGTTTTTACCCTGGGGCACTTCAACCTTAAGAGACTGACAGGAAGATTTGAAACTGTGCAGAAGATGCTATAAAATAGGAAAACCAGAAACGTAGAGCCCTGGGAGCAAAGTGAAGAATATAAAAGTTACTTTTTCAAAAATGGTAGTTAATAGTATCAGGTGCACTTGATAGGTCAAGTCAGGTTAGGACTGAGAAAAGGCCATTGTACTTATCAGCATCAAGGTAATCGGTGACTTGTATTAGCACTTCCTAGAGCAATGGAGATAAAAGTTTGATGAAGTAGGCTTAAGAGAGAAGTGGTAAGGAAAACGAGGCAGTGAGTATGGATTATTTAGTAAATTTTATTTTAAAGAGGAACAGGGAAATTGGGCAAAAGTGACTAGTAGAGGAACTAAGGTCAAGCTTTTTTGTTTTTAACACAGGGAAAAATAATGGTATGTTTCATGCTGAAAATTAGTACAAAATTCAGGAAACATTCTGTAAAGGGCTATAGCAGATATTACTATTTTAAGTTTGAAGAGGGCAACTACTCAAGTAAGGCAACTAGTTCAGTTCTGATTGTAAAAACAGCTGTGGGGTGGAGTGGGATGTTCAGTCATGTTCGACTCTTTGCAACACCATGGACCACAGCCCACCTGGTTCCTCTGAGCATGTGATTTCCCAGGCAAGAGTACTGGAGTGGGTTGTCATTTCCTCCTTCGGGGAATCTCCCTAATAAAAGGATTGAACCTGGTTCTCCTGAATTGGCAGGTGGATTCTTTACTACTGAGCCACCTGGGAAACCCCAAAACAGCCATAGGCAGTGTGTAACCAAATGGTCATGACTATGTTCCAGTGAAACTTCATTGACAAAAAGAGATGGAGACTTTAGTTTCATCTAATAGAAATTATTTAAAAATGATTATGAGAAGAAGTAGAGAAAAACTGAAGCGATATCCTTGAGTAGGTGAAAGAGGGTGGGATTTGTGCATAGGAATTGGGCTTGGAGCTTTAATTATGAGTTGACTTAAGTTTTAAAAGCAAGAAAGACGATGTGAAACATAAATTTATAGAAAATTTCTGTTGATAGCTTCAATTTTCTCAGGGAAGTAGGAAACAAGATAATTATATGCAGGCAACCATAAGGAAGAAGCTTTACATTTTAAAGAGAAGTTGCATAAAATAATTGTATAAGCAATGGAGCTAAGATAAAACTATAAGTAATTAATGTTTTAGTAAAATAGCAATTTTTCAGTTTTGAATGTTCTAGCTTTTTTTTTTTTTCTTAACACATTGGACTTTTCATTTTTTATCAAAATTTATAATTTTTCTGAAGCACCAGCTAAACTTATGGCAAATATTTTGAATCATTTAACTTTAACCTTTAAAACCCTTATTTTCCCCAGTGGAAAATGAAAGAAACTGTCACAATCCATTAGTTATCCATATTTTCAGACACCATAATCAGTTATAAACTTTCCATATATTTTTCTGGTTTTGCAAGTTTTATTCCTGCTAGAAATTATTTGTGCAATGAATATGCCTCTGTCAGTTCATGCATTTATCATATTGAATTCTAATTTGCTCTGAGGTTTTTTTGACTTTGATTTCAATGATGTATTTGTTCTGAGAGTGTTTAGATATAATGAAATATATGATGTCCAGTTTTTGTCTAATATTTTGCCACTAATAAAAGATAAAGTACTGAAATGGAATAGACACATTGATTGCTATGAAGGTTATACATGGATTAGTAAATCAAAGCAAGGCCTCAAAAGACAGAAAATCAATGGATGTGTCAGATAGGAAAGGCATGAATGGTGAAATCAACCACTGAGTTGACATTTTTCCTCTTTAAATAATTTAATTTAACTGAATTTGAAAAGATTTGTGACTTCTAACATACACAATAAAGGGAAAAGTGAAAGACTGAACAGATTGATCTGAAATTTTATTCACAGTACTTTGAACAAATGAAAACCAACATATTTTAGGGGGGATCAATATTGTTTATTTTGCCAACCAATATAGAAACTTTCTAAGAAATCAATCAAAGCTTTATTTATTATTACAGTTATCCACTGAGTAAATATTAACAAATACATTTAAATAATACACATGTGTACACAGTTATAGAAACATCATATTTTTTTCTCTCCACAGAACTGTTGCCCAATTGCCAGCAGTTGAATTGTCAATATAAATGTGCCGTGGTCAGAAATAGTACAGTTTGCTACTGTGAGGATGGATTTGAAATAAAAGAAGATGGCAGAAGCTGTAAAGGTAATTATGACATGCAATTCTATTCAACTTTATTTTAACAAAGGCTTAGTTAACAGAAATTTAATAAAATAATTTTACCCACATACCTTGTGTTCCACATAGTGTTTATGTTCACCTATTTTTGAGAATTAAAAGCTGGCTCTTCCCTGAAAACCACATATAAAAACATTGGATAAGCATTTAAATAGGTCATTTTTTTTGAAGTACAATTGATTAACAATGGTGTACCAATAATTACTCTACAACAAGATGACTCAGATATACACATACGTACATTGTTTTTATATTAGTTTCCATTATGGTTTATCACAAGATACAGAATATAGTTCCCAATGCTATGTTGTAGGACCTTGTTGTTTATCCATTCTAAATGTAATAGTTTTCATCTACTTGCCCCAAACTCCCAGTCAATCCATTTTCTTCTGCCCCTCTCCCTTGGCAAACACAAATCTGTTCTTTTTGTGTCTGTTTCTGTTTTGCAGAGAGGCATTTGTGCCCTATTTTAGAATTCTCATTTAAGTGTATATGGTTACAAATCAATTTCTAATTCCTATTGCAATAATATCAAACATTGGCTATGTCAACATGGGATGTATTTTGGTTAATCACTTAAACTTCGGATTTAATTATTTTAACCTCCCCAGTATTTTACATATATTATATAGCTGCAATATAGTCTGTATTTGTTATTAACTAAGTTAAACTAAAGCCTTTGACTATGTGGATCACAGCAAACTGTGGAAAATGCTTCAAGAGATGGGAATACCAGACCCCCTTACCTTTGTCCTGGGAAACCTATATGCAGGACAAGTAACAACAATCAGAACTGGACATGGAACAACTTACTGGTTCAAAATTGGAAAAAAGTACGTCAAAGCTGTATATTGTCACCCTGCTTATTTAACATATATCCAGAGTACATCATGAGAAATGCCAGTATAAATGAGTCACAAGCTGGAACCAAGATTTCTGGGAGAGATATCAAGAACCTCAGATATGCAGATGATACCACTGTAATGGCAGAAAGTGAGCAGGAACTGAAGAGCCTCTTGATGAATGCAGAAGAGAAAAGTGAAAAAAACTGGCTTAAAACTCAACATGCAAAAAGCTAAGGTCATAGCATCAAGTCTCATCACTTCATGAGAAATAGATGGGGAAAGTATAGAAGCAGTATCAGATTTCATTTTCTTGAGCTCCAAAGTCAATGCAGATGGTAACTGCAGCCACAAAATTGAAAGATGCTTGCTCCTTGGAAAAATAGCTATGTCAAACCTAGACAATGTTTTAGAAAGCAGAGACATCACTTTGCTGAGAAAAGTTCGTATGTCAGAGCTATGGTTTTTTCATTAGATGGCTATAGATGACTGGATATGAGAGCTGGGTCATAAAGAAGACTGAGCACTGAAGAATGGATGCCTTTAAACTGTGGTGTTGGAGAAGAACCTTGAGAATCCCTTGAACTGCAAGATCAAGCCAGTTAATCCTAAAGGATGTCAACCCTGAATATTCATTGGAAGCTGAAGGTCCAATACTCTTTGATGAAAAGAGATAGCTCATTGGAAGAGACCCTGACACTGGTAAAAATAGAAGGCAGAAGGATAGGAGGACAATAGAAGATAAGATGGTTGGATGGCATCACTGAGTCAATGGATATAAGTTTGAGCAAACTCCAGGAGATGGTAATGGACAAGTAAGCCTGGAGTGCTTAAACCCATTGGGTTGCAAAGAGTTGGACATGACTGAATGACAACATGGGATGTATTTTGGTTAATCACTTAAACTTCGGATTTAATTATTTTAACCTCCCCAGTATTTTACATATATTATATAGCTGCAATATAGTCTGTATTTGTTATTAACTAAGTTAAACTAAAGCCTTTGACTATGTGGATCACAGCAAACTGTGGAAAATGCTTCAAGAGATGGGAATACCAGACCCCCTTACCTTTGTCCTGGGAAACCTATATGCAGGACAAGTAACAACAATCAGAACTGGACATGGAACAACTTACTGGTTCAAAATTGGAAAAAAGTACGTCAAAGCTGTATATTGTCACCCTGCTTATTTAACATATATCCAGAGTACATCATGAGAAATGCCAGTATAAATGAGTCACAAGCTGGAACCAAGATTTCTGGGAGAGATATCAAGAACCTCAGATATGCAGATGATACCACTGTAATGGCAGAAAGTGAGCAGGAACTGAAGAGCCTCTTGATGAATGCAGAAGAGAAAAGTGAAAAAAACTGGCTTAAAACTCAACATGCAAAAAGCTAAGGTCATAGCATCAAGTCTCATCACTTCATGAGAAATAGATGGGGAAAATATAGAAGCAGTATCAGATTTCATTTTCTTGAGCTCCAAAGTCAATGCAGATGGTAACTGCAGCCACAAAATTGAAAGATGCTTGCTCCTTGGAAAAATAGCTATGTCAAACCTAGACAATGTTTTAGAAAGCAGAGACATCACTTTGCTGAGAAAAGTTCGTATGTCAGAGCTATGGTTTTTTCATTAGATGGCTATAGATGACTGGATATGAGAGCTGGGTCATAAAGAAGACTGAGCACTGAAGAATGGATGCCTTTAAACTGTGGTGTTGGAGAAGAACCTTGAGAATCCCTTGAACTGCAAGATCAAGCCAGTTAATCCTAAAGGATGTCAACCCTGAATATTCATTGGAAGCTGAAGGTCCAATACTCTTTGATGAAAAGAGATAGCTCATTGGAAGAGACCCTGACACTGGTAAAAATAGAAGGCAGAAGGATAGGAGGACAATAGAAGATAAGATGGTTGGATGGCATCACTGAGTCAATGGATATAAGTTTGAGCAAACTCCAGGAGATGGTAATGGACAAGTAAGCCTGGAGTGCTTAAACCCATTGGGTTGCAAAGAGTTGGACATGACTGAATGACTAAAGTGATTTAAGGTTTTTCCAGTTGCCTTGTATGAATGTGAGATTTGGATCATAAAGAAGGCTGAGTGCCGAAGGATTGATGCTTTTGAACTCTGGTGCTGGAGAAGACTCTTGGGAATTCCTTGGAAAGCAAGGAAATCAAACCAGTCAATCCTAAAGGAAATCAAGCCTGAATTTTCATTGGAAGGACTGACGCTGAAGCTCCAATACTTTGGCCACCTGATGTGAAAAGGTGACCTATTGGAAAAGACCTTGATGCTGAGAAGTATTGAGGGCAAGAGGAGAAGCAGATGACAGAGAATGAGATGGTAGAATGGCGTCACTGATTCCATGGACATGTGTTTGAGCAAGCTCAGGAAGATTGTAATGGACAGAGATACCTGACATGCTGCAAATCATGGGTTGACCAAGAGTCAGACATGACTCTGACTGAACAACACAGTTAGATTCATAATAGTCAGGTAATGTTCTTTGCAACTTTTGAATTAGTAATTCTACTATAATAATTTTACTAATTTGGTAATATCAAAGGAACTTTACCCAGAAATGTACACAATAAAAGACAGAAATTATAGAGACCTACGAGATGCTGAAGAGATCAAGAAGAGATGTGAGAGATGCAGGGAAGAACTGTATATAAAAAGATCTTAATGAACTAGATCACCATGAGAGTGAGGTCCATCACCCAGAGCCAGATATTATGGAGTGTCAAGTCAACTGGGCCTTAGGAAGCATTGCTGTTAATAAAACTGGTATATGTGATAAAATTCTAGTAATGTTGATCAAAATTCTAAAGTATGTTGCCATTAAGATATTACATTCAAAATGTCAGCATATCTGGAAGACCCAACAGTGACCACAGGACTAGGAAAGTCAGTCCTCAACCCAGTTCCCAAGAAGGATAGTACTGAAGAATGTTCTAACCATTGGATATTTGCACTCATCTCTCATGCTAGTAAAGGTATGCTTAAAATTTTGTGTGCTTACTTTAGCATTATGCAAACCAAAATCTTCCAGATGTCCAAACTGGGTTTAGAAAAGGAAGAGGAACCAGAAATTAAATTGCCAACAGTTGCTTTATCATACAGAAAGCAAGGGAATTCCAGAAAGACATCTACTACTGTTTCATTGACTACATTCAAGCCTTATACTGTGTGGATCTTAACAAACTATGGAAAGCTCTCAAAGAGATGGGAATACCAGATCATCATACCTGTGTCCTGAGAAACCTGCATGCAGGCCAAGAGGCAACAGTTAGAACCCTGTATGAAACAACTGATTGGCTCAAGATTGAGAAAGCAGTACCAAAGGGCAGTCTGCTGTCCCACTGCTTGTTTAACCTATATGCTGAGCACATCATGAGAAATTCCAGGCTGGATAATTTAAAAGCTAGAATCAAAATAAGCGGAAGAGGGGCTTCCCTGGTGGTCCAGTGGGTAAGGACACCGCCTTACAGTGCAAGGGGCACCAGTTAGATTCCTGGCCTGGGAAGATTCCATGTGCCATGGAGCAGCTGGACCAATGTGTCCAACTACCGAGCCCGAGCTCTGGGCCACATGTGCTTGGAGCCTGTGCCCTGCAGTGAGAGAGGCCACTGCGATGGGAGGCCCACACAGGCCAAAGAATAAAGATGGATGAAAAATAATTAAATGAAAGACCAATAGAAGTGGTCAATAAAAAAGACTTGCAAAAATGCAAAAACAATGCCAAAAAAAATTTTAAAAAAAATGATAAGTGGGAGAAGCATCAACATCCTCAGAAATGTGAATACCACTGTACTGGCAGAAAGTGAAGAAGAAGAACTAAAGAACCTCTTGATGAGGGTGAAGGTGGAGAGTGAAAGAGCCAGCTTAAAACTAAATATCAGAAAAGCTAAGATCCTGGCATCTGGCTCCATTATTTCATGGCATATAGCAGGGTGAATAAGTGGAAGCAGTGGAAGATTCCCTTTTTGTGGGCTCTAAAATCACTGTGGATTGTGACTGCAGACATGAAATCAGAAGTAAATTGCTTCTTGGCAGGAAAGTCATGACAAACCTAGACAGGCTGTTGAAAAGCAAGGACATTACTCTGCCAACAAAGCTCTGTATAATAAAGGCTACGATCTTCCTAGTGGTCATGTATGATCGTGAGAGCTGGACCATAAAGAAGGCAGAGCGCCGAAGAGTTGATGCTTTGGAACTATGGTGCTGAGTAAGACTCTCCTTGGACAGCAAGGAGATAAAACCAGTCAATCTTAAGGGAAATCAACCCTGAGTATTCTTTGTAAGGACTGCTGATGAAGCTGAAGTTCCAATATTTTGGTCATCTTATAGGAATATCTGACTCATTGAAAAAGTCCCTGATACTGGGAAAGATTGAGGGCAGAAGGAAAACAGGGGGTCAGAGGATGGATGGCATCACTGATGCAATGGACATCAACTTGGGCAAACTTTGGGAGATGGTGAGGGATAGGGAAGCCTGGTGGTCTGCAGCCCATGAAGTCACAAAGAGTCAGATACGAACAGGTGATGAATAATATAGCTGCAGTGTAGTAGATATTTGCTATTGACTAAGGTTAATAATAGTCATGTAATGTTCTTTACAACTTCTGCATTAGTAATTCTAGTGACTGATATTTGACCAATAGCAATAATAAAGAATATAAAATACATATTTGTTAGTATTTTAATTTTTGCTTTCATGAATATTGTACACCAAAGTTTACTTCCTCAAATGACTCTACTCTGCTGTATTGGGCTATTTTAGGTTACTTATCCATTCTATTGACTCTATCAGATGTACATGTTTATATATGTGTGTGTGTATATATATTATAACATTATTTTATATGGTATTTAGAGTCTATATATTAAAACATGGAATATAGAATCTATGTATAAAATGGAGGAATCTATGTATAAAATTACCAGCAACAGTTATAAACAGAATATTTTCCAAAGAACTTGGTGCTTTTCTGATTTGTTTTGTTTAAAAACTTTGTTTTAGTATTTTAACTTTTACCTTAAGATAAAACTGAATCTTAAAGCTGGAAAAATCTTTAGATAATATTTTTTTAAATCCTCATGATAAAATGAGAAAAGTGAAACCCAGCAAAATTAAGTCACTTACTTATGTCTGTACCTCTTTTTATTAAAAGACTTTGGAAGTAAAATGCAAATCTCTAGAGCCCTCTTATCCTAGAGGCTTATTGCTTTATAATGTGTATTAGGCTTGGTTTCTCAATTTAAATGGTTCTTTGACTACTCATCAATCTTACAGCTTTTCCTTAGGAAACTCATATCTTAGCTTGGGGTCAGAGGATGGAATTGAGAGTTCTACCCTCTGATCATTTTTTTTTATTTTCTCTGATGACAAGTCCCAATCTGAGATTATCCAGTGGCCACACCATGAGTTACCTCATAGTTTAGACTAGAATGTGTTTCAGAGGGTCTCATTATAATTTAAAAAAGGTATTCCTATAACTCAGAAAAGTAAAAGGGTTAGAAACTCTACAAGAAACTGAGGAGAAATACCAGATAGATATTTTTGCTATACTCAAGCAATTTAATCCACTTAAAACTCTTCAGAGGAGGTTCATGGATTTCTTTTCTTTGCCTGCCTTTTTCATACTGGTATCATGCAGGATATTTCTATACCTAAGATTTTTCTGATGTACCCTTTCTCCCTGTGGGATCTAATTCTCTGCTACTTTTAAAAAAATCTATTATCCATATGCTATTGACTCTCTGAAGCTCTAAAATCAATCTCACCTTATATTACTGATCCCATATTTCCAACTACATATTAGCATTTACTCAAGGATTCTCCACAGACACCTCAAATTGAACACACCTGAATCAAATTCATTACTTTCTCCCATGATATCCCTTAATGTGTGTTTGTGCATATGTGTGTGCTCGGTCATGTCTGTCTCTTTGCAACCTCATGAAGAGTAAAACTACCAGGCTCCTATCTATGGAATTTTCCCAGCAAGAAGACTGGAATCAGTTGTTGTTTCCTCCCCTGGGAGATATTCTTATCCCAGGGATCAAAACTCTGTCTCCTGAATTGCCACATGGATTTTTTTTTAACCACTGAGCAACCAGAGAAGTCCATGATATCCCTTAAGGAGGATATTAAATCTATACTTCTTATGAATAATATCACCATTCACTTCCATTGTATCCAATCTAGTCTTCACGTGTTTTATTTCTTAAAACATTTGAGTCCATTCCCTTTTCTCTGTTGTCACTGCCTCTGTCATAGTTCAAAGTATTATGACTTTGAAGTGCAATTTTTGTGTGACATTATCACATAGCTTATTTTCCAGAATTCCTTGTCTACATTCATTAATCCACGTTTCATATGACTTTGCTTAGTTTTAAAATACAAAGTTGATCATAAAGCTCCTATAATTAATGCTTTCCAAATGTCTATAATGTATATTATTCACTTTAGCATGCGAATAACTTCATTATCCCATCTCTAGACTATTTTCCCAATACTGCCTTTTACTATTCTCTATACTCACCCTTGCTCCACTTGACTCCTTATACCTCTTTGAAATCCCTACTGTGCATCCCGTTGACTTTTTATAGGCTGTTTTAACTGGAATACACCTTTCCATATGGTCCATTTTTGTTTAGTTTGATAAAAAATAAATCATCCTTTATCATCCTCTAAACTCAGCTCAGTATGAAGCCTTTACTTAACATTCTCTCTTCGATTTCATGCAGGTTCATTTACTTTGCTTCTGTCATAACTCGGGTTTCTTCTTTATGAGTAAATACATAGAAATGAGAATCTATTTCACAAGACTTGTCTCACCTAGATATTGAATCCATGTTTTATCAATTTTGTTTTCTTCAGGGATTAGGATAGTGCTTGGTACTGAAGACAGACAGAATACACATTTGTCTACATTATTGGCTGACATATATATATATATATTTTTCTTTTAATATGCCTGGTCTGTTTAGAATCATTAAGTACCTGCTGCTTACAGAGATTTGAACAAGATGCTGAAGAAAAGGTGTATTGAGAGTGGAAGTAGGGAAGACATAAGAGGAGAGCCATAGATATTCAAATAAAAATTAAGATTTTTTTTTTTGTGTGGATAAATGCATTTCCTCCCCCCTTTGATTTAGTGAAGGTGGCTACAATAGCTTGGTCCAGAACTCTTACTTCATATTCATTGAAAATCATATTTCCAGACTAATTTTCTGTTAAATGATGGAAAAAGTCAGAGTTAGAAACACTAGAACTTGAGCAATATTCATCAGAATGCACTTAATATCTTTGCACAAATATCCAAGGAGTTTTAGCCTGCTCACTAAAAATGCCAATGAATTATCTTTTAAAGTAAAAGATTTGATGTTAACCTTGGTCTTTTATCTCTGTAACTCTTAAAACAATAATGAATTTTATGTTCAGATACTTTGGTTTTAAAAAGATGTACTGGAGTTGGCTCTTTCTCTCTTTAAAAAAAAAAAAAAAAACTTGGGAGAAAAAAGTACTCTTCAGGGGGAAGAAGTGCCCAATGATAAATCTCCTTAGAAATGATGCCAATTTTCCTTTCAGATCAAGACGAATGTGCTGTTTATGGTACGTGCAGTCAGACCTGCATAAATACATATGGATCCTATGCTTGCAGTTGTGTGGAGGGCTACATAATGCAGCCAGACAATAGATCCTGCAAAGCCAAAAATGGTAAGTTATTTAATTATTTTATCCTTCCTGAATTTATTTCATATTTGCAGTTCCTTTTCATTAGAGATGTTGAATTACCCTTCCCTCTTTTGGACTATATATAGATTCCTAAATGATTTCTGTGAGCTACTGCTTTCCCTCTGGAATACATATATCACATAATGAAGTTATCTACTAAAAGTAAATAGACGACACCATTCACCCAAAAATGAGAATCTATTTCACAAGACTTGTCTCACCTAGATATTGAATCCATGTTTTATCAATTTTGTTTTCTTCAGGGATTAGGATAGTGCTTGGTACTGAAGACAGACAGAATACACATTTGTCTACATTATTGGCTGACATATATTTTTTTTTTTTTCTTTTAATATGCCTGGTCTGTTTAGAATCATTAAGTCCCTGCTGCTTACAGAGATTTGAACAAGATGCTGAAGAAAAGGTGTATTGAGAGTGGAAGTAGGGAAGACATAAGAGGAGAGCCATAGATATTCAAATAAAAATTAAGATTTTTTTTTTTGGTGGATAAATGCATTTCCTTCCCCCTTTGATTTAGTGAAGGTGGCTACAATAGCTTGGTCCAGAACTCTTACTTCATATGTTCATTGAAAATCATATTTCCAGACTAATTTTCTGTTAAATGATGGAAAAAGTCAGAGTTAGAAACACTAGAACTTGAGCAATATTCATCAGAATGCACTTAATATCTTTGCACAAATATCCAAGGAGTTTTAGCCTGCTCACCAAAAATGCCAATGAATTATCTTTTAAAGTAAAAGATTTGATGTTAACCTTGGTCTTTTATCTCTGTAACTCTTAAAACAATAATGAATTTTATGTTCAGATACTTTGGTTTTAAAAAGATGTACTGGAGTTGGCTCTTTCTCTCTTTAAAAAAAAAAAAAAAAAAAACTTGGGAGAAAAAAGTACTCTTCAGGGGGAAGAAGTGCCCAATGATAAATCTCCTTAGAAATGATGCCAATTTTCCTTTCAGATCAAGACGAATGTGCTGTTTATGGTACGTGCAGTCAGACCTGCATAAATACATATGGATCCTATGCTTGCAGTTGTGTGGAGGGCTACATAATGCAGCCAGACAATAGATCCTGCAAAGCCAAAAATGGTAAGTTATTTAATTATTTTATCCTTCCTGAATTTATTTCATATTTGCAGTTCCTTTTCATTAGAGATGTTGAATTACCCTTCCCTCTTTTGGACTATATATAGATTCCTAAATGATTTCTGTGAGCTACTGCTTTCCCTCTGGAATACATATATCACATAATGAAGTTATCTACTAAAAGATAAACTAGACGACACTATTATTTTGCTTAAAATCACCCAATAATTTCCTCTTATGTTGAGAATAATAACCGAACTTGTCACAGGACCTCTAAGGGCTAATGATCTGATACCCTTTAATTTCCATGTCATCTCCTACTACTTCTCATTTTATCTAACACCAGTCATACTGGCTTCCTTATCCTTCAGCTATTTGCTCTAGCCTTGAGGGCTTTTCAACTGTTGTTTGATTTGCCTACAATGTTTTTCCCTAAGACAGTCACATTATTGTCTTTCAAGTCTTGGCTAAAATGTCAACATTCAGAATGACCTCTGACCATTCTGGTTAAGGGTGTGTACTTTCTCCAACAATATTTTATTTCCCAACTGGACTTATGTATTCATACTATCATAATATGACTTTTCAGTTTTATTTTCTCTATAGCACTACCATTTGAAATGAACTTATTTATGTACTACTTAATCATTTTATTTATTTTTATTTTTTAAATGTTTATTTTACTTTTAACTTTTACAGTTTTGTTGTTTACAGGTATGTATGTTCCCAGATTAGTCATACGTATATCTCCCCTATCCTACCCCTCCAGACCATTACACAGCACCCCTGCAAGATCCCCTTTTCTCACAGAGCAATGACTATAGCTATTTTCTTCACATATGATAGTACAGGTTTTCATGCTACTTCCTTTATGCCTCCCACCCACTGTTCACTCCCCACAATGTCCATATGTCCACTATCCATGTATGTTTCTCCATTGCTTCACTGCATGTACCATCATCACCATCCTACTAGATTCCATATATATGTGTTAGTATATTGTACTTGTCCTTCTCTTTTTGACTGACTTCGCTTTTTATAATAGATTCTAGATCCAGCCACCTCATTAGGGCTGATTCTTTCTGCATTTCTTTTTACAGCTGTGTTGTACTATTTAATCATTTGGTTTACACAGAATAATATAAGCGTTGTGAAAGTACAGAACTTGTCAATTTTTTTTCCTGTTATTTATTCAGTTCTGATCATTGCTTGGAGCATATAGGTATTCCCTGAGTATTTAAAGGAAGAAAGGAAAAATAATTATTATTATTTTTTTAACTTAGATTACTAAAATAGTGTTCTACTCTTAAATGTTTGAATTTCATGTTTCAAAACTGCCTTCCCTTTACCGCTTACCAGGATATAAAGCCTACTCAGTGTTCAGTCTAAGTAAAATCTCAGGAAGTATTGTTGATTTGCTTATGAGATATTTTGGTAATGATAGGATAACACTATTGCAAGTGTGTGTGAAGTGAATTACCTTGGGGGTAACATATACAAAAATTATACATGATATTCCACCTGCTATCTTCTAACTTTCTCCAAATGAGGTCTAATTTCCTGCATTTTCAAATTATGATTTTTTGATAATTAATGAATGTTCTCCTACTCCCCTTTATTAGCAACTTGAAAATTAAACATAAGGCAGGTTCCCTTTCTTGAAATCAAACTGAACAAATCATTGTATTTTTTCTGAAAGCTGCTGCTGTTTCCCTTTACATCATAACCTCGTGTTGCAATTTCAGCTATTTCTCTATGTTTAATGATTTGCAAGACATTTTTGTACAGAAAATTACCAAGAAAGGAACTCTTTTGCTTCTTAGTTTATTTCTTTCAATTGCTGACTTGGTTTATGGGGTCCTCCTCATTTTCAGGTGTAATCCTCTAGAAAAATTAGGTCAAGTTATATGTGCTCTCTTTTTCCACCACTGAGAATTCTGATTTAATATATTGGCAGACTAAATAAGTAGAAGGCTTTTGCTTTTATTGATCCACACAGTATTGCTGTGAATTCACAGAAAGAATACTGTGCAATAAACCTTATACAAAGAAGTACTTCCTCTCTTTCTACATGGAGGTGTTTCTGACAAAAAGAAAATATAACCAAAGAGGACTGGTGCATAATATTAATGCTGCATCTAGGAGATTTGATGACTCTAACATTAATAATGGAATATATAAATATGTTCACCTCTAAGTGGTTGGCTCAGTGAAAATATTGGCATGCATAATTAGAAAAATACACAGTTTTCATGGGAATGTTCCTGGGGTTTGTAGTTTGGGTAGAATGAATAAATGAATACAAGTCTATAACTAGTTCTAAAGGTCACATGCATATTTAAACAATATATTTGTATGATTAAAAATACAAACTATGAGTTTTGCTTTAATTTCTCATATTTATAACAAATATACAAAAGAGTATTTTTTCCTTTCACTATATATAAAATTCCATTTAATATATCACCTTAAATTTTTGTGGCAATTTTATTTACTGTGGTATTGCTATGATTGAAAGGTGCTAGGAAAATGTTATAAATTAAACTTTGTCATAAGGCTTTGAGTTTCTTCTTTTCCATTACCTATTTGCTTAGATTAGCCCCTCTTTTTTCTTCCTTTAAAATTATACTTTACTGAAGTCAGTCAGAAAGAGAAGGACAAATACAGTATATTAACACATATATATAGAGTCTAGCAGGATGGTGATGATGGCACATGCAGTGAAGTGACAGAAAGACAGACATGGACAGTGGACATATGGTTGTAAACTAGCAGTTTTAAATCAAACTGAACAAATCATTGTATTTTTTCTGAAAGCTGCTGCTGTTTCCCTTTACATCATAACCTCGTGTTGCAATTTCAGCTATTTCTCTATGTTTAATGATTTACAAGACATTTTTGTACAGAAAATTACCAAGAAAGGAACTCTTTTGCTTCTTAGTTTATTTCTTTCAATTGCTGACTTGGTTTATGGGGTCCTCCTCATTTTCAGGTGTAATCCTCTAGAAAAATTAGGTCAAGTTATATGTGCTCTCTTTTTCCACCACTGAGAATTCTGATTTAATATATTGGCAGACTAAATAAGTAGAAGGCTTTTGCTTTTATTGATCCACACAGTATTGCTGTGAATTCACAGAAAGAATACTGTGCAATAAACCTTATACAAAGAAGTACTTCCTCTCTTTCTACATGGAGGTGTTTCTGACAAAAAGAAAATATAACCAAAGAGGGCTGGTGCATAATATTAATGCTGCATCTAGGAGATTTGATGACTCTAACATTAATAATGGAATATATAAATATGTTCACCTCTAAGTGGTTGGCTCAGTGAAAATATTGGCATGCATAATTAGAAAAATACACAGTTTTCATGGGAATGTTCCTGGGGTTTGTAGTTTGGGTAGAATGAATAAATGAATACAAGTCTATAACTAGTTCTAAAGGTCACATGCATATTTAAACAATATATTTGTATGATTAAAAATACAAACTATGAGTTTTGCTTTAATTTCTCATATTTATAACAAATATACAAAAGAGTATTTTTTCCTTTCACTATATATAAAATTCCATTTAATATATCACCTTTAATTTTTGTGGCAATTTTATTTACTGTGGTATTGCTATGATTGAAAGGTGCTAGGAAAATGTTATAAATTAAACTTTGTCATAAGGCTTTGAGTTTCTTCTTTTCCATTACCTATTTGCTTAGATTAGCCCCTCTTTTTTCTTCCTTTAAAATTATACTTTACTGAAGTCAGTCAGAAAGAGAAGGACAAATACAGTATATTAACACATATATATAGAGTCTAGCAGGATGGTGATGATGGCACATGCAGTGAAGTGACAGAAAGACAGACATGGACAGTGGACATATGGACATTGTGGGGAAGGAACAGATGGTGGGAGGCGTAAAGGAAGTAGCATGAAGGCCTGTATTATCATAAGTGAAGAAAATAGCTCTAGTCATTGCTCTGTGAGAAAAGGGGATCATTCAGGGGTACTGGTGATGGTCGGGAGGAGTGGGAAGGGGGAGATATACATATGACTAATCTAGGAACATGCGTATCTGTAAACAACAAAACTCTGTAAAAGTTAAAAGTAAAATAAAGGGTTTTTTTTTAAAAAATTATACTTTACTGGATTCTGGGGTTTGACTTTTCCTCCGAGTCAAGCTAGAATTCCAGGGTTTCCAGAAGCTAGGATTGTGTGAAATTTACAGAAAGGATACAATGTGTGGTGTTCAGTCACTTCAATTGTGTCTTAGTCTTTGTGACCCTATGGACTGTAGCCTTTCAGATTCCTCTATCCATGGGAGTCTCCAGGCAAGAATACTAGAGTGGGTTTCCATGACCTCTGCCAAGATTATAATGAGCTGACCCCAAAACAGTAGATGTTTGTGAAAGATCTCTAATCTTTAGACAGCAAATACAACATAAAAATATCAAACCCAAAGTATACAGTGGGAAACTAGAATTGCACACAAGAAGAACGTTCTGTAAAGGCTTTACTAGATAATAGACAGGAAAACCAAAGGACTGAGGAGAAGTAGCCCTTTATGCAAAGGCAGAGTGGCAGTCAGTGGATAGGGAAATTGCTTATAAGGTGATGAACTAGTTTAGCACAAAATAAAATCATGGTTGCTCCCAATTAGTCAACCCCAAAGCTTGCCTATGGAGTATTATTTTCAGTGTGACATTTGATAGTAGATTAGGAAAACTATTTAATATATCACCTTAAATTTTTGTGGCAATTTTATTTACTGTGGTATTGCTATGATTGAAAGGTGCTAGGAAAATGTTATAAAGTAAACTTTGTCATAAGGCTTTGAGTTTCTTCTTTTCCATTACCTGTTTGCTTAGATTAGCCCCTCTTTTTTCTTCCTTTAAAATTATACTTTACTGAAGTCAGTCAGAAAGAGAAGGACAAATACAGTATATTAACACATATATATAGAGTCTAGCAGGATGGTGATGATGGCACATGCAGTGAAGTGACAGAAAGACAGACATGGACAGTGGACATATGGACATTGTGGGGAAGGAACAGATGGTGGGAGGCGTAAAGGAAGTAGCATGAAGGCCTGTATTATCATAAGTGAAGAAAATAGCTCTAGTCATTGCTCTGTGAGAAAAGGGGATCATTCAGGGGTACTGGTGATGGTCGGGAGGAGTGGGAAGGGGGAGATATACATATGACTAATCTAGGAACATGCGTATCTGTAAACAACAAAACTCTGTAAAAGTTAAAAGTAAAATAAAGGGTTTTTTTTTAAAAAATTATACTTTACTGGATTCTGGGGTTTGACTTTTCCTCCGAGTCAAGCTAGAATTCCAGGGTTTCCAGAAGCTAGGATTGTGTGAAATTTACAGAAAGGATACAATGTGTGGTGTTCAGTCACTTCAATTGTGTCTTAGTCTTTGTGACCCTATGGACTGTAGCCTTTCAGATTCCTCTATCCATGGGAGTCTCCAGGCAAGAATACTAGAGTGGGTTTCCATGACCTCTGCCAAGATTATAATGAGCTGACCCCAAAACAGTAGATGTTTGTGAAAGATCTCTAATCTTTAGACAGCAAATACAACATAAAAATATCAAACCCAAAGTATACAGTGGGAAACTAGAATTGCACACAAGAAGAACGTTCTGTAAAGGCTTTACTAGATAATAGACAGGAAAACCAAAGGACTGAGGAGAAGTAGCCCTTTATGCAAAGGCAGAGTGGCAGTCAGTGGATAGGGAAATTGCTTATAAGGTGATGAACTAGTTTAGCACAAAATAAAATCGTGGTTGCTCCCCAATTAGTCAACCCCAAAGCTTGCCTATGGAGTATTATTTTCAGTGTGACATTTGATAGTAGATTAGGAAAACTATGTTAATTTATTATCCCTTTTTTGGAATATAATGGCTAAATCTAAGTAAAATCTGTAAACTTTGAGTCCCTTTAAGAAATACCTTAGGTAGGGAAGAATATTTTAGACTCAGTGGCAAATGAGAAGAAAGATCACTATCAAGAAGGTGTACTTTTCTTTCTTGATAATCTATGCAATACAGACAAAATCTTTTCTTTTCTACACTTAGTAACATTGACCCATTTACTGCAATAGAGAATGAAGTGTTTCAAAGTTGGAAGAAACTTCAAAGATAATCTAGTCCAAGTACCTGTGTGATATCAAAGTAGGTGATTTCCAGATGGAGAAAGTCTGGAATCTTTGTATTGAAACAAACAAACAAAAAAAAAAACTTTAGTAATTAATATTACTAGATAGGAGGAGGCATGCTAGAATGTGTATGTCATGATGGGTTGTTCATAGGTTTAGAATGGGACAATGGTAAAACTAGTCATGTTTGAATTAAATGTCAGGACATGTCATTTGAAATTTTTTATTAACTGCCAAACATCTGTAAGTAACCAGTAAAAGTTCTGAATTCTAATAATGACATCATCTCTGAAAAGGAAAATATATTTTTTTTCAAATTTCATTTTATTTTACCCTATTTAAGCTGATTTTGTTTTAGAAAAATGTGTGCATCAAAGAGTTGACAGATCTATGCATAACCTGTGAGAGTGAAAATCAAAGCTAAGGATGTTTGATTTATCAATTATTGGCAATTTTGAATAAATTGATGAGCTCAAACTCTTTAAACTCAACTTTTCAATGTCCTAACCACTCGCTGAAGGCAAACACTTACCTCAGTGTTCAGTTCTGTGGTACCTACAGGTACCACAGAACTGAACACTGAGGTAACTGATTGCACTAAAGCAGTAAAATAATGAGCACTAAATCATTCTATGCTCATTAGATAGTACTATGTGAGAGACATCTCTTTGCCATTGAGGAGCCAGAGTAATGTGAGAAGAAAGCCCATTTAAATAACTCTGGGGTTATGTTACATCTTATATTTTGCTATTCACTGATTTGGGAGAGGAAATCTTTAGATAGAAATTCTTAGTTGTGGTTCCCAGCTAAAGCCAGATAGTAAAGAATCTGCCTGAAATGCAGGAGACTGATCTTCCTGGGTCAGGAAGATCCCCTGGAGTAGGGAATGGCTACCTACACCAGTAATACTTGCCTGCAAAATTCCATAGACAGAGAGGACCCAGGAGCTTACTTAAATTGTGGTTCACCAGATAAAAGCCAGCAGTGACATCGGTGTACTTTTCTTTCTTGATAATCTATGCAATACAGACAAAATCTTTTCTTTTCTACACTTAGTAACATTGACCCATTTACTGCAATAGAGAATGAAGTGTTTCAAAGTTGGAAGAAACTTCAAAGATAATCTAGTCCAAGTACCTGTGTGATATCAAAGTAGGTGATTTCCAGATGGAGAAAGTCTGGAATCTTTGTATTGAAACAAACAAACAAAAAAAAAACTTTAGTAATTAATATTACTAGATAGGAGGAGGCATGCTAGAATGTGTATGTCATGATGGATTGTTCATAGCTTTAGAATGGGACAATGGTAAAACTAGTCATGTTTGAATTAAATGTCAGGACATGTCATTTGAAATTTTTTATTAACTGCCAAACATCTGTAAGTAACCAGTAAAAGTTCCGAATTCTAATAATGACATCATCTCTGAAAAGGAAAATATATTTTTTTTTCAAATTTCATTTTATTTTACCCTATTTAAGCTGATTTTGTTTTAGAAAAATGTGTGCATCAAAGAGTTGACAGATCTATGCATAACCTGTGAGAGTGAAAATCAAAGCTAAGGATGTTTGATTTATCAATTATTGGCAATTTTGAATAAATTGATGAGCTCAAACTCTTTAAACTCAACTTTTCAATGTCCTAACCACTCGCTGAAGGCAAGCACTTACCTCAGTGTTCAGTTCTGTGGTACCTACAGGTATCACAGAACTGAACACTGAGGTAACTGATTGCACTAAAGCAGTAGAATAATGAGCACTAAATCATTCTATGCTCATTAGATAGTACTATGTGAGAGACATCTCTTTGCCATTGAGGAGCCAGAGTAATGTGAGAAGAAAGCCCATTTAAATAACTCTGGGGTTATGTTACATCTTATATTTTGCTATTCACTGATTTGGGAGAGGAAATTTTTAGATAGAAATTCTTAGTTGTGGTTCCCAGCTAAAGCCAGACAGTAAAGAATCTGCCTGCAATGCAGGAGACTGATCTTCCTGGGTCAGGAAGATCCCCTGGAGTAGGGAATGGCTACCTACACCAGTAATACTTGCCTGCAAAATTCCATAGACAGAGAGGACCCAGGGAGCTACAGCACACTACAGGTTGCAAGAGTTGTAAGATAAGACTTAAAACTAACACTTAGTTGTAAGAAATACAAATCATAATCCCCATATAATTAATAGAAGCACACTTCTAAGCAGTGTTAGAAAGTGTTTTCATAACACTTGCTTTCTTGGCTACAGTTAAAAAAGGAGAGAAAGAAAACAAAATATATTTTCCTGTGACTCCTACTTCTAGCTTCTATTATCATCTGCTAATAAATAGTTTAAAACTTTCTTTTGGAAGGTGGAGGAAACATTCATCGTTTTCTGTCAAGGCTGGCTCTACCAATGGAGCAAATAGGCTTAATCTTGTATAGAAAAGGAAAGCACCAAAAATTAAGAAAAAAAAGAGAAAATAAATAGAAAAGACCCTATTCAGAGTATCACAGTCTCATCAGTCACTTGTGATGCTTGAAATTTAGTTATTAAAGTATAATGACCTTGTTTTTTATATTTTTAAAGAAATACTGCACATTAAAATTTAAATATTCCTAGGAATGTTAGCATATGAAATATTTGTCACCTTAATACCTTATGAAACTAGTGGGTCAGACCTGTTTCAGTCTACCATCTGGCAAAAATGGCTTCTTGAATAATGATATGTGATTATGTCTTGACAACATGAAGATTCACTATTTCATGTTCTTACAATTTTTAGATAGCCCAAAGATTTAGTTCCTACACAGTTTGTCATTTTATTGAGGCATAACTGTGAATGACACTAGATGACATGATGGTGTATGAGAAGTTCTGAGCTAGGAGTGAACCTTGTAGAACAATAGGAATGAAGAAATCAAGATTTGTTGTTTTTTGCTAAATCACATATACATGGAATAAATGATGTCTTCTATGGTAAGCTCTAAGTGACAGAGAAATAACAGTGCCTGGAACAGGGTATGTCCTGTGTAAAAGTCTGTCAGATGCTTTAAACAATTTGCTAAACATATAGGAAGCAGAATAAGTGTACAAGAATATTGAGGAAAAAAGGTCTCTAAAAAGGAAAAAACCCCCAAATATATGAAAGGAAAATTTCAACCCTGAGAGCTACACAAACACTACAGTTGCCTGCAAAATTCCATAGAAAGAGAGGACCCAGGGAGCTACAGCACACTACAGGTTGCAAGAGTTGTAAGATAAGACTTAAAACTAACACTTAGTTGTAAGAAATACAAATCATAATCCCCATATAATTAATAGAAGCACACTTCTAAGCAGTGTTAGAAAGTGTTTTCATAACACTTGCTTTCTTGGCTACAGTTAAAAAAGGAGAGAAAGAAAACAAAATATATTTTCCTGTGACTCCTACTTCTAACTTCTATTATCATCTGCTAATAAATAGTTTAAAACTTTCTTTTGGAAGGTGGAGGAAACATTCATCGTTTTCTGTCAAGGCTGGCTCTACCCATGGAGCAAATAGGCTTAATCTTGTATAGAAAAGGAAAGCACCAAAAATTAAGAAAAAAAAGAGAAAATAAATAGAAAAGACCCTATTCAGAGTATCACAGTCTCATCAGTCACTTGTGATGCTTGAAATTTAGTTATTAAAGTATAATGACCTTGTTTTTTATATTTTTAAAGAAATACTGCACATTAAAATTTAAATATTCCTAGGAATGTTAGCATATGAAATATTTGTCACCTTAATACCTTATGAAACTAGTGGGTCAGACCTGTTTCAGTCTACCATCTGGCAAAAATGGCTTCTTGAATAATGATATGTGATTATGTCTTGACAACATGAAGATTCACTATTTCATGTTCTTACAATTTTTAGATAGCCCAAAGATTTAGTTCCTACACAGTTTGTCATTTTATTGAGGCATAACTGTGAATGACACTTGATGACATGATGGTGTATGAGAAGTTCTGAGCTAGGAGTGAACCTTGTAGAACAATAGGAATGAAGAAATCAAGATTTGTTGTTTTTTGCTAAATCACATATACATGGAATAAATGATGTCTTCTATGGTAAGCTCTAAGTGACAGAGAAATAACAGTGCCTGGAACAGGGTATGTCCTGTGTAAAAGTCTGTCAGATGCTTTAAACAATTTGCTAAACATATAGGAAGCAGAATAAGTGTACAAGAATATTGAGGATCAATCAAAGGAAAGTTCTTTAGACTGGAAGAGATTCAAAGGATAGCTTACTTAAATTTAGCATCACACTTTTTTCCCTATGCACACAACTGTTAATGAGTTTTCCAGTATTGAGGTATAAAACTTCTCATGAATATTTTATGTCTTTGTTATTTTTAAAATTTTGCATTTTTATTTTTTTTTTCTTTTTTGCTGGAGGATATCAGTTTCACAGTCTAACACCCTTCTTGATATCTTAAATCTTTTTTTCAGCAACAAAATTGCAAGATTGATAACAGTCTTATCTCCCATGTTTTTTATGTGTCATGACATCTTTGATTTGCCTATGTCTAAAAAGTATAGCAGACACAGGAAAAAGAGCAAGTCTTCCATTTTTGTTATCACTTAAAATATTAGCTGCAATACAGCTGTGGATATCTTTGGATATTAGCAATTATATGGCAATATTTATGGGCTGTAGATTTTACAGTCAGAAAACTTTATTTTCATAAATGGCACAATGTATAATTATAAATTTCTATCACTGCATTTAATTTTTATAGATTCGCTATTGAACTATTATTTTAATCTTTAAAATAGAATATCTGATAGATAATGTTATGCCCAACAGTTACTTCCTTCTTTGTCTTAGAATTGGACCCAAGTGAAAAGAAATGGGGCACATTTACATTCATAGGAATTATAGGTGGTTTTATTTTAAGATTAGGCTTGGAGAGACTTCTCTGTTGATCCAGTACTTAGACTTTGCCTTCCAATGTAGGACATGCAGGTTTAATCTCTGGTCTGGCAGATAAGATCTCACATGGCTCCCAGCCAAAAAGTCAGAACATAAACAACGTTATTGTAAAAAATTCAAAAAAAGACCTAAAAAAATAGTCCACATCAAAAAAATCTTAAGAAAAAAAGTTTAAGTATAGATATATAATTTGTTCTATTGCTTTGTTTAAGGGAAGTAGAAATATAGAGCTATTGAAATCCTCAGAAATCCAAAGGTTAAAACCTGATGAGGGCTTCCCTGGTAGTCCAGTGGGTAAAGACACCACCTTACAGTGCAATGGATGCTGGTTTGATCCCTGGCCTGGGAAGCTCCCATGTGCCGCAGAGTGGCTAGACCAATGTATTCAACTACCGAGCCGGAGATCTGGAGCGCATGCACCGAGAGCCGGTGCTCTGCAGCGATAGAGGCCACTGCGATGGGAGGCCCACACAGGCCAAAGAACAAAAAAAGAAGTGAATGAAAGATCAATAGAAGTGGCCAAAAAAAGGCAAAAACCTGATGAACGTTTTTTTGAATATTTTTTCTAATTAAGAATTTTTTTTTTTTCAGAAAGCCCACAGGCTTTCCCTCCTGTATCAGTTATAGTCAACAATGTATTCAATAATAACAACATTTAGAGAATGTGTCTTGAGCACTCCTTCCCAGAGTTCATATTGCCCTTGACTTTGGTAACTCATACTTTGCATATTTTCCCTACTCAAGCTGCTTTAGAGTCATTTTAGTCCTAACAAGAGAAAATCCATTGTATTGAATGCATTTTTAAATGTGTGTGAGCATTTGTTCTTAGCACTAGGACTCACATAGCCTCCATTTTTGCTCTCCATGAAAGACAATACTTGCCAAATTATTAGATAATTTATATTTATCTTAACAGACTTTAGAGTTTTAGAACATTATACCATCAAATTACAAAGAATATATCTAGTAAAGTAGCTATAAGCTTGGTATATAATCACCATTGAGTATTGAGAACTCATCTGTCTTTATAAGAGCAAAGTAAAAAAATGCAACCTTAATAGATATAGGGTATGTATTTACATCTGTTGGCAGCCCTGTCAGAAATAGTGAAACAGATTAAATGGCCTTTCCCTCTTCCATCTCTAGATAATGAATTTGCCTATGTCTATCTCTTTCCTCCTTATTCTAAGGTGATAATCATTTCATATTCCCCTGAGGAAAAAGAAGCACTCGAAAGAGATTTCTTTTCACCCAGAAGTCTCCTAAATCTATCAATCTTTCTAAATACAGAACTAATCGCTTTTTTTTTCTTATCTGAATTGAAGAACAAACTGACTTTATTACTACCTAAGGCCACTCCCTGCATCTGTGCATCTGTACCACCTTCTGTCAACTGTATAAGAGTTAGACTCAAGCAAGGTCTTCTTTATTCCTTGAATCATCAATATTTTAATTTCTCCTGTATCACTCAGTATATAAGGATGTTGTAAAGAGGCTGCAAAATAAGCTTTATAAATGTATTCCTCTCCAGCTTCCACACCATTTTTCTTTTCCCATTCTACAAAAGCAGTGTGTTGTCTATTGTCTCCTCTGCCTTCAGTGGGTTCACCTCTATTGTCAAGGTTACCAGTGACCTCCAGTTGTATAATTACTCAATTATCAGTCCTTAGTACACAACTGATCATATTTCCTCCTTGAATTCTTCCGTTGTTAAAGACTACATTCTGGGAGTTCTCTTTTTTTTCACTTTTTTTTTTAAATTGAGGTTTAGTTGTTTTACAGTGTTGCATTAGTTTCAGGTGTACAGAGAAGTTATTGTTATTCGTCTTTTACAGAGTTTTGTTGTTTACAGTTAAACATAATCCCCAAACAGTCATAGGTATATCCCTGACCACTCCCATCAGTATTCTCACCTGGAGAATCCCGTAGACAGAGGAGCCTGGTGGGCTACAGTTCAAACGACTGAGCATGCATCTGTGGGTATTTTTTTGTTCAGTTTATTTTGCTGCATAAAATCTTGCCAGTGTTTTCTGCACGACTCAGTGTTCATTCCTTTGAACATGTTCTCTTCTTTTACTGACTTCTTAAGTGCTTTCATCCTATATCATGACTTTAAAAACATATCTTCATCCATGGTTTTATTAAGCATCTAGAAACTGAGACTTGCAAGTTTATATATCTCCAACCCAGACCTACATGTTAAACACCAGACTCACTTAAATCTCTAGATAATGAATTTGCCTATGTCTATCTCTTTCCTCCTTATTCTAAGGTGATAATCATTTCATATTCCCCTGAGGAAAAAGAAGCACTCGAAAGAGATTTCTTTTCACCCAGAAGTCTCCTAAATCTATCAATCTTTCTAAATACAGAACTAATCGCTTTTTTCTTATCTGAATTGAAGAACAAACTGACTTTATTACTACCTAAGGCCACTCCCTGCATCTGTGCATCTGTACCACCTTCTGTCAACTGTATAAGAGTTAGACTCAAGCAAGGTCTTCTTTATTCCTTGAATCATCAATATTTTAATTTCTCCTGTATCACTCAGTATATAAGGATGTTGTAAAGAGGCTGCAAAATAAGCTTTATAAATGTATTCCTCTCCAGCTTCCACACCATTTTTCTTTTCCCATTCTACAAAAGCAGTGTGTTGTCTATTGTCTCCTCTGCCTTCAGTGGGTTCACCTCTATTGTCAAGGTTACCAGTGACCTCCAGTTGTATAATTACTCAATTATCAGTCCTTAGTACACAACTGATCATATTTCCTCCTTGAATTCTTCCGTTGTTAAAGACTACATTCTGGGAGTTCTCTTCTTTTTTTCACTTTTTTTTTTAAATTGAGGTTTAGTTGTTTTACAGTGTTGCATTAGTTTCAGGTGTACAGAGAAGTTATTGTTATTCGTCTTTTACAGAGTTTTGTTGTTTACAGTTAAACATAATCCCCAAACAGTCATAGGTATATCCCTGACCACTCCCATCAGTATTCTCACCTGGAGAATCCCGTAGACAGAGGAGCCTGGTGGGTTACAGTTCAAACGACTGAGCATGCATCTGTGGGTATTTTTTTGTTCAGTTTATTTTGCTGCATAAAATCTTGCCAGTGTTTTCTGCACGACTCAGTGTTCATTCCTTTGAACATGTTCTCTTCTTTTACTGACTTCTTAAGTGCTTTCATCCTATATCATGACTTTAAAAACATATCTTCATCCATGGTTTTATTAAGCATCTAGAAACTGAGACTTGCAAGTTTATATATCTCCAACCCAGACCTACATGTTAAACACCAGACTCACTTAAATACAGAGATCCAACTTAATGACTCCATTTGGGTATTTAATGAAAACATCAAACTCTGTGTCTCAAGCTCTTGATGGTCTCCCTAATAATGTTTTCTCCAATGATGGTCATCTTGGTAAATGTGACTCTATTCACCCAATTGTCTAAATAAAATCCCCGAAGTCACCTTTGACTCCATTCTTCTTCTCAGACCCTTTGTTTTATACTTTTAGATATATTCTGAATTGGACTACTCTATCTAAAGAACAGCCTCCATTCACATTACTACCAATGTTTTACCTTTCTCTGTATAATTTAATGTTGCCAAAAAGTATTAAATCATATTTGCTTATTGACTTCTTCTACTAAAATGTAAGCTCCACAAAAACAAGAATTTTATTAGTTTTACTAACTGCCTTATGTCTAGTTTCTAGGCAAGTGCCTGGCAGAAGCTCATCATGATCAATAAATCTTTGTTAAATGTATAAATAAATGCACAGACATTGAGAAAGTATTTTCTTTTTAGCAGACAAAGTGACTTTTCAAACTGGAAATATTTTAAAGCAATTTTTAAATGAACCAATGTCTGTTACTTATTGAACTCCAAGACTTATTGAAGTCTTTATCAATGTATATCTTAGGGGAACAAGTATGAGTTGGAAAATTTGTATTTCTATAACTAAAAGAGTTTCTGTTTGCCACAGTTAGAAAGATGACTGAGAAAATCAAAAGTGGCCATAGGCCACTTCTCAGTAACTAACGTGAATTAACTATCTTTGGACTGTCTGCTAATTTTAATTCTGTACTTAACATTTGAATGAATTGTACTTTCAGATTTTAAGATTTACCAAAATAACCTTTCAGTTTAATTAAATTTATACTTTATTTAATTTCAATCTAATTAAATACATTTCATTTTCCTGATTAAAAAATCACAGCACATTGCTTATGTTATTTATTGAAATAATCATCTTAAGCTATCATTCTTAAATTTAAACGATTCAGTAAAGTATCTTTTAAACTATTGGGAGTTCATACTCAAAGACTCTTCCATGTGCTTTCATCTGCACGAGTTTATATATCTCCAACCCAGACCTACATGTTAAACACCAGACTCACTTAAATACAGAGATCCAACTTAATGACTCCATTTGGGTATTTAATGAAAACATCAAACTCTGTGTCTCAAGCTCTTGATGGTCTCCTAATAATGTTTTCTCCAATGATGGTCATCTTGGTAAATGTGACTCTATTCACCCAATTGTCTAAATAAAATCCCCGAAGTCACCTTTGACTCCATTCTTCTTCTCAGACCCTTTGTTTTATACTTTTAGATATATTCTGAATTGGACTACTCTATCTAAAGAACAGCCTCCATTCACATTACTACCAATGTTTTACCTTTCTCTGTATAATTTAATGTTGCCAAAAAGTATTAAATCATATTTGCTTATTGACTTCTTCTACTAAAATGTAAGCTCCACAAAAACAAGAATTTTATTAGTTTTACTAACTGCCTTATGTCTAGTTTCTAGGCAAGTGCCTGGCAGAAGCTCATCATGATCAATAAATCTTTGTTAAATGTATAAATAAATGCACAGACATTGAGAAAGTATTTTCTTTTTAGCAGACAAAGTGACTTTTCAAACTGGAAATATTTTAAAGCAATTTTTAAATGAACCAATGTCTGTTACTTATTGAACTCCAAGACTTATTGAAGTCTTTATCAATGTATATCTTAGGGGAACAAGTATGAGTTGGAAAATTTGTATTTATATAACTAAAAGAGTTTCTGTTTGCCACAGTTAGAAAGATGACTGAGAAAATCAAAAGTGGCCATAGGCCACTTCTCAGTAACTAACGTGAATTAACTATCTTTGGACTGTCTGCTAATTTTAATTCTGTACTTAACATTTGAATGAATTGTACTTTCAGATTTTAAGATTTACCAAAATAACCTTTCAGTTTAATTAAATTTATACTTTATTTAATTTCAATCTAATTAAATACATTTCATTTTCCTGATTAAAAAATCACAGCACATTGCTTATGTTATTTATTGAAGTAATCATCTTAAGCTATCATTCTTAAATTTAAACGATTCAGTAAAGTATCTTTTAAAGTATTGGGAATTCATACTCAAAAACTCTTCCATGTGTCATTCATTTATTGAACAGGGAATTGTGAGTGATGCTAATTTGCAAAATGAGAAACTTTTTTTATGCTTGGGACAATGTTATTGGCTTTGTTTTGTTTTGTTTTGTTTTTTGAAAATGAACATTATTTCTATAAAATAACATATTCCATTGCTTCTCAATCATCATTTTTCAAATTGACGCATCCTCTACATGAAGGTATAAAAGTATAAGTATTTTATTAATAATATCCAAACAACCAAAAGGTTACATGGCTTTTAGTCTATAATTTAGGTTGATTGGTAGTTTACCTGAGTTTTTAAAAGGCCCAAGACAAGATTACAAAATATAGCATTGATTCTACTATTTTTTTTTCCTGCTTCTCCTTATAACCCAAATCTCAATTTTCCACATAATCCTTGACTCCATGTTCTTTATATCTACATAAAACAAGTCACTACAATTTAAAACTTCTACTTTTATCACACCAACACATCTCTACTTAAGAACACAGTACTACCCATTTTAGGTTCTTATAACCTGTTTTCTGAGAAATCAGAAGAGCATTTTTCTTTTTTTCTTTTTTTTTTTTAATTTTTATTTATTTATTTTGGCGGGGGTGGGGAGGGAGTGGGTGGGCGGGCCACTTCCATTGGTCTTTCATTTGTCTAGTTTCATCCATCTTTGTTCTTTGGCCCGTGTGGGCCTCCCATCGCGGTGGCATCTGTTGTCACAGAGCGCCGGCTCTGGGCGCATGCGCTCCAGAGTCCGACTTGGTAATTGGACACATCGGTCCAGCCGCTCCGCGGCACGTGGGATCTTCCCAGGCCAGGGATGGAACTGGCGCCCCTTGCACTGCAAGGCGGTGTCCTTACCCACATTTGATTTCAGCTTTCCGTTAATGGAGGAATAGGAATTTGTGCAGAGAATTTTTTACAAAGGAAGAAGAAAAAAAAGGAAGTCTGGTGAAACAAGAGCTGGTGTCTAACAGCTGGTGTCCAAGAGTCTGGTGTCTGAGAGCTTGGACAAAAGCACAGATGTGGGGAAGCTTAAGCTGTGTTGGAATACTGACCTGGTTTTAGCTTCTGAGGGTGGAGCATGTATTAGTGGCAGAAGTGTTTCATCATGATAATAAAACAATTAACCACTTTTAAGCACATTTTAGGAGCTAAACCCTATATTATATGCTTCATGTTTACTTTTTTATTGTATACTCACAACAATCTCTAAGAATCAGGTGTTAATATTACTCATATTTTACAGACAAGAAAATAAGTTATTTAGGGTTTAAGTAACTTGCTTAGGTGATCCTAAGCTACTAATTGAAAAGACCTAGCTTCAAATTCACATGGAGCTTATAGTAGCTGAGAAAGTAGGTTGAGGAAGTACCGCACAGGTCATTAAAGTCAAGATTATAAACTTATTTTTAATTTGAAGTGCAATGAAAGTCAATATAAATTTTAGAAACAGTATATCATGCACAAAAACATGATTTAAGATCAAAATGGCACACAGAATGCAATATGGACAAGTAGAATATAGTGGGATAGATATATTTCCCATTTAACATTTTAAAATTGCTTTTGATTTTAAAGTGATATAACATAATTCATACCAGATGGGAAGGTAGTATGTAAATGAGCTGTTTATACATTGCCTTGCTGTAATATTGTGGACAGAGGTTGGGAGGGAGTACGGTAAAAGTGTTTCTGTGCCCCTTTAGATTGATGCAGTAATAAAGAAATAATAACTATGTGTGTCAACACTCCTACTGAAGTAGAGGTCCATGGAGAGATATAAGGCCCAGAGAATCCTCAGAGATTTAGGACCACATCAGAATTTTACCCATGCAAATAAAGAAAGGTATTTACATTTTTAATAATGAGGAAGGTAACCCCAAATTATTATTATTAAAAAAAAAAAATCTTGTAGACACAGGTACTGTATATCTGGATTACTGAACAGAAAAATGCTCTTCTGGGCTTCCCTGGTGGTCCAGTGGGTAAAGAGTCCACCTTGCAGTGTGAGGGGCACCAATTTGAACCCTGGCCTGGGAAGATACCACGTGCTGCAGAGCAGCTGAGCCAGTGTGCCCAATTAGGAGCCAGCACTCTGAGGCACATGCACCCAGAGCTGGTGCTCTGCAACAAGAGAGGCCACTGCAACGGGAGGCCCACTCAGGCCAAAGAATAAAAAGATCAATGAAAATAAATATAAATAAAAAAGAAGCATGATGGGGAAAAAGAACAAAAATAAAGACAAGCATACTAAATATTAAGGTATATAATAAATGTACATATATGTATATATAATGATATACATTATCTAAATATACTATGTTTGATTTTTCTGACCTAATCCTGTAATTGTGAGCAATTACCTCCAGTGAATGAAGTTGAGTAGATACCTCTCAATATTTATTGTGTCAAAGATGAAAGAATAAAGAATCTGAGGTTCAGCTGAATAAAGGAGAAATAATAAATGCCTTGTAAACTATATAAAATGAAGAAAGCAATACTAAAGTGTGAAAAAAGGGAAAATTGTAATTTGTACAATTCAACAAACTGGTTTATAATCTATGCAAATTTAAAATAATTTAAAGAAGAATTCAAAAAAATTAATTTATCATATACAAATTGTATAAAGGCTTTAAAAATAAGGAAAATTGGATGAAATTAGAAATGAGAAGAAAACTAACAATTTGAAACAGAAAATTCTACAAACCTTCATGGAACCCTGGTGGCTCAGAAGGTAAAGAATCTGTCTGCAATGCAACAGACCTGGGTTCTATCCTTTGTTTGGGAATATCCTGGGTGAAGGAAATGGCAATCCACTCATGTATTCTTGCCTGGGAAATTCCATGGATAGAGGACCCTGGCAGGCTACAAGTGTCTCAAAGAGTTGGATGCGACTGAGCAACTAACACTAGTAACAGTCTATATAAAAAAGCTACATTAAAAAAAAGAAAGAAAGAAAGAAAAAAGCCTTATATGGTTTCCCTGGTGGTCCAGTGGGTAAGGACACCACCTTGCAGTGCAAGGGACGCCAGTTCAATCCTTGGTCTGGGAGGAAGTTCAAAAAAGATAATGACATTTGATGTCAGTCTTTATTATTATGTAACTGAATCCACAATTCCAATTGATTAAAATGAAACTAACTAAATTAATATTCATAGAATTAAGTAGAAGAATAGGAAGCTTAAATGAAACTTTAAAAATGTTTCATTTCCCTCTGAAAGTATTTATTTAGCATCATCCATATGTCAAATCATATTATTATAAGTATGTAAATGTACTTTTAGTATATTTTTGACTATGAAAAAAGAATATGTTTGTAAGAATGTGGTTATAGTAGCTTGGAATTTAAAGAGGTATTTTTATGACTCTAGTCAAATGAGATTTTTTATATTTCCATGTTTCTCTTTTTAATTCACAGTTTTCTAACCATTTTCTAAATTATGGCACTGATAATACAACATAATAGGAAAGAAATCACTTTCTGTTTATAAACATATCTATAATTTTAGGAGAGAAAATATTCATTTTTATGCTATTGATATATGGGGATCAGTAAAGAGGTTGAAGACAATTTTCGTCCTTCAATATGAATTAATTGTAAGTCTGTTACAGAGGTTTATTTAACCTAAGTCTTGATTTTCTAAGTTAGAATATTGATTTAGGCCTTTCTTGTTTCAATCTTTTCTATTTGGAAGGTTAGTATTTATTACTTCTCATTAAGTATTAATGTAGAAAATCTTTTGACTCAAGTCATCTGATATGTTTTCCAACTGTTTCTTTGGGGAAAGTGTTTACTGACTCTAAGTGTGGTATCTGATAAAAGCATCACATTTTATCTGGTCAGTCTGTTATCTTCATCATCTAAGTTAATGATAGTCTTCAATTGGAAGTGGAAACATCTGATAATAATGCCCACTAGAGATCTATGCAGTGCAGGTAGAGACAGATAACCTTTGCCAGGCCTATGCGAGCCTTCCTCATGAAGTAGGAAAAAAAAAAAAAATGACTTACATTTTTAGCCCCTGATGATTTTTGTGAGTTATTGTTTTTTGATAGTTTTCCCCACTCCCATATGAGGTCTTGCATTTTATTTGTCTAAAGAGTGAAAATATAGGTAATACTCAGCAGAGACACACGAGTATCACTTCCCTAATGCACATCATGACTAATATTAGAAATATCCTTCCTCCAGTGTATCATTTGAATATTTAAAGTTACCATTTTTATATCAAACCACATTATTTATTAAGGAGCTTACTTTTTCTTTATTGGTTTTCTGTTTATCTGATGTTTTAAAATCAGTGATTGATATGTTTTGCATTAAGTTGAGCAACTGATTCACTGAAAAAACTGCTACAGTTCAAATAGATTGATTCATTATGTCAACTAAGCATTCCCTGGGTTGACCATTAATTCATTTTTATCTTAATGTCTCAAGAGAAATTCAATGTTCCTTTATATTTCAGCTTCTTTCCAAAAAAATGTTAATGACATATATAAATTTGCTGACTAGCAGTCAGTTTTTCCGAACTGTTGTCTATCTGTGGCCTTCTTATAAGCTTGGTAATATTGGCTCATTTTTGAATGAGAAGATGTTTCACTGAAGTTATTTTAGTAGTCAAATTAAGATAATATGCATTAATATTAGTGTTGGTATATCTTTGTTAATCAAATTATTTTGTAACATTTTACATAATGTTTCTATAGAACTCTACTCTGTAAGGGTTTCATGTGTCCTTTAGACTAATTCAGAATTTGTAGTGAATGATCACTATTTTACATACTTTCTTATAAATGCTAGAGATATATCATCAAAAGTAGAAAAATAATGCAACAGAGAAAAGCATAAGATGCATATACAGTGTTTGGTAGTGATAAAAGAAAACCTCAGGGATGTCTACAAGGAGTCTAGCGGCTTGTAGATTTTTACATGCTAAGGTGGTGACATCCTTGCCAGAAAGATTACATGCAGATAACTCTGAAAAGGACATCAGCATGTCATGTTTGCCCTCTGGTATATAAGGACTATTCTAGAAAGAAGGAAGAATCTCTAGGATGGAAGCTTACTTGACTTGTTCAAGAAAGTGAATGTGTGGAGTAAGATAAACAAGAATGAGAGAGTAGTAAAGGAGGTGAAATACTAATAAGAATATAAAGACTTTGAGTGATTGAAATGGAAACCCTTTAAGGAAATGGGCACAAAACTTACTTGATCCACCTTAACTTTTTGAAGATAAACTGGCTCTTGTGTTGAAATAGACTCAGGAAAAGGACGAGAGCATAGAGGAAAGCAGAGGAATCATCTGGAAGGCTACTGTAATGATCTGGACAAGAGGTAATGTCAACTTGAGGCAGTAGTTACTGAGAAGTGGTAGAATTCCTTAGAGATTGATATCAGAGTTAAAGAGATATTTTGACATATTGGATGTAAGACAGAAAGAAAAGTGGAGTGAAAATTTTCCAGGTTTTCCTTATTCCCTATTTAGTGCAAAAGCTGCTCTGAACATGATTTATAGAGCTAAGCTCTTTCAACACTAATTTTTTTTACTGTTACTTGTATATATGAAAAGGTATCAAGATAATGGTAAAGTCATATTTTTGTGGGGGTGGGGCACTTCTATTGGTCTTTCATTTATTTGCGTCTTTTGTTCTTTTGGCCTGCGTGTGCCTCCCACTGAAGTTTAAAGAAGCATTAAAAAGATAGGAATAACTTTTAATGAGTAATACAAAGTTATCTTAAAAATTTGTCTGTCTTTTACCAAACTCACTTTCCTCTTTATCTCATTCCAGAGCCTACAGATAGACCGCCATTGCTATTAATTTCAAATTCTGAAACAATTGAGGTTTTCTATCTTAATGGAAGTAAAATGGCAACTCTGAGCTCAGTCAATGGGAATGAAATTCATGCTCTGGATTTTATTTACAATGAAGATATGATTTGTTGGATTGAATCAAGAGAATCTTCAAATCAGCTCAAGTGTATCCAGATAACAAAAGCAGGAAAATTAACAGATGAATGGACAATCAATATTCTTCAGTCCTTCCACAGTGAGTTTCTATTTATCTTATATGCCACTCTTTAACGATTTCATTTACAGACCAGTTGACAGGATTCTTAGATTTCCTAGCATGGCTAATGGCTTCTGGAAAGCTATCTATGCAAATATGAATGTGCTTAAATGAGTGTATTCCCTACATGTTTTGCATATACACACATACACATAGAATTGCACTGTTTATGTAAGCAGTGCATTGAAGTGTTAATTTTAATTCTTTCTTTAATGCTTATTACAGTATCACCTAGATGAGAACAGTGATTTTTCACTGAATGGTAATTCACAATGTGTGATAGTGAGGGTGGGAATGAAAAAAAAAAAAAGGAGAGTTGATAATTATAAGCTCATCAGCTGTAGTATTTATTAAAATACCTTGAAAATGATTAACTTTATGTTGATTGGTAACAACTACTTGTATTTATTTTTTTACTTTTTTTCCTATAAAATTAGTTTTTATGCACCTTCTTCCAAAAGAGTAATTTGTAATTTGTGATTCACTTGAGTTCTAGTGTCAGATATTCACAAACTATTACCTGTTCTTTTCTTTCTGTATTTTGCATTCACACACACACACACACACACACACACAAACACTCACACACACACATTCTCTTTCTCCCTCTCTCTCTCTCTCTCCTGCTCTCCATGTCTGTCATGTGAGTATAAATATGCACTTGCATGGGGAAACTATGTACATGAGTATTTCACATCCATTCATTCATTTTATGATTTACAGAAATAAACCTTATTCTTACAAATTCCACTAACATAAAAATTCATAGAGAAAGGAAGATGATACACAATCAAATGAAGGAGGAAAAAAAAGGAGTGCACTTTTCAGATATAGAACTTTTGAGGATTTAAATTCAATAACCTTATCAGTATTTGTGGTACACAATTAAAGAGCTTGGTAACTGGCCCTTATTAAATATAAGAATATAGTAGTATGTAATGTTTGATATTATGATAGATTAAATTAAAAAAAACAGTGGCAAAATTTATAAGAAAAATAGAATATGAGGTGAACAGAAGTAAGCGGTTAAGAAATAGAATCCAGCATTTTGAAGATTATCTTAACATAAATAGAACAATTTTTGAGATTTTGAAAGATTCATTGACAGGATTCTTAGATTTCCTAGCATGGCTAATGGCTTCTGGAAAGCTATCTATGCAAATATGAATGTGCTTAAATGAGTGTATTCCCTACATGTTTTGCATATACACACATACACATAGAATTGCACTGTTTATGTAAGCAGTGCATTGAAGTGTTAATTTTAATTCTTTCTTTAATGCTTATTACAGTATCACCTAGATGAGAACAGTGATTTTTCACTGAATGGTAATTCACAATGTGTGATAGTGAGGGTGGGAATGAAAAAAAAAAAAGGAGAGTTGATAATTATAAGCTCATCAACTGTAGTATTTATTAAAATACCTTGAAAATGATTAACTTTATGTTGATTGGTAACAACTACTTGTATTTATTTTTTTACTTTTTTTCCTATAAAATTAGTTTTTATGCACCTTCTTCCAAAAGAGTAATTTGTAATTTGTGATTCACTTGAGTTCTAGTGTCAGATATTCACAAACTATTACCTGTTCTTTTCTTTCTGTATTTTGCATTCACACACACACACACACACACACACACACAAACACTCACACACACACACATTCTCTTTCTCCCTCTCTCTCTCTCTCTCCTGCTCTCCATGTCTGTCATGTGAGTATAAATATGCACTTGCATGGGGAAACTATGTACATGAGTATTTCACATCCATTCATTCATTTTATGATTTACAGAAATAAACCTTATTCTTACAAATTCCACTAACATAAAAATTCATAGAGAAAGGAAGATGATACACAATCAAATGAAGGAGGAAAAAAAAGGAGTGCACTTTTCAGATATAGAACTTTTGAGGATTTAAATTCAATAACCTTATCAGTATTTGTGGTACACAATTAAAGAGCTTGGTAACTGGCCCTTATTAAATATAAGAATATAGTAGTATGTAATGTTTGATATTATGATAGATTAAATTAAAAAAAACAGTGGCAAAATTTATAAGAAAAATAGAATATGAGGTGAACAGAAGTAAGCGGTTAAGAAATAGAATCCAGCATTTTGAAGATTATCTTAACATAAATAGAACAATTGATAAGATTATGTATTGTGACAGTGGACCAAAAATGCCTAGTGAAAACAGCAGGCACTGTCTGTTTGAAGGATACTATGGAGAAATGATAATTCAAAATATGCAGCAAATAACTCATGGTTGTTTATAAGGAATACTTCTGTGTGATTTTGATATTTCAGACCTTGGCTTAGCTATCAGTTGGGAATCATTTGAACAAAAGACCTGGGTTTCTACCATGTTAGTGATTACCTCAACTAATCCAAATGTATTTGTCCCCAGTAAATGTTATGCTGGCAGTCAAATAGGTAGAATATTCACTAAGTTGTCAGGTAAAATTATTTTTCAATATAATAATTTTTTTTCTACATTTAATATCCCTAATAATAGCAGTAAATGTTTCTTTAATATACAGTTTTCAAACAGCATTAATAGTACATCTCACATTGGTGAAGCAATTGTACATGAGAGTATTTGTAGAAAATAATTCATAATTTAGATTGCATGTGATTTATGAATAATTCTTGGAAAATTAGAAAAATAAAGAGATTGATTTTGTTAGGCAGTTCACTAAACTGATTGAAAACACATTCATTTTGAATTATACAAAATAAATGCAATGGAAACATGTTAATTAGAATAAATAACTATGAATGAAGTCAGACTGAACCCATGCAATTTCATTCAGTTTAGAAAAAGGTGATTAAATACGTGGACATAAGTCATGGGACAGAGAGGTGAGGAGGGCTGGGTTTCTCTGTCATTACTTGTAAGCCATGTATTTTATCAGCATGGCACAGAACAGCTTCCAGTGGACATAATGGGCTCTCCATTCATCATGAAAGTTTATGAATTGATAATGAAGTATGAATATCTTTTGCATATATAATTACATAAAATCTCTTCACCATATAAGCAAAAATAATGAACTGATGAGAGTATACCTGAATACCAGTCACTATCCTCTATTTCAGAGATTCTCTTTTTAGATTCTTCTCTCTCATTATCTTTAGATACCTTTTTCTGAATTTTCCCAAAGAAAGCATTCTTTTCTTTTTTTAAAAAAAAAAAAGTAAAAAACAGTAGAATCCAGCATTTTGAAGATTATCTTAACATAAATAGAACAATTGATAAGATTATGTATTGTGACAGTAGACCAAAAATGCCTAGTGAAAACAGCAGGCACTGTCTGTTTGAAGGATACTATGGAGAAATGATAATTCAAAATATGCAGCAAATAACTCATGGTTGTTTATAAGGAATACTTCTGTGTGATTTTGATATTTCAGACCTTGGCTTAGCTATCAGTTGGGAATCATTTGAACAAAAGACCCGGGTTTCTACCATGTTAGTGATTACCTCAACTAATCCAAATGTATTTGTCCCCAGTAAATGTTATGCTGGCAGTCAAATAGGTAGAATATTCACTAAGTTGTCAGGTAAAATTATTTTTCAATATAATAATTTTTTTTTCTACATTTAATATCCCTAATAATAGCAGTAAATGTTTCTTTAATATACAGTTTTCAAACAGCATTAATAGTACATCTCACATTGGTGAAGCAATTGTACATGAGAGTATTTGTAGAAAATAATTCATAATTTAGATTGCATGTGATTTATGAATAATTCTTGGAAAATTAGAAAAATAAAGAGATTGATTTTGTTAGGCAGTTCACTAAACTGATTGAAAACACATTCATTTTGAATTATACAAAATAAATGCAATGGAAACATGTTAATTAGAATAAATAACTATGAATGAAGTCAGACTGAACCCATGCAATTTCATTCAGTTTAGAAAAAAGTGATTAAATACGTGGACATAAGTCATGGGACAGAGAGGTGAGGAGGGCTGGGTTTCTCTGTCATTACTTGTAAGCCATGTATTTTATCAACATGGCACAGAACAGCTTCCAGTGGACATAATGGGCTCTCCATTCATCATGAAAGTTTATGAATTGATAATGAAGTATGAATATCTTTTGCATATATAATTACATAAAATCTCTTCACCATATAAGCAAAAATAATGAACTGATGAGAGTATACCTGAATACCAGTCACTATCCTCTATTTCAGAGATTCTCTTTTTAGATTCTTCTCTCTCATTATCTTTAGATACCTTTTTCTGAATTTTCCCAAAGAAAGCATTCTTTTCTGAATAAAATATAAAAATGTTATTTTAAATGAATAATTATGTAAATACTAAAAATAAAGAAAACGGATAACTATGAGGTGAGTCAAAAAATACAGTGGTATATTCCAGGGGCTGGCAGTGGGAGACAGGGCAGTTAGTATTTGATGGGGACAGAGTTTCAGTTTAGGATAGTGAAAAACTCGGGAGATGGATGATGGTGAGTACTGTACAACAATTTGAATGTACTTAGTGACACTGAACTGTACAGTTAAATATGGCATGGTTAAAATAGTATGTTTTATATTATGTGATTTTTACCATAATAAAAAAATCAAGACAAAGAATTACTGTAAGGGGACTATCAGGGATTACAGGTCAAACCCACTTGAGTTTAACGCTTACATCATATTTTAGTACACATCCTATTGCAATATAAAATTTTTATAGAACATCTCATTTCATTGGATACCCACCATATCTCTGTGGAATATGAGGGAGAGAGGTTCTCTTCCTGTTTTAAAATAGGCAGTTTTAACTACAGGACTCATATGTATTAGGTAATACTTCACAGGCAAAAACAAGGCAGAGATAGGATATCTGTGTCCTATGTCCTTGCTTCTACATAAGGAAGGGCAAATACAGGTTCCTTCAAAGAATTTCCAAAGTCTACCACAAATGACACTATCTACAGTTTAAATGCGCTAAATGACTGTGCAATAGGGAAACATTGTTATTCCCATGCTAAAGGGTAAATTGAGACTCTGAATTGGGTCAGACTTCTTAACCTTTCCTGCACACACTGCCCAGTGGTGTCAACTTTTGTTTTTCATTTTGGACAGCCAGAAGGGTCAGGTACACTAACATTAGAAACATAGCTCACAAAGACTATTGGAGAGAGGTATAATACTCTTGGAAGGAAGGTGACAAGGTGAGCTGTGCAAGGCCCAACTTTTCAGAGCCAACAAATGGCCCAATATTAAAGAGAAGCTTACCTTTAGTACTGAGAATCATGCCTAAGCAATATTGTGAGAGAATTAAGGAGTGATAATATGCTCAATAATTATCTTTAGATACCTTTTTCTGAATTTTCCCAAAGAAAGCATTCTTTTCTGAATAAAATATAAAAATTTTATTTTTAATGAATAATTATGTAAATACTAAAAATAAAGAAAACGGATAACTATGAGGTGAGTCAAAAAATACAGTGGTATATTCCAGGGGCTGGCAGTGGGAGACAGGGCAGTTAGTATTTGATGGGGACAGAGTTTCAGTTTAGGATAGTGAAAAACTCGGGAGATGGATGATGGTGAGTACTGTACAACAATTTGAATGTACTTAGTGACACTGAACTGTACAGTTAAATATGGCATGGTTAAAATAGTATGTTTTATATTATGTGATTTTTACCATAATAAAAAAATCAAGACAAAGAATTACTGTAAGGGGACTATCAGGGATTACAGGTCAAACCCACTTGAGTTTAATGCTTACATCATATTTTAGTACACATCCTATTGCAATATAAAATTTTTATAGAGCATCTCATTTCATTGGATACCCACCATATCTCTGTGGAATATGAGGGAGAGAGGTTCTCTTCCTGTTTTAAAATAGGCAGTTTTAACTACAGGACTCATATGTATTAGGTAATACTTCACAGGCAAAAACAAGGCAGAGATAGGATATCTGTGTCCTATGTCCTTGCTTCTACATAAGGAAGGGCAAATACAGGTTCCTTCAAAGAATTTCCAAAGTCTACCACAAATGACACTATCTACAGTTTAAATGCGCTAAATGACTGTGCAATAGGGAAACATTGTTATTCCCATGCTAAAGGGTAAATTGAGACTCTGAATTGGGTCAGACTTCTTAACCTTTCCTGCACACACTGCCCAGTGGTGTCAACTTTTGTTTTTCATTTTGGACAGCCAGAAGGGTCAGGTACACTAACATTAGAAACATAGCTCACAAAGACTATTGGAGAGAGGTATAATACTCTTGGAAGGAAGGTGACAAGGTGAGCTGTGCAAGGCCCAACTTTTCAGAGCCAACAAATGGCCCAATATTAAAGAGAAGCTTACCTTTAATACTGAGAATCATGCCTAAGCAATATTGTGAGAGAATTAAGGAGTGATAATATGCTCAATAAAGTATATTGACAAGGGAATTTGGAAGATACTAGAGATTGTATTTCAAATTGAATTTCATTCTTCTTTTTAAAAGTACCTAATATTTGCTAGCTGGAATTTTTGCCTGACATTGCAAAATACTAGATTTTGAAGAAAAATATGGAATTTAAGTGTTTTATAAGCCAAATTTGTTCTTGAGGTATGCATGCAAAGCACATTTGTAGCAACTAATTTTTCCCCCAATTTTTTCTTGGAAAGTGCTGTAGTAGGGACACAGATACCCTAAATCAGCAAAAAATGATAGGCTTCCTGGCAATGATGATGCTCAGCTATTTTCTCAGGACAAAGTGCACATAGTTGACACATATAAAAATGTCTTGCCTTATTAAGGAAGATGATTGAGAACCAGTTGTTCTCTTCCAAGTATATAGTTGACACTTCCATTCTATTTTTGTATAGATTCAATAATCTACAAAATTTAAGTATCACTATTCAGATTCTAATGTAGACTTAATCAGCTTGTTTTCATCTATTCATGGATCCAGCTGTAGTCCAGCAAACAGCATGCTAGGTCAGAAACAAATAGATTGCTTATTCTTTGTAAACTCGGCTTCTGGATTAGCCTCCACTCAGTGACTTCTATCTTCTTGTTTCAGTATCTACCTTAGCTCATTTTTCCATTTGAACCTCTACGTAGATCCTTGGTTGGATAATTTTTGGACTCTAACACTTTTCCTATGTATTTTCTCAATCTTACTTCTCTCTCTTGAAGTGGAAATTCTCTAATAAATATATAATATATAATATTAATAGATGATATTTACCAAAGTTTATTTTATACATTAGCATAAGTATGTATGTGTTTCTATATCTGAAAGATTATATGATATGTATGCTGTATAAAATAGTTTTTATATAGGGGAATGTGCTTAAATAAGAGAAATGTTTTTCTAGGTTAATAAGAAACTTGATCTCTTTATCTCAATAGATACTACTAATGGCCTTTCTTAATTGCTATTTGCTTCTACTCAGACTAGGAATTTTATAACCTTCAGTTCTTCATCCTCTAACAAGTTATAACTAGGCAAAAATGACCAGGCTGTGTCACTGTTGTAAATATAAGCATAGTCTTAGGACAGAATAATCAAAAATCTAGACTCAAACAATTGGTAGAAATGCTTTTGACTTCTAGATAGTAGAGATTGTATTTCAAATTGAATTTCATTCTTCTTTTAAAAGTACCTAATATTTGCTAGCTGGAATTTTTGCCTGACATTGCAAAATACTAGAAAAATCTGGAATTTAAGTGTTTTATAAGCCAAATTTGTTCTTGAGGTATGCATGCAAAGCACATTTGCAGCAACTAATTTTTCCCCCAATTTTTTCTTGGAAAGTGCTGTAGTAGGGACACAGATACCCCAAATCAGCAAAAAATGATAGGCTTCCTGGCAATGATGATGCTCAGCTATTTTCTCAGGACAAAGTGCACATAGTTGACACATATAAAAATGTCTTGCCTTATTAAGGAAGATGATTGAGAACCAGTTGTTCTCTTCCAAGTATATAGTTGACACTTCCATTCTATTTTTGTATAGATTCAATAATCTACAAAATTTAAGTATCACTATTCAGATTCTAATGTAGACTTAATCAGCTTGTTTTCATCTATTCATGGATCCAGCTGTAGTCCAGCAAACAGCATGCTAGGTCAGAAACAAATAGATTGCTTATTCTTTGTAAACTCGGCTTCTGGATTAGCCTCCACTCAGTGACTTCTATCTTCTTGTTTCAGTATCTACCTTAGCTCATTTTTCCATTTGAACCTCTACGTAGATCCTTGGTTGGATAATTTTTGGACTCTAACACTTTTCCTATGTATTTTCTCAATCTTACTTCTCTCTCTTGAAGTGGAAATTCTCTAATAAATATATAATATATAATATTAATAGATGATATTTACCAAAGTTTATTTTATACATTAGCATGAGTATGTATGTGTTTCTATATCTGAAAGATTATATGATATGTATGCTGTATAAAATAGTTTTTATATAGGGGAATGTGCTTAAATAAGAGAAATGTTTTTCTAGGTTAATAAGAAACTTGATCTCTTTATCTCAATAGATACTACTAATGGCCTTTCTTAATTGCTATTTGCTTCTACTCAGACTAGGAATTTTATAACCTTCAGTTCTTCATCCTCTAACAAGTTATAACTAGGCAAAAATGACCAGGCTGTGTCACTGTTGTAAATATAAGCATAGTCTTAGGACAGAATAATCAGTCTGTAATGGTAGAAATGCTAGACTCAAACAATGTCAGCTCCTGGTGGGTCTGCACTTGAGAAGATGATCAGGGAGCTTTGTAGCAACTGTCTAAGATAGTACAGTATCATATAATGATGTAATCATCTTAAAACACTGTACTTTATTTACAAGTCACATGCTTAAATACTGGATTTTTCTGTGCATTTCTCTGTAATTATTATTTTTTTTTCCCTCTGATGGGTAAAAAGTCATTCATATTGCTTTAATTTGTGTTTAGATGGCTGCTGGTGATGTGGTCCATTCCAATGTGGACTCTTATATTCATTTTAATCTCTATAGTTCTGCTCATGTGATCATAATGTTCCATTGCTTGAAATCAAAATATAGCATGTTTAATAGATTTCCATCTATCTCAGGATAAAATTATTCTTTGTTATATGGCTTCTCTGCAGACCTTGCCTCTCCCACCTCAAATCATGTTTCACCTAAGAAACATAGTAACACTACAGTTTGTTTTCTAAATTTTATATGTGTTTGTATGTGCTGGTTCTACACCACAGACCATAGTTTATCATTTCCTATAACCAAATAAGTTTACTCATTCTTTAAAGTATCATATCCTTTCCAAAGGTTTTCCAACTGAAGTTAGCATCCCTTTCTATATGACTCTAGGACATTGTAGTACAAATATGATGTATTTTAATTGTGCACTTACATGTCATTTGCAAAATTAAAGGTAGCTACTTTAAGTTTGGGCTTCGCTAGTGACTCAGATAGTAAAAAATCTGCCTGCAATACAGAAGACCTGGGTTCAATTCCTAGGTCAGGAAAATCCCCTGGAAAAAGGAATGGCTACCCACTCCAGTATTCTTAGGAGGTATGTTTTATTCATTGGTGAACTAAATTTCAGAAAAAATGCTTGCATGTTCTAGAATAAGCATAGGTAATTAGTAAAAGATGAGGAGAGAATTAAAGGGAACAAAGGTAAAACCAACTTCTACAGATACCATGCCAAATCTCTACTAGAGACATAGAAGACTAATCTGCATTATGGCTAAGTAAGATTTTTTCTGTGTCTAGATTACAGCCTCACATGCTCATCTTGGTATACTTGAGATATACGTCTGCTCAACAGCTCCTGGCTTTTATTGTTGTTTAACCTCTGACATCTCCAGAGCCAGTAAATGTTCCTGTAGTTTCATTTTGGGACCTAATCTCAATGACAATGGCAACAACTTAATGGAAATCTTTTTGAGTCTCCCTTCCCTGCCCAAAGCAGTTAAAATTAAACAGTGCTAGAGCCAGAGCTCTTTAAATAGAGATAAGTTAATTCTTAGAACAGGAATAAAACAGAACAACCTAGTTTGGAATTTTAACTCTTCTCCGCTCACTCTGATTAGATATTTTCTTAGGAAGGAGGTTCTACTATTTTATATTTAGGTCCTTGAATGCAAAATAGATAGACTTCCCATCCAAATCCTATTATCAAGGCCCTAAATGTTTTAGGGGATAAGAAGCACAGCACAAAGTCAGGATGTTCTATCTCTTTCTTAGACTCTGAGAAGCCTTGTTAGGTACCTTCAAACTAGAACCTTGCATATATAGTTCTTCATGAGAGATTAAGTATTGATATATTTAGCAATTGGTCAGTTTTACTTTTAACATTTAATTAGAGAAAGTTCAAAAATTGGTCAGCTCCTATTTGAGTTGGAGAGAAAATGATGATAACCATCCTAACCTTATAAATTAGTGAGTTATTTTTGTTTAAAAGGCAAAAATGAAAGAAATAAAAAGAAATAAAAGAACATAAAAGAGTATTTTATGACCTAGATTTATCAGTTCAAAACAAAAGTTCTGTTGTGGTTGTTCTACTTGTTGAAAATTTGGACATTTTAGTCAGTATATCTTGTGAACATCTAAATTTTGTGCAGAAATTTTGGCTGTAGTAACTGGTTTTATATTAATGTTATTCCTTAAAAAACTTCTGTGAAGAATCCACAGCTGATCCTCCATATAATAAGAAAAAATGCTTGCATGTTCTAGAATAAGCATAGGTAATTAGTAAAAGATGAGGAGAGAATTAAAGGGAACAAAGGTAAAACCAACTTCTACAGATACCATGCCAAATCTCTACTAGAGACATAGAAGACTAATCTGCATTATGGCTAAGTAAGATTTTTTCTGTGTCTAGATTACAGCCTCACATGCTCATCTTGGTATACTTGAGATATACGTCTGCTCAACAGCTCCTGGCTTTTATTGTTGTTTAACCTCTGACATCTCCAGAGCCAGTAAATGTTCCTGTAGTTTCATTTTGGGACCTAATCTCAATGACAATGGCAACAACTTAATGGAAATCTTTTTGAGTCTCCCTACCCTGCCCAAAGCAGTTAAAATTAAACAGTTCTAGAGCCAGAGCTCTTTAAATAGAGATAAGTTAATTCTTAGAACAGGAATAAAACAGAACAACCTAGTTTGGAATTTTAACTCTTCTCCGCTCACTCTGATTAGATATTTTCTTAGGAAGGAGGTTCTGCTATTTTATATTTAGGTCCTTGAATGCAAAATAGATAGACTTCCCATCCAAATCCTATTATCAAGGCCCTAAATGTTTTAGGGGATAAGAAACACAGCACAAAGTCAGGATGTTCTATCTCTTTCTTAGACTCTGAGAAGCCTTGTTAGGTACCTTCAAACTAGAACCTTGCATATATAGTTCTTCATGAGAGATTAAGTATTGATATATTTAGCAATTGGTCAGTTTTACTTTTAACATTTAATTAGAGAAAGTTCAAAAATTGGTCAGCTCCTATTTGAGTTGGAGAGAAAATGATGATAACCATCCTAACCTTATAAATTAGTGAGTTATTTTTGTTTAAAAGGCAAAAATGAAAGAAATAAAAAGAAATAAAAGAACATAAAAGAGTATTTTATGACCTAGATTTATCAGTTCAAAACAAAAGTTCTGTTGTGGTTGTTCTACTTGTTGAGAATTTGGACATTTTAGTCAGTATATCTTGTGAACATCTAAATTTTGTGCAGAAATCTTGGCTGTAGTAACTGGTTTTATATTAATGTTATTCCTTAAAAAACTTCTGTGAAGAATCCACAGCTGATCCTCCATATAATAAGGATATTATAACGATTTATTCTCAGAAATACATTTTTATTAGCTACTATTTGCTAAGAAAATATATGTTTTATTAAACTCTTTATACTTCTTAATAAACCCTCATCTTTTGTTTATTATATTTGCATAGAAACATAAATTGACTTTCTTGAAGACATGGCTTTTGTATATATATGTATGTGTGTAGCTATTTATTGCAACACATTCTTTCTGGGACCTGAGATTTTAACAACGTGATCAGACTCTCCACTGAGAAAGTTAATATTAGCAAACATGTTGATCTGAGAACAGATATCCAAAGAATTTTCAGAGTTTCCTTCTTTTTACTATCTGTTCAATGTGTCATAGACATTGATTTTAAATTATTTCTTAATTTTTATATTAAAATTAGATTTATACTTTGGAGCAAGTAACCTGTTCTAATTGGCAATCAGTACAAAACCATAAGTTGCCATCCCAAAAAGCATAGTTAAAATGAAAAGAAAAATGTTTTAAGAACTCTGAATACTTTGTTCCTCTATAAATTGGTCTTTATTGTTAATTCCGTTCCTAGGCTCGAAATAATTGCATCATTATTTTCTTATCATTTTGTAACATACTTAAAATTTATCAAAGCTGAAATTAGATATGTGCTAAGTAGGTAACGAGTTTGCCTGCCAATTCAGGAAGCATTGGTTGGATCCCTGGGTCAGGAAGTTGTCCTGAAGAAGCAAATGGCAACTTGCTCCAGTATTCTTGCCTGGAATCCTCCATGGACAGTGGAGCCTAGAGGGGTATGGTCCATATGGTCACAAAGAGTAGAACAAGACTGAGCACACATGCACATGTTTTAATTGTTCATATTTATCTTTCTATCAATTTGATAAAATATATTCTACATACACATTAGATAAAAATTTATTCCCTCCAATTTTGCTGTATGAAATACAGAGCTTTTCAGTCATTATTCTCATGCTATTCTTTGTCTAGACTCACATTTGTTTGTTTTATTAATGGGTTTTAATTATCGAAGTGGGAATTTCTTGATGATCTCCTCACTGTTTCATATACCAGGTAGAACATAACACATTCAGCAAGTTATTTGTCCACTTGTCTGAAATGTAGACGATAAGATGTTCTTTTCATCCTGAATAACATGTGAAATATATTTGAAATCCTTGGTGTGTTTATTGAAACTGGTGTTTCTATGTTGGTGAACTTTATCTTGGTAGAATAAAGGAGAAAGGAAGGGAAGATAGAAAAGATAGGAATAAAAGAAAAAAAATATTGACTTTGTGGCTAGAAGAATAATAAAATAATTGCTGACTTGATATATATTTGATAATTATTACTATAAATTTGATACTATAAAAGTGCATTTTTCTTTTTTTTCTTTTGCATTGATTTTATTAAGATATTTACGCCTAGTAAAATGAGCATTTTTGGTCTGATATTTCTTGACCATCAGAAGAATTTAATCTTATAAACATATTTACAAAATATTAGGGATTTATCACAATTAAAGATGTCAAGCCTAGGAGCCAAATTAAGCAAGGTGATAAGGCTGGCATGCATAGCATTTCATTTTTTTGAATAAGATTCTTACTTTCTTATACATATATTATTTTTCAGACTGTAACGTCTTACAACTTACAGATTTTCCCTAACACTGGGCTTTGTATTTTCCCCACCAAAGTACATAAGATGAATTGATATAGTCCTAGCTAGTCCTAGCTCTGTTATTAATTAGCTATAGGAGCTTATATAAATAATTTTAAAGTGAAATAACTTGTTTGCAAAATTTCTGGAATCCCTCCCAGATCTAAACACACTTTCCCCTTCCATTTCTTTGTTTGTTGTTCTTATCATTTGTGGTGTGTCTGTGTTTGTGTGCATGTGTGTCTTTCTCTCCTTTATTTTTTTGGTTTTCCTCCCAAGCAATTTACTCACAATAGGTATATCCTTTTTGAACTCATGCTCTCTATTTTTATTTTTTTTTATGAAAAAGCACTTTATTTTAAATATAGCCATGTGTACATTTCAATCCCAGACTTCCAATCTAACACTCCCCCACCTTAACCATAAATTCTTTCTCTAAGTCTCTGAGTTTATTTTGTGAATGAGTTCATATATATTTTTTTTCTAGATTTCTCAAATAAGCAATATCATATGGTACTTATCTTTCTCTATTTTAATCATTGACTAGTATTATTCCCTAAAATATGAACCTTAGGACGTGAGTTTTCAGAAGTGTCCTTGGAAAAAAAATGAGTTTATGGTCGAATGAGTTCAGGAAATTTTGCCACTGTATAACCTTGTGGGCTAAATTGCCTGTCATGTCCAGCTCCTTTGAGATCCGATGGACTGTAGCTCTGCAGTCTCCTCTGTCCATGGGATATCCTGGACAAGTATACTGGAGTGAGTTATCATCCTTCTCCAGATCTTCCCGGTCCAGGGATTGAACCCATAGCTCTTATGTCTCCTGCATTGGTAGGTGGGTTCTCTACCACTAGCACCAGTGGTATAACCTCAGGGCTTTATGTCTACAATAGCTTATTAAAGATGTTGAAGAGTCCTTCTGCAAATTATTTCTTTTATTTTTTGTTACTAATCAGGGTTTTTTTCAATAGAAATTGATCAGCGGCCAAACAGGAAATTCAGACAAGGCTTTATTCAGGCCTGTTCTGTAGCAGGGGGAAGTGAAAACAGACAGCAGGTTGTCTTGCTAGCATGTTCCCTGAAGGGAGGAGGTGAGTCTGTTTCTTATATTTTCTGAGGTTCAGAATGTGTCCATGGGTCAAGCCACAGGTGTGGCTGTGGTGTATTGCCTGCCCCTTAGATAGAATTATGTGAAGGAGACGTTTGCAGTACCTTGATTTTTCTCCAGACTCTTCAAAAGTGGCAGTGGATTTTGGTCTCTTTTTATCTTTTACCTAGAATCTATCCCAACTACAACACACACACTTATTTTAAGGCCTATACAGTTTCATTGCTTTGCCAACAAAAGTTGATGTTATGATCTTTCCAGTAGTCATGTATGAATGTGAGAGCTGGACAGTAAAGAAGGCAGATCACCAAAGAATTGGTGTTTTTGAACTTGGTGCTGGAGAAGATTCTTGAAAGTCCCTTAGAAAGCAAGGAGATCAAAACAGTCAATCCTAAAGGAAATCAGCACTGAGTAGCCATTGGAAGGACTGATGCTGAAGCTAAAGCATACTGACACTTCAGCCACTTGATACGAACAACTGACTTACTGGGGAAAAAAAAAAAAAAAAAACAAGCCTGATGTTGGGAAAGATTGAGGGCATGAGGAGAAGGGGGCAACAGAGATGAGATGGTTGGAAGGCATCACCGATTCAATGGACATGAACTTGGCCAAAATACAAGAGATAGTGAGAGACAGGCAAGTTTGGTTTGTGGCATTTCATCAGGTTGCAAAGAATTGGACACAACTTAGTAACTGAATAACAACCATAGTGTCTTTGTATTTTGTTGCTCTAAAAGAGGGATGTTCAGATACAAGCATTGGAGCATGAAGTAAAGGGCTCCAGGTCTCAATCTATTTCACTTTGTTTGCCCCAGCATTGCCTTAATTTAGTTGAGTATTGAACATTTTATTGGTATTTTTGTGTATATGTCTGTGAGTGCATTTCTGTGCGTGCTAATTTCTAAGGATTTGACAGGAATGTGTGTATGTATCTAATACATATTAACATCCCACATATCTAGTGTTATCTACTTTGAAAAGTTTGGTTTAGAGGTCTTATGCAAAATCACTCAGATTGGATCTGGCAAGCCAGTTTTTATTTTCTCTTGGTAAATCTTAAGGGTGGTATGTACAAGGAGATAGAAAAACTTTCTGTAAAAATATTTTCCTAGCAATTTCTTCTCAAGAGCCTGCCTTCTTCTAATTTGTACCCAGAGGGTTATAAAAGTTATAGGACCCACATACCACATGCCCTTGAGACATTGGTAACCCTAGAGACTGTGATGACCCAGCCATAGACCATTTCAGAGCTTAGAGCAATTAACTATGCAACAAACATTTGGTCATGTATGAAACTCATGCCAGAAAAGAGCTTACTGAAAAGTGATTGTAACTGACGATGATAACAAAGAGCGTATTGGAACTAAGAATTGCAGCTGCAAAAAATGTCATGAGCTAGATAAGTGTTTTTGAACTTGGTGCTGGAGAAGATTCTTGAAAGTCCCTTAGAAAGCAAGGAGATCAAAACAGTCAATCCTAAAGGAAATCAGCACTGAGTAGTCATTGGAAGGACTGATGCTGAAGCTAAAGCATACTGATACTTCAGCCACTTGATACGAACAACTGACTTACTGGGGAAAAAAAAAAAAAAAACAAGCCTGATGTTGGGAAAGATTGAGGGCATGAGGAGAAGGGGGCAACAGAGATGAGATGGTTGGAAGGCATCACCGATTCAATGGACATGAACTTGGCCAAAATACAAGAGATAGTGAGAGACAGGCAAGTTTGGTTTGTGGCATTTCATCAGGTTGCAAAGAATTGGACACAACTTAGTAACTGAATAACAACCATAGTGTCTCTGTATTTTGTTGCTCTAAAAGAGGGATGTTCAGATACAAGCATTGGAGCATGAAGTAAAGGGCTCCAGGTCTCAATCTATTTCACTTTGTTTGCCCCAGCATTGCCTTAATTTAGTTGAGTATTGAACATTTTATTGGTATTTTTGTGTATATGTCTGTGAGTGCATTTCTGTGCGTGCTAATTTCTAAGGATTTGACAGGAATGTGTGTATGTATCTAATACATATTAACATCCCACATATCTAGTGTTATCTACTTTGAAAAGTTTGGTTTAGAGGTCTTATGCAAAATCACTCAGATTGGATCTGGCAAGCCAGTTTTTATTTTCTCTCTTGGTAAATCTTAAGGGTGGTATGTACAAGGAGATAGAAAAACTTTCTGTAAAAATATTTTCCTAGCAATTTCTTCTCAAGAGCCTGCCTTCTTCTAATTTGTACCCAGAGGGTTATAAAAGTTATAGGACCCACATACCACATGCCCTTGAGACATTGGTAACCCTAGAGACTGTGATGACCCAGCCATAGACCATTTCAGAGCTTAGAGCAATTAACTATGCAACAAACATTTGGTCATGTATGAAACTCATGCCAGGAAAGAGCTTACTGAAAAGTGATTGTAACTGACGATGATAACAAAGAGCGTATTGGAACTAAGAATTGCAGCCAGTGTCAAGTAATTCCAATTTAATTATAACAATTTGTCATGAGCTAGATAAGTGTATGGTTACCGAATTAGTGGTAGAAAGTGAAATAAAGAGTTAGTAGGTCAGTTATGTCTAACTCTGCAACCCCATGAACTGTAGCCACCAGGCTCCTATGTCCATTGTATTCTGCAGGCAAGAATACTGAAGTGGGTAGGCATTCCTTTCTCGAGAGGATCTTCCTAACCCAGGGATCAAACCCAGGTCTCCTGCATTGCAGGTAGATTCTTTACTGTCTGAGCCACCAGCAAAGCTCTTAAGGTAGAAGAATAGTGTCAAATGATGAGATGATAATATAGATGGTGAAGGATTTTTTTTAATGTTCATGAGATGTAAATATATATTTATATGAAGATATAACTATAGATGTATCTATTGTATTGTGTCTGTGTATTGTATTCACAGGTATTCCAATTGTTAAAAGGTAGAATTTTGGTAGTGTAACCATGATAATTTTCTAAGTTCTCCCTAAACCATAGGTTTAAATTTCAAGTCTGAGGAATACTTTAAGCAAAAGCTTTGATTCTATGCTTTACAAATAACTTTCACATTTGGTTTCTCAGATACCATAATTCTAAGAAGGAATTTGTTCGAATGACATCTTTTAGAAATTGTGTCACTGGACTATTCTCTCAGTTGTTGCAAATTAACATTTTGTAAATTGTCATCCTGGTTGATATATTAGCATACTGGAGTCTGGTAAGAAATAATTTCCTGAAACCTGATGGTGAACAATTCAAATAGATTTCTTGAAAGTGCAAATCTAATGATGAGATCTATGTTTAAAATATTCTGTCTTTATTGTCTTAATTACATTAACTTGGTAAAGTCATATGAAGTCTCTAGGCAACTTTTGTTATTTTTATGAAACAGTTAATCTGTATCATTTTAACGTGTTTTAAAGTACTAGTAAAGAAGATCTATCTATTCAATTACTCAGTCCAGTTTCAATTAAAAAAAAATAGTTATTGTATATCCAAAATTTGTGGGCCAAACAAAAGTGATTGTAACTGACGATGATAACAAAGAGCGTATTGGAACTAAGAATTGCAGCCAGTGTCAAGTAATTCCAATTTAATTATAACAATTTGTCATGAGCTAGATAAGTGTATGGTTACCGAATTAGTGGTAGAAAGTGAAATAAAGAGTTAGTAGGTCAGGTATGTCTAACTCTGCAACCCCATGAACTGTAGCCACCAGGCTCCTATGTCCATTGTATTCTGCAGGCAAGAATACTGAAGTGGGTAGGCATTCCTTTCTCGAGAGGATCTTCCTAACCCAGGGATCAAACCCAGGTCTCCTGCATTGCAGGTAGATTCTTTACTGTCTGAGCCACCAGCAAAGCTCTTAAGGTAGAAGAATAGTGTCAAATGATGAGATGATAATATAGATGGTGAAGGATTTTTTTTAATGTTCATGAGATGTAAATATATATTTATATGAAGATATAACTATAGATGTATCTATTGTATTGTGTCTGTGTATTGTATTCACAGGTATTCCAATTGTTAAAAGGTAGAATTTTGGTAGTGTAACCATGATAATTTTCTAAGTTCTCCCTAAACCATAGGTCTAAATTTCAAGTCTGTGGAATTCTTTAAGCAAAAGCTTTGATTCTATGCTTTACAAATAACTTTCACATTTGGTTTCTCAGATACCATAATTCTAAGAAGGAATTTGTTCGAATGACATCTTTTAGAAATTGTGTCACTGGACTATTCTCTCAGTTGTTGCAAATTAACATTTTGTAAATTGGCATCCTGGTTGATATATTAGCATACTGGAGTCTGGTAAGAAATAATTTCCTGAAACCTGATGGTGAACAATTCAAATAGATTTCTTGAAAGTGCAAATCTAATGATGAGATCTATGTTTAAAATATTCTGTCTTTATTGTCTTAATTACATTAACTTGGTAAAGTCATATGAAATCTCTAGGCAACTTTTGTTATTTTTATGAAACAGTTAATCTGTATCATTTTAATGTGTTTTAAAGTACTAGTAAAGAAGATCTATCTATTCAATTACTCAGTTCAGTTTCAATTAAAAAAAAATAGTTATTGTATATCCAAAATTCTGTAAAGCAATTATCCTTCAACTAAAAAATTAAATAAATAAATAAATAAATAACTGAGTGATTGGGAAAGGTCTATGTACTGCTAATCAACAGAGACTAATTTACCAAAGAAAACTGTGACTTAAAACATGTCCCACAAATGTATTAGAGAGTATGTAAGAATGATATAAAAATTACTCTTCAGAGTGTAAAGGTTGTAAGAATAATAATGCTATCATAATGTTATTATAACAATATATTAATAACACAAAAAGGTATATTTCTGTAACCAAATAAGATTCTATTTAAATTTGTCATGCTGTTTGAAAATAACAGCACAGCAAAAACCTAATGGCTTGATAGAATGGTTCATCTTGTCTAAACTGGTGAGAATAGCTTTATCCATACAAAACAGCTTACTTGTTCTGAAGACATAGCCTACTTGTTTGTATTATTTAAAAATATATTGTTAATTTGTTTGGAGTCATAGGAGGTAAGTGAATTCAAAATTATTATAAATTATTATTAGAGCTTTGAGGATTTGATTTGTAGGAAGGGCATAACAGTAAATTAGAACTATCACGGTTACTACTACAAAAATTTAGAGGAGTTCATTATGATTGTGATTACTTATGCAAAATGTCATTCTCAATTACATCAGCTATTTAGATAATCTGTTCAAAAAATGCTTATTTCTGAGATCAAGTAATTGAGACAACATGCTTCTAATGCATACATTATGCAAATTATCTCAGTGTTCTTTTCTATATGTTTAGCCTAAGCTTTTGTTTTTAAGACTCTCAGTTAATGCTGCTCATCCTATACCCATGGAATGATATTCACAGAGTTTACATGGAGTATAAAGGTAGTTACTGTGATAAACTCAGACTGAATCATTTGTACGTTCCCAATTTGTTCTCTCGAATTATAGGAATTCAGTTAGTTTTTGTAGTTCATATTGAATGCGGTACCTGATTTATATCTGAGACTATTACATCATGTTGAAACTATTAAAAGATGACTGTAGCCATATATATATATATAATAAATGCTTAGCTTTGTTAGAGCTTTTTGGGGCAGGGGCGGGTTGGGGAGGGAAGGGGTGGATGGGCCACTTCTATTGGTCTTTCATTTGTCTATTTTCATCCGTCTTTGTTCTTTGGCTCCTGTAGGCCTCCCATCGCGGTGGCCTCTGTTGTCGCAGAGCGTTGGCTCTGGGCGCATGCGCTCCAGAGCTCCGGCTTGGTACTTTGGACACATCAGTCCAGCCGCCCCGCAGCACGTGGGATCTTCCCAGGCCAGGGATCCATCCGGCGCTCCTGGCACTGCAAGGCGATGTCCTTACCCACTGGACCACCAGGAAAGCCCCCTGTTAGAGCTTTTTGTTGGGCCTTTAACAAGAGAAATTGTGTCTGTGCTTGGTCGTGTCTGACTCTTTGCAACCCCATTGACCGTAGCCTGCCAGGGTCTTCTGTCAGTGGAATTTTTCCAGGCAAGAGTGTTGAATGGTTTACCATTTCCTTTCCCAGAAGAACTTCCCACCCAGAGATTGAACCAGTGTCTCTTGTATCTCCTGCATTGGCAGGTGAATTTTTTACCACTAGTGCCTCCTATATTGATAGTTCAGCTTGGTCAAATGAAACCAACGTATTAAAAGCATATTTTTTTTTCAATCAAAAACTTTGCTTAAGATAAGCTGTGGTATGATTTATATACTTCTCACATTCTTATAAATATGAATTATTTCAGAATTTACTATTGTGGTTATATTACTATCTGTGCATTTCAATATGAGTTAAAGATTCTATAGTTCTAAATGTATGTTGCTGTTCTCTAGTTGCTAAATTATGTCCCACTTTTTTGTGACCTTATGGATTATTGTAGCCTGGCAGGTTTCTCTTTCATGGGATTTTCCAGGCAAGAATAGTGGAGTGGGTTATCATTTCCTCCCCCAGGGGATTTTCCTGACCCAGGGCTTGAATCCAGTGTTTCTTGTATCTTCTGCATTGAAGGCAGATTCTTTACCATTAGCACTACGTGCTAAGCCTATGAACTGTATTCCCTGTCCCCAAATTCTTGTGTGAATCCCTAATCTCCAATATGATGGAATTTGGAGCTAAATTTTTTGAGAGATGTTATGTTTAAGTCATGATAGTAAAGCTCCTATGATGGCATTAATACCCTTATAAGACTAGAATGTGGCCAGAGTTCTCTATCTCTTCCATGTGAGATAGCAGCAAGACAGTGATTACCTGAACCAGGAAGAGTCCACATTAGAGACAGAATCTGTCATCACCTTGATCTTGGACTTTCCAGCCTCCCAAAATGTGGGAAATGTTTATTGTTTGAGACACACAGTCAATAGCATTTTCTTATAGCAGCCTGAACTGGCATGCTGCTATATTTAGAATGAAAAGAGAAGATATTCTTCCTTCATTCTAGAATTATAAATATATGTCTTTCCCAGTGTACCCATCTGGACTGTCATGGGAAAAATCCTCAGAAAAATAACACTCCACCTAGATTTGTATAAATCTTAGGTTATCTTTCAAATAAAATGTTTGATATGGAGAACTATAAACTCATCATTGCAGGACTAGCCTAAATTCTCATTTCTCCTGTGTCATTTCTCAATTCAGAGATGCCCTAATACCTTTCAGGATACCTCAGTGTGATTCCTTGAAATAATTTCCACTCATGTCAAACACATTAATCATTTGGTGACTTGTTTTGGTCATTGGACTTGACTCTTTTTTAAGAAAAAGCAATCCAAAGGCATTAATTGATTTTTATTACATATGCATCTCTACAGAACTCATACCTCTTCATTACCATTATGTAATTTGTCCTAATTGTATAATAAGTTTAATATCTTAAATGTTTGCCAGTAGTGAAAATGTCTGAGGAAGCCTCCTATAGGTATTTGGCCTTTGAGCTTTTCAATTGACATTTCTTTTATCAGGCTCAGTGCAACTGAGAGCACTGGTTTAGCTGAAACTCTCTTTATAAATAGAATTTGTCCACTAAAAATAAATCAATACGTGTTCTTCTTCACTTTTTGTATATACAGGGATTCATACCTAGGAGAAACATCATTTTCTCCTTGTTGTGCTTCAGATCCTGGATCTGTAACTTAGGTAGGTTACAACTATGAAAACTATGAATAATGAACAGTTTAAAACATAGTAATTATTATAATAATAAAATAAAATGGTATATAATAATTGATACTATAAATATATAATAATAATCACTTAACTAAAATTCTGTGTTTTGAGAAACATGAATCAAAAGGTGAAAGGTAATGTAAAGCAATCTTTTATATGCCAACAGAAGTAGTCTAGGCAACCAGTAGTCTCAGAGACAGATCAGGGCCAAGGTGTTAGTCAAGTCTTACTTAAAGGACAGGGGCACCGTCGCAAAGTTACATGATTCTAAGGGTCATAAAATTATTCTTGATAAGAACAGAACTGAAAGGAGGACTCTAGAAGTCAGGATGTGGCAATTTCAATGAAAATGTGGATGTGCTGCTATTTTATCCTTAGTGTATCATTTTGCCTCTTCTTTCTTCTGATCTTTGCCTAATTGTCTCTTTTTAGTTACTCTGGCTCACGAGTCATCATGTGCTGTTATATGGCACTATCATTTCTCAGGCTATTATTATTCACTCTGTGTCCTCATACCTTCAGATTATTAGCCACCTAATTGCCTTCTCCTAAAATTACTTGTTAACATTAAATAATATCTCTCCTTCATGTGTACATCTTTCCTGGATGAAGAGTAGGGACTTGCCACATTTAAGCTCCCAGGTAGAATCAAGGAAAATATCATAGCTAATTAAATAGCAAAGGAGGTGTGACTTCAAAAGATGACTCTTACACTGCCTAATGTAGAAGTGGAAGCACAGATTTTAAGCAAGAGTTTCTTGAACAAAGCTAATTTGGAATAGAACAGTCATGTTCATTTGAAAATATTTACTGAACACTTCTGTGTTCAGTCACCCAGTTGTGTCTGACTCTTTGCAGCCTCATGGACTGCAACACACCAGGCCTCCCTGTCTCTCACCATCTCCCAAAGTTTGCCCAAGTTCATGTCCATTGCATCAGTGATTCTATCTAGCCATGTCATTCACTGATGCCTTCTTTTCCTTCTGCCCTTAATCTTTCTAGCAGGGACTTTTCCAATGAATTAGCTGTCAGCATCAGATGACCAAAATACTGGAGCTTCAGCTTCAGCATCAGTCCTTCTAATGAGTAATTCAAGGTTGATTTCCCTTAAGATTGACTAGTTTGATTTCCTTGTTATCTGAGAGACCCTTTGGAGTCTTCTCCAGCACAACATTTCAAAGGCATTGATTCTTTGGCCTTCTGCCTTCTTTAAATTCCAGCTCTCACAACCATACATGACCACTGGGAAAACCATAGCTTTGACTATATGGACCTTTGTTGGCAGAGTAATGTCTCTACTTTTCAACATGCTATCTAGGATTGTCATACTTTCCCTGCTAAGAAGCAATTTACTTCTGATTTCATGCCTGCAGTCACAATCTGTAGTGACTTTGGAGCCAAGATAAGGAAATCTGTCACTGCTTCCACCTTTTCTCCTTCTATTTGCCACAAAGTAATGGAGTCAGATGCCATAATCCTAGTTTTTTATTTTTAATATTTAGTTTTAAGCTGGCTCTTCTACTATCCTCCTTCGCCCTCATCAAGAGGCTCTTTAGTTCCTCTCTGCTTTCTACCATGGGGTACTCTCCCCAGAAGGGATACCCACTGAAGGCAGGGTCTGCCAATTCCCATGTGTTCTCAGCTCATCCCAGGCTACACCCTGAGTTCCTGCCTTCCTTTGCCTCCTCACTCCCTGCCTCTGGGATCCAACCCATCTCAGAACCTACCATTCAGCTGGTCCCAGCCAATTCCTACATCCATGTGCTGGACAGTCATCATGGACTAAATTCAATTCTGGGCTTCACTAACATAGTGGTGAACAAGACATACAGAATCCCTGCTCATATGGCACTTCTAGTGTGGTGAACTACAAAATAACTTATATCATTTGATATGACAGCTACAGAGAAAATAAAATGGTAACAATGATAAGGACTCATGGGAATGAGTCACAGTGACTGGCAGCAGGAGGAGTGGGTTGTCAAGGTTGGGGCATGGTCTTCTTAATATCCATTGGTCAAGGGAGGCCTTTCTGAGAACTGACATTGCAGCATATATGTGAATAAGGAAGGGAAAGTACAAACCCTGCACATTAAAATGTGCAGATGAGGTACAAAAATCTCAAGGATTGAGCTATCTTTGCAGTCAGGGAGACCAGAGAGGCTGAAGTAAAGTGAACAAAGAAGACATGATATAAAAGGGAAGTTTGGAAGCCTCATAATCCATACTAAAGGCTGAATTTTCTGCTAAATGTGGAGGAAAGTCATTTGAGATTCTCAGGAGAGGAATGATACTTTGAAAAACTAAAAGAGTCAACATTTAGAATAAAACATTTTGTTTCCTAAAATATACAGAAGAAACAAAAAATTTACTGACCATCTAGGGAAAACCATAGCTTTGACTATATGGACCTTTGTTGGCAGAGTAATGTCTCTACTTTTCAACATGCTGTCTAGGATTGTCATACTTTCCCTGCTAAGAAGCAATTTACTTCTGATTTCATGCCTGCAGTCACAATCTGTAGTGACTTTGGAGCCAAGATAAGGAAATCTGTCACTGCTTCCACCTTTTCTCCTTCTATTTGCCACAAAGTAATGGAGTCAGATGCCATAATCCTAGTTTTTTATTTTTAATATTTAGTTTTAAGCTGGCTCTTCTACTATCCTCCTTCGCCCTCATCAAGTGGCTCTTTAGTTCCTCTCTGCTTTCTACCATGGGGTACTCTCCCCAGAAGGGACACCCACTGAAGGCAGGGTCTGCCAATTCCCATGTGTTCTCAGCTCATCCCAGGCTACACCCTGAGTTCCTGCCTTCCTTTGCCTCCTCACTCCCTGCCTCTGGGATCCAACCCATCTCAGAACCTACCATTCAGCTGGTCCCAGCCAATTCCTACATCCATGTGCTGGACAGTCATCATGGACTAAATTCAATTCTGGGCTTCACTAACATAGTGGTGAACAAGACATACAGAATCCCTGCTCATATGGCACTTCTAGTGTGGTGAACTACAAAATAACTTATATCATTTGATATGACAGCTACAGAGAAAATAAAATGGTAACAATGATAAGGACTCATGGGAATGAGTCACAGTGACTGGCAGCAGGAGGAGTGGGTTGTCAAGGTTGGGGCATGGTCTTCTTAATATCCATTGGTCAAGGGAGGCCTTTCTGAGAACTGACATTGCAGCATATATGTGAATAAGGAAGGGAAAGTACAAACCCTGCACATTAAAATGTGCAGATGAGGTACAAAAATCTCAAGGATTGAGCTATCTTTGCAGTCAGGGAGACCAGAGAGGCTGAAGTAAAGTGAACAAAGAAGACATGATATAAAAGGGAAGTTTGGAAGCCTCATAATCCATACTAAAGGCTGAATTTTCTGCTAAATGTGGAGGAAAGTCATTTGAGATTCTCAGGAGAGGAATGATACTTTGAAAAACTAAAAGAGTCAACATTTAGAATAAAACATTTTGTTTCCTAAAATATACAGAAGAAACAGTCACATAATGAAAGTTGATAGCCTTATCCCCATGGTCTTCCATGGACAGAGGAGCCTAGTGGGCTACAGTCCAAGGGGTGGCAAAGAGTTGGACATGAGTGAGTGACTAACACTAACATACCTCATTTCCTGGGTGACCTTCCTGGAAAATGTTACAGAGAGAAGTACTCCATAGAGTTTTGACTTAAAATTGAGCTGAAGTTTAGCAAACTTAGATATTTATAAAAACATCAGTGATGTACTTTTGAAAACATTCATACAGAAGAGTAAATCTCAAGAATCCACCAGTTGGTTAACACTTCTGCACTGCCAATCAGATGCACCAGAGAACTCAGATGCTTCATTGTTTTGTTTTGTTTTGTTTTGTTTTGTTTTGTTTTTTGAGGCCATGATGCAATTTGTATTTTACAATGATTACTTTGGGTACTTAGTCAATAATGTTACAGGGCATCTACAAGGGAAGGAGAGAATCCAGTTAAGCTATTGCTGCATCTAGAAAAGAGACAATCATACCTTGAGTAAGGTTGGCTGGGAGACTTAATATGGTGAGAATTGGGAAGAGATAAGAATAGGAAGAAGGATGAATTCATTTGAGTTACAGATCAAAAAGAATATGTTTGTCTAGTAGGAAAAATACACCTTTGTGTCGACTGGTTGTCTTTTTTTTTTCTTGCATTAGAAGGAGGAATTGAGGAATAGTAGAACAGGGAGGTTGAAAGAAGTTCAAAAGATCTGTCCTCTCTTGTGCATTCTTTTTTGCAAAACATCACATCCAAGATCCATGCATATTATTGATACTGGCTCACTGTCCCTTGTCAGAATTGCTTTCTTTGTCTTTTTTTTTTTCATAAAGACATATACACAAATCACATGTAGAGTTTTGTGACTATTCCTATCAAGAACTGATATTCATGTAGACTACATTTCATGGATTTAAGAAACAGAATTGGAAATAAGAAGAGGAAATCTTTTCTTATTTAAAGGAGAAGAAAAGGGCTCTGTAATATACCAAAGATTCTGTTCCTGCTTAAGAATATTCCTGCCCATGGTATACCCAAATTGAACTTCTTAAAACCATTTTAATTATTACATGAAGCCTTTGCTTGCTCAGTTCAGTTTATTTAATATAATCTAAGGATAAAGTAAGTACATGTATCTTGATTGTGGTGACATATAAAAATAAAAGCAATTTCATCATCTCATCATTCAGTGGACATTTTCAAATGCTCTATCAATGAAATGTGGTACAAAACCAAATGTTAATTTCCCCCTTAAACCAGGAGACACATAAATCAGGGAAAACAAATAGTTTCCACATAATCTTGCCATTTTAAAATTTTATGTTTATCTGCTCTTCTCTGTATTTATACTAGAAATACTATAGTTCTTCAGTGAAGGCAATATCACTGCTTAAGGGCAAATATTTAAGTGAAACTAAAAATGTTAAGTTAAATATTCATAAAATACAAGAACAGAAATGTCGATTGAAGCCATCAGTATTTGAAATGTTTCTGAAATTATTTGTGATGTCTTCAAAATTTCTGTCATTTTTGACTCTTTTACTAAGCTATAATATAAAGTAAAAGTAGTCCTCTAAATATGATTATATATTTAATATTAACAAAGGAAATATGGTAAGTATATGGCACACAATCTCATCATTGCTCTTGTAGTCTTTGAAGCCCCCATATCTCTCCTGAAAATTGCAGGATCTTTCTGACTGGTCATCTACTTTCAGATTTATCCCCCTGTATCCAGAAGACACACATGGGTCTTTAAAAATTGCTAATCAGACATCTAACTACCTTGCTTGAAACTGTCTCCAGGGGCTTTCTGGTAAACACTTCAGACTACACAAAATATCTGTTCTTGAAATTCCAGTTGTTGTTGTTTGATCTGTTTAAATTGTGCATGCATACTAAGCCATTTCAGTTGTATCTGATTCTTTGTGATAGTATGGACTTTAGCCTTCCAGTCTCCTATGCCCATGGGGTTTTCCAGGCAAGAATACTGAAGTTGGTTGCCATGCCCTTCTCCAAGAGATCTTCCAGACCCGGGGATGGAACCCCAGTCTCTTGTCGCCAGTATTGGAAGACAAGTTCTTTAACACTAGTACCATCTGGAAAGACCTTTAAAGTGTAAATGCAGTTGTTGTTGTTGTTTTTTAAGTCTGTATTAACTCCAAAATGTAAAAAGAAAAATAGAAGAGACAAAGTATGTGAGATAAATTTGGATAATAAATAATTGATGATTAAATGATAAATGCATTAAATTAGTGTATTTTGAAGTACAGTAGGGATGTCAAGATGAAGAATCCCAGAAAAGGTCAAAAATCAGTGATTCTGGGTGCCTTGAAGGTACAGATATAGAGTAAGGCTAGTAATAAGATAATTAGTTAAAATGTATTTTGAGAATCGATAGAATTCTAAATTCCCTTCCCTAGTCACCAGCCAGGCAACTTCTTATCTCCTACTTAAGCAGAAAATGGGATATTTTATTACTGAAGCAGTTAAACAATGAATGGATTCATAAAAGGAAACCCTATCACCATGGCTATGGGGTAGACACTATAAATTGGAATAACAGAAAGGCAGGTAGTGGAAAGGATGTCAAAATATATATGTAAATATATATATGTAAATGTTTTGGTTTTTTTTTTCAATTTTTATTAGAGTATAGTTGATTTACAATGTTGTGTTAGTTTCAGGTGTACAGCAAAATGAATCAGTTTTATATATATATATATCAACTCTTTATATATATTATTTAGATTCTTTTCCCATATAGGTCATTGCAGATTATTGGGCAGAATTCTCTGTGCTATATACAGTAGGTTCTTGGTAGTTATCTATTTTATATATAGTAGTATGTGTATGTCAATCCAATCTCCTAATCTGTCTTTCCCTGCTTTATCCTTTGGCAACCATAGATTTGTTTTCTACATCTGTGACCCTATTCCTGTTTTATAAATGGGTTCATTTGTGCATTTTTTTTTTTAGATTTCACATATAAATGATATGAAGTTTGTCTTTCTCTGTCTGATTTACTTCACTTAGTATGATAATCTCTAGGTTCATCCATGTTGCTGCAATGACATTATTTCATTCTTTTTATAGTTGAGTAATATTTCATTGTAAACCTTGAACCACATCTTTATCCACTTCTCTTCTGATGGACATTTAGATTGTTTCCATTCTTGGGTATTGTAAAAAGTACTGCAAATAACATTGGAGTACATATATCTTTCAAAATAAAGGTTTTCTCTGGATATATGCACAGGAATAGGATTGCTCGATCATATAGCAACTCTAATTTTAGTTTTTTAAAGAACCTCCGTAATAGTTGTACAAATGTACATTCCCACCAACAGTGTAGGCAGGTCCCCTTTTCTCCATACTCTTTCCAGCATTTAATTTTTTGATGATGGCCGTTTGACTGGTGCAAAGTTTTAGTTCAAAGTAATTTTGACTTGCATTTCTCTAATAATTATTGATGTTGAGCATCTTTTCATGTGCCTTTTGGCCATCTGTATGTCTTCCTTAAAGACGTATATATTAGATCTTCTACCCATTTTTTATTGAGTTGTGTGTGTGTGTGTGTGTGTGTGTTTAATTGAGCTGCATGACCTCTTTGTGTATTTGAAGATTAATTCCTTGTCAATAGCCTTATTTGCAAATAATTTCACCTATTATGTGGGTCATCTTTTCATTTTGTCTATGGGTTCCTTTGAAAAAACTTTGAATCATGTCCCATTTGTTCAATTTTAATTTTTATTGTCAGTATTCCAGGTGAATCAAAATGATCTTGCTGTGATATATATCTAAGAGTGTTCTGCCTATGTTTTCCTCTAAGAAATTTAGAGAATCTGAACTTACATTTAGGTCTTTAATCTGCTTTGAGTTTATTTTTGAGTGTGATGTTAAAGAGTGTTATAAGTTCATTCTTTAACATACTTTCTATGTTCACGATTCTTGCAAAAGAAGTTCATTTCTGTAAATTTTTTAAATTGCTCATAAAATGATATCATATGAAATTTGTCTTTCTCTGATTTATTTAGTATGATAATCTCTAGTCATCCATGTTACTGCAAGTGGCATTTTTTCATTCATTTTAATGGCTGGGTCATATACCATTGTGTGTGTGTGTATGTGTTTACATACACATACACCACATCTTTATCCATTCATCTGTTGATGGACACTTAGCTTGCTTTCATGTTTTGGCTATGTAAAAAGCAATACACTGAACACTGGGTTGCATTCATCTTTTCAAATTAGAGGTTTTGTCACTTCTAGATATATGTCCAGGAGTGGGATTGTTGTATTATGTGATAACTTTGTTTTAGGTTTTTTAAAAAAGTTTTATAATGTTCTTCAGAGTGGCTGCACCAATTTGCATTCCCAGAGTTTTCTTGTTTGTGTGTGTGTGTTTGTTTTTTCAAATTGTACAATGATTAATTGCAGCAAAGAGAAAAAAATTCAGAATGCTAAAAAACAAGAACTCAAAAGTTGTTCAAGAAGAGAGTGTAATTATATTAAACTACTTTATTCAACTGTCAAAAAAATACCTAATCATAATTATATAATCCCAGGAGAATAAAGAATTAACTTCCAATTATTTATAGTAGAGAGTTAATAGATTATATACAAACTTAAAATCTTTAAATTATAGTAGAGATGTTATATAGAATTATGTAAGTGTTAATAAATACAATTGAAATAGTTAAGGGAACTGAAAGGCAGCAAAGAGAAGTGAAGTGGATAATGCTGTTTTCTAGAGGATCTTCCCAACCCAAGAAGGGTCTCCTGCATTGCAGTTGGATTCTTTATCAGCTGAGCTACCAGGGAAGCTTAATACAAATGCAGTTATGAAGACTGGAAGTCCCAGATCAGGGTGCAACAAGGTTGGACTTCCTGAGACCTCTTTTTTGGGATTACCGATGGCCTACCCTCTATGTCCCAGTATTGTCTTTGTATGTCTGAATCTCTTTTTATAAGGAAACTGAACTTACATTTAGGTCTTTAATCTGCTTTGAGTTTATTTTTGAGTGTGATGTTAAAGAGTGTTATAAGTTCATTCTTTAACATACTTTCTATGTTCACGATTCTTGCAAAAGAAGTTCATTTCTGTAAATTTTTTAAATTGCTCATAAAATGATATCATATGAAATTTGTCTTTCTCTGATTTATTTAGTATGATAATCTCTAGTCATCCATGTTACTACAAGTGGCATTTTTTCATTCATTTTAATGGCTGGGTCATATACCATTGTGTGTGTGTGTATGTGTTTACATACACATACACCACATCTTTATCCATTCATCTGTTGATGGACACTTAGCTTGCTTTCATGTTTTGGCTATGTAAAAAGCAATACACTGAACACTGGGTTGCATTCATCTTTTCAAATTAGAGGTTTTGTCACTTCTAGATATATGTCCAGGAGTGGGATTGTTGTATTATGTGATAACTTTGTTTTTAGGTTTTTAAAGAAGTTTTATAATGTTCTTCAGAGTGGCTGCACCAATTTGCATTCCCAGAGTTTTCTTGTTTGTGTGTGTGTGTTTGTTTTTTCAAATTGTACAATGATTAATTGCAGCAAAGAGAAAAAAATTCAGAATGCTAAAAAACAAGAACTCAAAAGTTGTTCAAGAAGAGAGTGTAATTATATTAAACTACTTTATTCAACTGTCAAAAAAATACCTAATCATAATTATATAATCCCAGGAGAATAAAGAATTAACTTCCAATTATTTATAGTAGAAAGTTAATAGATTATATACAAACTTAAAATCTTTAAATTATAGTAGAGATGTTATATAGAATTATGTAAGTGTTAATAAATACAATTGAAATAGTTAAGGGAACTGAAAGGCAGCAAAGAGAAGTGAAGTGGATAATGCTGTTTTCTAGAGGATCTTCCCAACCCAAGAAGGGTCTCCTGCATTGCAGTTGGATTCTTTATCAGCTGAGCTACCAGGGAAGCTTAATACAAATGCAGTTATGAAGACTGGAAGTCCCAGATCAGGGTGCAACAAGGTTGGACTTCCTGAGACCTCTTTTTTGGGATTACCGATGGCCTATCCTCTATGTCCCAGTATTGTCTTTGTATGTCTGAATCTCTTTTTATAAGGAAACTGATAGCTTGTTTTAGAGTGCACTCTAATGGTCTAATTTTAATATAATAATCTCTTTAAAGATTTTATTCCCAAATACAGTCAAATTTTGCATGCTGAGGGTTAGGACTTTAACATATGAACTTGAGAGGAAAGCAGTGTAGTCTGTAATACTAAGTACATGTTACATTTTAGTGAATTTTAGTGAATCAAATTTTAGTGAATCTTAGTGAATCAAAAGTGTTAAATTCTACATTCATCAATTCTGATGATTAATTACCTCTCTCATAATGTGATGAAAAGAAAAACTGGTATAATATTTTTATCCAGTTATAGATTATCATTAGTACTCACCATTTTTAAACTTTTCCCAGAAATTTTAAAATTAACTTCCAATGGATACAACTTCAAGTTTTTACATATGACACATATTGGGTTTTAAAAAGATTGTTAAGTTACCTATATGATATTTATTATGTTTTAAAATACTTTCAATATTTTTTCACTGTAACTTAAATTTTTACCAATATTGATATTTAGATTATTTTAAGATTCAGAAATAGGTGGTCAATACCTACAGATGTTTTAGATCTGATCACCAAAGTGAGCTTTGCAGTTGACATATAAGAACTTCTTATATTCCAAAAAGCAGCTGTTTCAAAAGAAAAATAAGGGCACAGTCTAGTAACTTTTGGTTGAAGAATGAATAAAAGGCAACTAGAGAAATGTTATAACAGGAATGCATTTGATGTTTTCTAGTAACAATAAAGTAGTACGTATCTTACTAAAAGTTTAGAGTAGTTTTTGTTATTTCAAAAATCTCCTAAAATATTCAAATCTTTTTACTCAAATTTACTTACTTACCTCTGTCTCTCCATTCATCCATCCATTAATTTACACACTTGAACTTTTTTTTAATTGTTTTAATTCTTCAGTCTTGAAATAGTTAAGGGAACTGAAAGGCAGCAAAGAGAAGTGAAGTGGATAATGCTGTTTTCTAGAGGATCTTCCCAACCCAAGAAGGGTCTCCTGCATTGCAGTTGGATTCTTTATCAGCTGAGCTACCAGGGAAGCTTAATACAAATGCAGTTATGAAGACTGGAAGTCCCAGATCAGGGTGCAACAAGGTTGGACTTCCTGAGACCTCTTTTTTGGGATTACCGATGGCCTACCCTCTATGTCCCAGTATTGTCTTTGTATGTCTGAATCTCTTTTTATAAGGAAACTGATAGCTTGTTTTAGAGTGCACTCTAATGGTCTAATTTTAATATAATAATCTCTTTAAAGATTTTATTCCCAAATACAGTCAAATTTTGCATGCTGAGGGTTAGGACTTTAACATATGAACTTGAGAGGAAAGCAGTGTAGTCTGTAATACTAAGTACATGTTACATTTTAGTGAATTTTAGTGAATCAAATTTTAGTGAATCTTAGTGAATCAAAAGTGTTAAATTCTACATTCATCAATTCTGATGATTAATTACCTCTCTCATAATGTGATGAAAAGAAAAACTGGTATAATATTTTTATCCAGTTATAGATTATCATTAGTACTCACCATTTTTAAACTTTTCCCAGAAATTTTAAAATTAACTTCCAATGGATACAACTTCAAGTTTTTACATATGACACATATTGGGTTTTAAAAAGATTGTTAAGTTACCTATATGATATTTATTATGTTTTAAAATACTTTCAATATTTTTTCACTGTAACTTAAATTTTTACCAATATTGATATTTAGATTATTTTAAGATTCAGAAATAGGTGGTCAATACCTACAGATGTTTTAGATCTGATCACCAAAGTGAGCTTTGCAGTTGACATATAAGAACTTCTTATATTCCAAAAAGCAGCTGTTTCAAAAGAAAAATAAGGGCACAGTCTAGTAACTTTTGGTTGAAGAATGAATAAAAGGCAACTAGAGAAATGTTATAACAGGAATGCATTTGATGTTTTCTAGTAACAATAAAGTAGTACGTATCTTACTAAAAGTTTAGAGTAGTTTTTGTTATTTCAAAAGTCTCCTAAAATATTCAAATCTTTTTACTCAAATTTACTTACTTACCTCTGTCTCTCCATTCATCCATCCATTAATTTACACACTTGAACTTTTTTTTAATTGTTTTAATTCTTCAGTCTTAGTAAAAATCACATTAGAAGGAGACGGAAACTTCAAATGTAAAAAAGGAAACAAAATCAATTCCCACAGTTACTTTTCAGCTAATTATTAGGTTCTTTAGTGAGACCTTGCTGTTTTAAACTAGGATGCTGCTAACAATACCTATTGTTTCAGTAGCAGACAGTCTCTGCAGTGGTGCACAGTTGAAGGAAGGTGTGAATGCTGTCAAACAGCTCTTTTGTCTGAATTTACAATTGCATAGACTAAATCTACTGCAGGCCTAGCATGAAAGATGGGTCAGTGAATGGACTTTGGCACATACTTTATCTGAACACTAGGTATTTGAAATGACAGTTGAAACAGTGGGTTCTGTTCTCTAGCTGATATAATAATGCAAAGGGAATGAAAAACAAAGGTTTAAGTATACATTTCCACATTTCTGGAGACGGAAAAAATAGTTCAAGTTTTTAGATATCCTGGCTTCTATACTTGTGCATGTAGTTTGTGGAACATTCAAATGCTTATGTTTCTATAAAAACAGTGTAATTCAAAAATGAAACTGTAATTGATGGTCTGAAAAATCTGTATCCAGTGAACTGTAATATTCACTTACCACTTGTCCTTGTAGGAACTGATAGAAATTTCTACAAAATTGCTGCCTTCTTTAACATGCTTATATATATATACATATATATATATATATATACATACATATATATGTATATATATATATACACTACACGCACACAGACATATATATATATATATAAACTATCAGATTGTAATTTGTAATAGATAAATGACTGTCATAAAATTCAAGAATGAATGTAGATCAGAAATTTATTCATGGCATTATTGGGAAAATCAGTCCAGTATTGATGACCTAAGATCATTAGTGGAATTGTGTACCTACAGGCATCTTAAAGAAATGTTTAAATGAGATTTTCAGTTAGGTATAAAAATGGTCAGTGCCTCAGAGAATAAGGGACTGTAACTTTCAGGGTTATCAGTTTGAATAAACACCAAATGTTAGCATGAATTTTCACAGTGTACAGTTCTGATCAGATAAAAAATTGTCAGTTTAAAAACAAGTACAGGGCATCCCTGGTGGTCCAATGGGTAAGGACACCGTCTTGCAGTGCAAGAGGTGCCACTTCAATCCCTGGCCTGGGAAGATCCCACGTGCTGCGGAGCGGCTGGACAGATATGTCCAATTACGGAGCAGGAGCTCTGGAGCGCATGCACCCAGAGCTGGTGCTCTGCAGCATGAGAGGCCACTGTGATGAGAGGTCCACACAGGCCAAAGAACAAAGATAAATAAATGAAAGATCGATAGAAGTGGCCAAAAAAAAAAAAAAAAAAAGTACATTCTTCTAGAGCTGTGCTACCCCTAAAAGTCATTAGCTTCCTACTTTTTTTTTTCAAAATTGGAGTTTACTAAAATGAAATACAATAAAGATTCAGTTTTCAGTCATATTAACCACATTTTAAGTGCTCCCTAGACAAAGTTGGCTAGTCATTTTTTTTTAAGGTACTGGATATATATTTATCAGACAAAAGACGCATAGAATGAGTATGTATAAAAATACCAACAGATAAATGTTTTTTAAAAATATCATGGCTTCTAAACTTGTGCATGTAGTTTGTGGAACATTCAAATGCTTATGTTTCTATAAAAACAGTGTAATTCAAAAATGAAACTGTAATTGATGGTCTGAAAAATCTGTATCCAGTGAACTGTAATATTCACTTACCACTTGTCCTTGTAGGAACTGATAGAAATTTCTACAAAATTGCTGCCTTCTTTAACATGCTTATATATATATACATATATATATATATATATACATACATATATATGTATATATATATATATACACTACACGCACACAGACATATATATATATATATAAACTATCAGATTGTAATTTGTAATAGATAAATGACTGTCATAAAATTCAAGAATGAATGTAGATCAGAAATTTATTCATGGCATTATTGGGAAAATCAGTCCAGTATTGATGACCTAAGATCATTAGTGGAATTGTGTACCTACAGGCATCTTAAAGAAATGTTTAAATGAGATTTTCAGTTAGGTATAAAAATGGTCAGTGCCTCAGAGAATAAGGGACTGTAACTTTCAGGGTTATCAGTTTGAATAAACACCAAATGTTAGCATGAATTTTCACAGTGTACAGTTCTGATCAGATAAAAAATTGTCAGTTTAAAAACAAGTACAGGGCATCCCTGGTGGTCCAATGGGTAAGGACACCGTCTTGCAGTGCAAGAGGTGCCACTTCAATCCCTGGCCTGGGAAGATCCCACGTGCTGCGGAGCGGCTGGACAGATATGTCCAATTACGGAGCAGGAGCTCTGGAGCGCATGCACCCAGAGCTGGTGCTCTGCAGCATGAGAGGCCACTGTGATGAGAGGTCCACACAGGCCAAAGAACAAAGATAAATAAATGAAAGATCGATAGAAGTGGCCAAAAAAAAAAAAAAGTACATTCTTCTAGAGCTGTGCTACCCCTAAAAGTCATTAGCTTCCTACTTTTTTTTTTTCAAAATTGGAGTTTACTAAAATGAAATACAATAAAGATTCAGTTTTCAGTCATATTAACCACATTTTAAGTGCTCCCTAGACAAAGTTGGCTAGTCATTTTTTTTAAGGTACTGGATATATATTTATCAGACAAAAGACGCATAGAATGAGTATGTATAAAAATACCAACAGATAAATGAGGAAAAGGCAGATTTATGCAATAGAAAATGAACTAAAGACTTGTACAGGTATTTCAAAAGCCAACATCCTAATGGTCAGTATATGCAATTTTATAGCATAGATATAGAGTATACCTGTCATTGCACAAAGTACTAGTCAGCTATTGAGAATTAATTCACCTTTGAGCATTCTTGTTTTACAGTGTCTACATATGCCATCAAAAGAACATTATCACCTCTCCTTTTGCTTTATTTACAAATAGAAGAGGATTTGAAATAAGGGTTTGCCTCAGTTGACAAAGAGCATTTATTCCTCTTACTAGTAAAATTTGTTATATCATTGAACCAGGTATGCCCACTGGGTTAAATGAACTATTTGGACAAATGCAAAAACTAGAAGAGATATTTATTGTAAATACCTATGCTTTAGGATTTAGAAACACTTCATCCATTTGTCTAAGTCATCCTTACTCCTTAGATAACAAGAGTAAAGGTTTCTAGAGACAGTCGTTATTTTACAGAATGATTACTTATTTTGGCACGACAAGAAATTATTTGCAGGGTTTTTTTTTTTTAATAATAAAACTAACTATCTTTTTGAAATGTCCTCTGCGGTGCTTTGGCCAGCTTTATTTACTCTTTCACTTATGATACTAGATTTGCACTTAAGATTCAAAGATTCTGTGTGTGTTTTTGCAGATGTGCAACAAATGGCAATTGACTGGCTCACCAGAAATCTCTATTTTGTGGACCATGTCAGTGACCGGATCTTTGTATGTAATTACAATGGGTCTGTGTGTGTCACCCTGATTGACCTGGAGCTTCATAATCCAAAGGCAATAGCAGTGGATCCAATAGCAGGGTAAGCAATTCATCATTACAGTGTTTGATATGAAATAATTTCCCTTAAAAACATCTGAGTCTGACAAAAGTTGTAGAATATAAGATGACAAACTCAAAAAAAAAAAAAATGTTTTCAATGTTGATTTGAACTTGCACTTTAGGAAAGAGAAAAGTTGTGATCTACCATGCAGAAGCTGGGGCACACCAGTTCCTTAGCAAGTCATTATTTTAAGACACAATCAATCCTTGATTCTCCTAAGAATCACTTCAGTGTCACCAAAGAAGATCCTTAACATAGTTTTAGATTAAAGACAGGAGACCCTAAGTTACTTATCAGTGGACATTGTAGTTAGCAAACTGCAAAAATGCTACCAGGAAGGTGACCTATTAATAAATTTAAGGCCAACACAAAAATTTAGGGTTTATCAAAGGAACATGTCATATTTGAGAATATTAGTAAGACATGAAGGTTGTCTTTGTTAATTGTAACCATTTTTTTTTCCTCTAACTATAGAGAACCATTGTAGTAGTATAAAGTTACTGAATTAATCATCAGAATCCATCTTCACTTTATCTTTGACTTTCTAATTGTGCAAGCCACTCTACTGCTTAAAAAGAGGCCTTATTTTATCTGAACTTCTTTTAGCTAATGGGCTCATTCATTTTTTTAAAAAAAATATTTCATAGTGTGTCAAAATACAGGTAAATATGCTTAAATTCCCAATAGCTTAGTTTATATAGTTAGGAAAGTAACACAGAAATTATGCTTTAATTTTATAAGCACAATGATATTGGATTAAGTTCTATAAAGTCAGTCATTTTACCAGTACATCTTGAGAAAGGATATTCTCAAATTAATGGCATAGTATACAACTTTAGCTGTAGGAGCTGATACTTCTTGCAGGTGTACGTTGTAGCAAGGATTTGAATACAAAAATGTTACCCTTATGATTCTTTTAATCATCTTCAGGCAGTTCAGGCTGAAATGTCTGATGGAACATAGCCTAAAATGCCATAAGCCTCCATTCAATAAGTGGGAAAATATTTACTGAAGAAACAGCTGTTATCCATATGTGGACTTCTGTCACTCTTTACTTAAAGTCTGATTGAATATTAAGATGCATCATCACAATGGTTCTGATTTTGACAAGAACAGCTTGCGTAGTCTAGGAAGTCTGGGTAATATAATTCTTGAAATGTATTTCTGACTGGAACTTGCACTTTAGGAAAGAGAAAAGTTGTGATCTACCATGCAGAAGCTGGGGCACACCAGTTCCTTAGCAAGTCATTATTTTAAGACACAATCAATCCTTGATTCTCCTAAGAATCACTTCAGTGTCACCAAAGAAGATCCTTAACATAGTTTTAGATTAAAGACAGGAAACCCTAAGTTACTTATCAGTGGACATTGTAGTTAGCAAACTGCAAAAATGCTACCAGGAAGGTGACCTATTAATAAATTTAAGGCCAACACAAAAATTTAGGGTTTACCAAAGGAACATGTCATATTTGAGAATATTAGTAAGACATGAAGGTTGTCTTTGTTAATTGTAACCATTTTTTTTTTCTTCTAACTATAGAGAACCATTGTAGTGGTATAAAGTTACTGAATTAATCATCAGAATCCATCTTCACTTTATCTTTGACTTTCTAATTGTGCAAGCCACTCTACTGCTTAAAAAGAGGCCTTATTTTATCTGAACTTCTTTTAGCTAATGGGCTCATTCATTTTTTTTAAAAAAATATTTCATAGTGTGTCAAAATACAGGTAAATATGCTTAAATTCCCAATAGCTTAGTTTATATAGTTAGGAAAGTAACACAGAAATTATGCTTTAATTTTATAAGCACAATGATATTGGATTAAGTTCTATAAAGTCAGTCATTTTACCAGTACATCTTGAGAAAGGATATTCTCAAATTAATGGCATAGTATACAACTTTAGCTGTAGGAGCTGATACTTCTTGCAGGTGTACGTTGTAGCAAGGATTTGAATACAAAAATGTTACCCTTATGATTCTTTTAATCATCTTCAGGCAGTTCAGGCTGAAATGTCTGATGGAACATAGCCTAAAATGCCATAAGCCTCCATTCAATAAGTGGGAAAATATTTACTGAAGAAACAGCTGTTATCCATATGTGGACTTCTGTCACTCTTTACTTAAAGTCTGATTGAATATTAAGATGCATCATCACAATGGTTCTGATTTTGACAAGAACAGCTTGCACGTAAGAGCCTTGCTAGGAAGTCTGGGTAATATAATTCTTGAATGTAGCTCTATTTGTATTTGCAGCAGATGGTTACTTGAGTCAAATCTGACTGCAGCAATGCTTTGAAAGGCATTAGTAAAAGAAGCTGTACTTAAACTGATTTGTTTGGGTGGTAGATAAGGGTAGTAAGGAAGAATTGGAAATATACAAATTGCTAACAACATTCTTCTGGCATTCTGTTTAGAAATATATTTGCTATATTTGCTTGCATGTTTTTCCCTGGCTGTGCAAAATGAATTTAAAAGGAGCCTTTATACAATCATGTCTGTCAAAAATGTTAAGAGGTGAAGCCACTGTGTTTCTCCCTTTTCTACCACCCTTATCATGCCCCATTCTTAAAAACAAAGATCCAGAGACCATTTTTAAACAGAAATGCCTGTCTGAAATATAATATATGTGACACCACCATCTCCCCGTCTGAGCAGCAACATATTTTACCCTCTCAAGCTTCCTATTTCTCCCTGTCATTACATGAAAGGACCACATTTTGTCATTTTTGTCAGAGGAATTAGGAGTAGAAAACCCTCACGTTGTTGTGTTTATTCTCTCCTGGATTCCTTTGAGTCTAGTAACTGTTTAAACATATTTTTTCATATATCATTTATCACAAAGGCTGTCTGGAATTTTTTGTTTGGGCTGTCTCTCAATTGCCATTTTTTAATCATGGCTTTTAGAAATAAGAGAAGGAAAAGTTCTGTACATTTATGAATATGATCCTGTTTGTAATAGAACAGTTTTTTAAATATTCTGGTTTTTTTTCTAATATCAGAAATTTTGCTGGGGTTAATGTGTTAGAATCTATGGGAAAGAACTGTAGGTTTTTCCTTTTTTCTTCTTTTATTTTCTTTAACTTCTCCTTGGGGCAGCTCAAGGATAATTTGAATAGTTGAGGTTCGAATGATTGTGCATGATCTACTAAAGGTGACATGAACCACCAGTGAAATTTCTCCTGCCTTTTCCTAACTGTCTGAGGTGTATTTCTTTGGTTCTGTCTGTTACTTAAAGTCCCATTGGAATATTAAAAAATGCTTTCCATCACAATGGTTCTTGGATTTTGACAAGAACAGCTTGCACGTAAGAGCCTTGCTAGGAAGTCTGGGTAATATAATTCTTGAATGTAGCTCTATTTGTATTTGCAGCAGATGGTTACTTGAGTCAAATCTGACTGCAGCAATGCTTTGAAAGGCATTAGTAAAAGAAGCTGTACTTAAACTGATTTGTTTGGGTGGTAGATAAGGGTAGTAAGGAAGAATTGGAAATATACAAATTGCTAACAACATTCTTCTGGCATTCTGTTTAGAAATATATTTGCTATATTTGCTTGCATGTTTTTCCCTGGTTGTGCAAAATGAATTTAAAAGGAGCCTTTATACAATCATGTCTGTCAAAAATGTTAAGAGGTGAAGCCACTGTGTTTCTCCCTTTTCTACCACCCTTATCATGCCCCATTCTTAAAAACAAAGATCCAGAGACCATTTTTAAACAGAAATGCCTGTCTGAAATATAATATATGTGACACCACCATCTCCCCGTCTGAGCAGCAACATATTTTACCCTCTCAAGCTTCCTATTTCTCCCTGTCATTACATGAAAGGACCACATTTTGTCATTTTTGTCAGAGGAATTAGGAGTAGAAAACCCTCACGTTGTTGTGTTTATTCTCTCCTGGATTCCTTTGAGTCTAGTAACTGTTTAAACATATTTTTTCATATATCATTTATCACAAAGGCTGTCTGGAATTTTTTGTTTGGGCTGTCTCTCAATTGCCATTTTTTAATCATGGCTTTTAGAAATAAGAGAAAGAAAAGTTCTGTACATTTATGAATATGATCCTGTTTGTAATAGAACAGTTTTTAAAATATTCTGATTTTTTTTCTAATATCAGAAATTTTGCTGGGGTTAATGTGTTAGAATCTATGGGAAAGAACTGTAGGTTTTTCCTTTTTTCTTTTTTTATTTTCTTTAACTTCTCCTTGGGGCAGCTCAAGGATAATTTGAATAGTTGAGGTTCGAATGATTGTGCATGATCTACTAAAGGTGACATGAACCACCAGTGAAATTTCTCCTGCCTTTTCCTAACTGTCTGAGGTGTATTTCTTTGGTTCTGTCTGTTATAGCTTCAGATCAGAAAACATCAGAAAGTCTTAAAAGTATGATCTGACTCTTAGAACTTGACCTTAATAGGTATGGAAATGGATGGAAATTCCCTTTACCTCGCACAGACTACACTGAAAAAATATTATTTTCTGGACTATATTTTTAACTTTACTTTTCCCAGCCCTCTACTCCCTTCTTATCTAAGAATTTTTGCAATATTGCCCTTCTAAAATTTCTACTTTATTTCTCCATGCTTGAATATAGATTAGTTATTTTCTCTAGACAATCAATAAGACTTGGGCCAGGCTACAATTCAAATTTGCCAGGAAGAAATTTTTTATAAGCCTTGTTTTCATTCTTGTGATGTTGTAATTGACTCATTAATTCTGGCTTTGTTTTTTTTTTCCTGGAGATGTTTCTTAAGATTTTCTTCTTCATTTCAAATTTTAGCAGTATTTTCTTCCCATGGATTCATGAAGAAATTTATAAAATTTTCTGTCCAGTCATAAGAGTTTGAAGGTGGCATAGAGATCATAGTCCAACCAGTATCAAAAATAGCTTTTCTGGTAGTAGTTATTAAAGCTCGGCTTGTTTAATGATTAAGAGTTTAATCTGAAGTCACTCTCCCTAGGATCAAATTCTAGCCTCACCAATAACTGGCTGAGTTATGTTGGATGCTTCTCTGTACCTTTATTTTCTTATCTTAAAAGTATGAATAATGATAATCCACTAAAGGGCTCTTGTGAGGATTAAATAATGTCAAACATAAAAGGCATTAATACTTTCTGAGTTATAGAATATGTGAAGTTCTCTTTTTCACATTGCCTCAAAAATAACTACACTTGCAATACCATTGTGAATAGAGTGATGGGACCAATATTTTGCCTCATTAAAGATGATCTTTTTCTCTCCAGCCCAATTCTCTCTCTACTGCAAATGCTCCTAAAATACCTTACTTCATATAGACTAAATCTATTCTATAACCAAGTACTAAGTAAGAGGAGGGGAAATGAGAATAAAGATGAAATGTCTATGTGATGTCAGAGGAGAAAAGGATAGAATAACTATGGGTAGAAGGAAGAAAGTAGCAGAGGAAGAATTATTTTAATATTTGATATCGTGGAAGATATGTCTGAATTACCTTCAAGGTCTTTCAGAAGATAAAACTAGAGAATACAGTCCTTTCATAATTACCTTTGTCAGTTGTACTGTACTTTTTAATATCAAATTGTTCAAAAATAAACCATATAGTGTTAGAGTCTGATGAAGATTGTAAATGAGGACAGGAGAGGAGCTACTTCACAATTTTGGTTTTAAGGTGTGGTTCTAAGCTTCCTATAAATTAAAATCATCAAACTAAACTTGATACAAAGATATATTTTACCATGAGTGTAAAATTGTTACAATAATATTGCAAAAGAAAGGATCAATGCGAAGCATGGTAAATATTAGAAAAACAGAGCAAAATTAAGAGATATTTTAGGGATTAAGTTGGACTTGAAAATTCAGGAAAAATATCTGGGGACTTGAGGTACTGTGTATGTGCTTTTTTTGTGTCCAATTCCTCCGTCATGTCCAATTCTTTTGAGATCCAATGGACTATTGCTCTGCAGGCCCCTCAGTCCATAGAATATCCCAGGCAAGTTGGAGTGAGTTGTCGTTTCCTCCTCCAGGGGATTATCCCAATTTAGGAATCAAACCTGAATCTTCTGTATCTCTTATATCTCCTGCATTGGCAGGCAGATTCTTTACCACTAACCAAAATTTGTATTCAGTAGGGTTATATGAGACATCCAGATTGAGGGAGAGGAGAAATCTCCCATATTGTGTGAAACAGCAGAAACTGACTACACTTCTAGTATTATATGTACCCTTTTTCTATGTGAGGTGGACTTTTGACTTGTAGAGAATGAATGGCGGAATGATCTTAGGATTCATTTATGAATCCATGACCCCCATGTCAGTAACGAGGGGGAAAAAATGTGTTGTCTTTGTTCTGTATAAAAGCAGTTCATCTGCCAGGAGCTACAGGAGTACTGAAGTATAAGTCTCAGAAGTTGAACTCATACAAGAGTGATTGGCACTATTCAATAGTTAATAAAAACGTGCCTATCACCAACCTGGATGCTCACTGTTGGTGAAAACTAGTCATGCCTGAGAAATTAAAAATAGAATCAAAGTTAAAGTCAACTATGGGTAGAAGGAAGAAAGTAGCAGAGGAAGAAATTTTAATATTTGATATCGTGGAAGATATGTCTGAATTACCTTCAAGGTCTTTCAGAAGATAAAACTAGAGAATACAGTCCTTTCATAATTACCTTTGTCAGTTGTACTGTACTTTTTAATATCAAATTGTTCAAAAATAAACCATATAGTGTTAGAGTCTGATGAAGATTGTAAATGAGGACAGGAGAGGAGCTACTTCACAATTTTGGTTTTAAGGTGTGGTTCTAAGCTTCCTATAAATTAAAATCATCAAACTAAACTTGATACAAAGATATATTTTACCATGAGTGTAAAATTGTTACAATAATATTGCAAAAGAAAGGATCAATGCGAAGCATGGTAAATATTAGAAAAACAGAGCAAAATTAAGAGATATTTTAGGGATTAAGTTGGACTTGAAAATTCAGGAAAAATATCTGGGGACTTGAGGTACTGTGTATGTGCTTTTTTTGTGTCCAATTCCTCCGTCATGTCCAATTCTTTTGAGATCCAATGGACTATTGCTCTGCAGGCCCCTCAGTCCATAGAATATCCCAGGCAAGTTGGAGTGAGTTGTCGTTTCCTCCTCCAGGGGATTATCCCAATTTAGGAATCAAACCTGAGTCTTCTGTATCTCTTATATCTCCTGCATTGGCAGGCAGATTCTTTACCACTAACCAAAATTTGTATTCAGTAGGGTTATATGAGACATCCAGATTGAGGGAGAAGAGAAATCTCCCATATTGTGTGAAACAGCAGAAACTGACTACACTTCTAGTATTATATGTACCCTTTTTCTATGTGAGGTGGACTTTTGACTTGTAGAGAATGAATGGCGGAATGATCTTAGGATTCATTTATGAATCCATGACCCCCATGTCAGTATCGAGGGGGAAAAAAATGTGTTGTCTTTGTTCTGTATAAAAGCAGTTCATCTGCCAGGAGCTACAGGAGTACTGAAGTATAAGTCTCAGAAGTTGAACTCATACAAGAGTGATTGGCACTATTCAATAGTTAATAAAAACGTGCCCATCACCAACCTGGATGCTCACTGTTGGTGAAAACTAGTCATGCCTGAGAAATTAAAAATAGAATCAAAGTTAAAGTCAACCGGGACAGGACTGATTAATGAAATTCTCATCTGAGATGTTTTGTGAATGTTGGAATTTTTTAATAGAAAATGAAGCAGGTCTGCCTCTACCACTGAATGAGGTTTAGTGTCAACAGGAAGAGCAACTTAGAGTGGCTTATTTTGTGCAATACAACCTATACTGCAAAGTTAACCCACATTGATTTAACTCTTACTGTGGTCTTTATTCATATAATGCACAATATCAAAATAGTGCAAAAATTCTACATCTCTGCTCTCTTTGATGTTCTCTGTCTCATTTTTTAACCTTCTAAGTTTCATTGTTTAAGCTTATTTCTAAATTACTGAACTTAAAAGTGTATTTCTTTTAATTACACGTAATGTCTTCCCAACCTTCTAGCCACTCTCTATTAAAGAGATTTCTTATCTGAATTCTTACTGATTAATGTCCACTCTCAGTTAGAGAAGTAGCAGAAAAGCTGCATACAGCTAAATCATGAAAGCATTTATTGTTTCACCTAAGAACCTAGATTTAGGACCTTAGTTGGTTAATTTATTCACTCAAGAATATCATTAACCTCCCAGGTTCCTCCTACCTCTTTATTCTGTGATGTTATCATTAGTAGGTACTTTTCAAAATAATTACCCTGTGGTTATAAGCCATCTGCTGAATTTTCAAGGATAGAAAACATGGTATTCAGTTGTTTGGGGGGGTGGGGGGAGACACTATTTCTTCCCTGTGTGCGGAAGAGCTCCAAAAGCAGATATTCTCTCATGTCTTCTTGGTCAGAACTTGGTACATGCCAACCTAAATGAGATGCCCATAGACAATTTTTACCACTGACACATAAAAGACAAACATCGGAGAGATTTGGGGACTGTGATCATATAGACGAAATAAAAATGGATTATGGACCTGTATCATCATTCACAGACAAAGTATTTTGATAGTTGTTTTTCATATACAGCCCTTTGCCTTTATTTTTGTCAGACACTGAGAGACTCTTTTCACTTAGCTAAACCTGTTTGTAATATGTACAAATACTGTTTTCTAACCCTTCATTTCATCTTCTCCAAGAGTTCCTCTATTTCCTTTTAGCCGAAATTGTTGAAACTTATTCTGAGGAGTATTTTTCTTGTCACTTTTTCAAGGCAAATGGCAATTATTTTTGTTTCTTTGCTATTTGTAATTTTATCTACAATACTGGTAAGAGGCTGGGATGAAGATACTCTGTATAGCACTTCACTGTATCTTTAAAGATATAATTTGAGAAGTTAGGATGGAAGCTTTCATTCTATCAGATTTTCCAACACTTTTGGAAACTATGTGACAATTTCAAAGCCACTAGTGCAATATTAAGTAAATTAGTGTTTCACTTATAAAATGATTCTAAGATGGCATGTAAACTTTCTTACTCTCTGCCAAAGCATAGTTTATATAATTGAAGAATTTGTGCTGTTATTTAAAATAATAATTTCATTTTTTCAGGTATTCAAATGTATAAAAATATATAAAGAATGTAAATAGACATATGAAAGGTAAACAGATGAATAAAAAGATGCAAAGTTCAACATCACTAGTCCTTAGAGAAATACAAATTAAACCACAACTTAGTGACATATGTCATTTTTTTCTCAATAAAACCATACAAAGTGGAATGAAATATTATGATTAGTTACACAATTAACTACAGATAAAATGTGCCCTGGTGTTATCTTAAAATAAGTTAATGGTTTTTGAGAAAAATAGAACAATTCCTGTAATTCTTCTTGTTTGTGATGATAGAGTATAGTTATGTAATATCATAAAGATGCTTAATACATTTCTACATATACTTCCTAAATCTGTTTAATATGACATAAAATGAGACTAAAGTACTGAATAGAAAGTATCCCTGTTTTCTGGAAGCCTTCAGTCTAGGTCTTAAAACAGAAATTAGAATTGAGAATCTAATTAATTTGAAGGCATACCTAGGTAATTAGTTTATCTAATGTAATCATTCTGGGGCTTGTCTAAAGTATTTGGAATAATGCAGTTATCAAAAGGCTCTAAGATGATATAATCTAGGTTTTTATTGAAATGTCCTGATTTACTTTAAAATCTTTTTTTTTAAAGCCCTTTGCCTTTATTTTTGTCAGACACTGAGAGACCTCTTTTCACTTAGCTAAACCTATTTGTAATATGTACAAATACTGTTTTCTAACCCTTCATTTCATCTTCTCCAAGAGTTCCTCTATTTCCTTTTAGCCGAAATTGTTGAAACTTATTCTGAGGAGTATTTTTCTTGTCACTTTTTCAAGGCAAATGGCAATTATTTTTGTTTCTTTGCTATTTGTAATTTTATCTACAATACTGGTAAGAGGCTGGGATGAAGATACTCTGTATAGCACTTCACTGTATCTTTAAAGATATAATTTGAGAAGTTAGGATGGAAGCTTTCATTCTATCAGATTTTCCAACACTTTTGGAAACTATGTGACAATTTCAAAGCCACTAGTGCAATATTAAGTAAATTAGTGTTTCACTTATAAAATGATTCTAAGATGGCATGTAAACTTTCTTACTCTCTGCCAAAGCATAGTTTATATAATTGAAGAATCTGTGCTGTTATTTAAAATAATAATTTCATTTTTTCAGATATTCAAATGTATAAAAATACATAAAGAATGTAAATAGACATATGAAAGGTAAACAGATGAATAAAAAGATGCAAAGTTCAACATCACTAGTCCTTAGAGAAATACAAATTAAACCACAACTTAGTGACATATGTCATTTTTTTCTCAATAAAACCATACAAAGTGGAATGAAATATTATGATTAGTTACACAATTAACTACAGATAAAATGTGCCCTGGTGTTATCTTAAAATAAGTTAATGGTTTTTGAGAAAAATAGAACAATTCCTGTAATTCTTCTTGTTTGTGATGATAGAGTATAGTTATGTAATATCATAAAGATGCTTAATACATTTCTACATATACTTCCTAAATCTGTTTAATATGACATAAAATGAGACTAAAGTACTGAATAGAAAATATCCCTGTTTTCTGGAAGCCTTCAGTCTAGGTCTTAAAACAGAAATTAGAATTGAGAATCTAATTAATTTGAAGGCATACCTAGGTAATTAGTTTATCTAATGTAATCATTCTGGGGCTTGTCTAAAGTATTTGGAATAATGCAGTTATCAAAAAGGCTCTAAGATGATATAATCTATGGTTAATATTTTATGAAAGTGAAATGTCCTGATTTACTTTAAAATCTGTATTATATTATTAATTTAATTTGATAAGGATATCTCAAATGTATATAAATTTATTTGATTATTATAGTAACTGCTTAAGACAAGTATAATTTATATATGGTACACATAAAGCTTGAATTAGTATCAGTGGAATATTACAACACCTGTATTTATGAAGATAATGTAGTTACTTTTATAAGCTCTAAGACTGCAACATAGCGTAATACAGTTATATTTCTCACTTACATGTTAATTTGATGAAGACATTTATAGACAGCTTACTTCATGTAGTTCATCTGGTATCAAGGTTGCTTCTATTTTAAGTCCCTATAATCTCCTAGAATCTTGGGATCTTCTGTTCTCAACTAGTAGGATAAAATTTTGAAGATATATAGGCACAGTTAGATACAAGAGGATCAGGGGAAATGTAGACCTGTGTAGGTAATTCCTTGTCCATGACAACACAATGGAAACTAAGTGGGAGGGAGCGTTTCTAATTAATGCTTTGCCTTCTCAGTCAATGTCTTCTCTTCTGGCTATCAAATATCTATATGTAACCTTCTTGCCATGCTTAGAAAGAGTTAAGTCAAAGTAGACAATCACTAGGTGATGTGCAGTCCTATCCATTATGTCCTTTTGTTGCTTCTGTTGTACCAGTGAACTGTGAACCAGAATCTAAGCTGATAAATTAATGGACCAGTAATAAAATAACAGACAATTCCCACTTAGGAAATGAAAGGCTGGATGCAGATAGTAGTCATTGCAACAGAACAATGATTAAATCTACCAGACAAGTGAAGCAAAGACTTCCTCCTCTGACCTTTTGGAAGTCACTTGTCTTGACAGCTCATTTTTGTGAATCGTTTCCCCTTGCCCATTGTTCTCCTTTACCTGTGCTTTCACTGGGAAATTTTTTTTTCTGGCAGTGGGGAGAATCTAATTAATTTGAAGGCATACCTAGGTAATTAGTTTATCTAATGTAATCATTCTGGGGCTTGTCTAAAGTATTTGGAATAATGCAGTTATCAAAAGGCTCTAAGATGATATAATCTATGGTTAATATTTTATGAAAGTGAAATGTCCTGATTTACTTTAAAATCTGTATTATATTATTAATTTAATTTGATAAGGATATCTCAAATGTATATAAATTTATTTGATTATTATAGTAAATGCTTAAAACAAGTATAATTTATATATGGTACACATAAAGCTTGAATTAGTATCAGTGGAATATTATAACACCTGTATTTATGAAGATAATGTAGTTACTTTTATAAGCTCTAAGATTGCAACATAGCATAATACAGTTATATTTCTCACTTACATGTTAATTTGATGAAGACATTTATAGACAGCTTACTTCATGTAGTTCATCTGGTATCAAGGTTGCTTCTATTTTAAGTCCCTATAATCTCCTAGAATCTTGGGATCTTCTGTTCTCAACTAGTAGGATAAAATTTTGAAGATATATAGGCACAGTTAGATACAAGAGGATCAGGGGAAATGTAGACCTGTGTAGGTAATTCCTTGTCCATGACAACACAATGGAAACTAAGTGGGAGGGAGCGTTTCTAATTAATGCTTTGCCTTCTCAGTCAATGTCTTCTCTTCTGGCTATCAAATATCTATATGTAACCTTCTTGCCATGCTTAGAAAGAGTTAAGTCAAAGTAGACAATCACTAGGTGATGTGCAGTCCTATCCATTATGTCCTTTTGTTGCTTCTGTTGTACCAGTGAACTGTGAACCAGAATCTAAGCTGATAAATTAATGGACCAGTAATAAAATAACAGACAATTCCCACTTAGGAAATGAAAGGCTGGATGCAGATAGTAGTCATTGCAACAGAACAATGATTAAATCTACCAGACAAGTGAAGCAAAGACTTCCTCCTCTGACCTTTTGGAAGTCACTTGTCTTGACAGCTCATTTTTGTGAATCGTTTCCCCTTGCCCATTGTTCTCCTTTACCTGTGCTTTCACTGGGAAATTCTTTCTAGTCTGTTGTGTTCTATGCTACATCTAAAGCTGGCAGTGGGGAATATCCTTTTTCTGGGGGTTGTACCTATTTCAGTTTGTTGTTGCTTTCAAGTTGTTTTAAGTTTTGAAGGGACAAAGGATTTTGTAAGCTAGGCTCATGCTTTTGCAGTTATAAAGGCCCTTGAAAATTAGTCGTTTTTTTTTTTATTTCTTTCTTTTCTGTTACTTCTATATACCAATACCCATGCTCAGTATGGCTTAGAAACCATTATCAAAACATTTCTTTCCACCTTACTTTCTTGGTTTTCTCTTTCAGAATAGTGGTCACTCTGAGGCCTGAAAACAGTGATTCAATGGAAAGCAAATACCTGTTGTCTAAAGGATAGACTCGATTTTAGAAGTCTTAATAAGGCTTTTGTTGCTCACAGCTATTTTCAATATTTTTCTTACTATTCATTTTCTATAAGCAATTGGATTTTCTAAATCTGAGAAAGACCAGTTTTGGCTTCCCTTTTCTTTTTTGCTATTAAACAGGCAGTTCTAACTAATATTTTTGTAGTATCTTGCCAAAGTAAGCATCCAGTAACTAATACAACTACTCCTGTACTTTTGAACTTCTTTCTTTAAATCCATGAGGCTCAATAATCATTTGTTTTGCCTCCAAGATATTACAAGGAACATTTTTAATCAAATATTTTAACCTTGAGTATTTTCAGTCCTAAACAATAGTTACCCTGCCCTTTTGCCTTACCAATGTTATGTATTTCAAATTTTTATTAAGCTACTTCTATACTTGTGCTACCGACATCTGAATCTCTTATGGTAACACTTGCTGCTATAAATTTCAGTGGGTTACACAATATAAATGTGTTTTTTTGTTTTACTGTTCAAGGTTCTATTGATTAGATAGCTTTTCTCCAGATGTTGATGATAAGAAGGAAAGTCCTTCTGTCTTGTGATTACTACATCCTTAAGGCCTCAGAATCTTCTGACTTTTGGTGGGAAAGAAAAGATATCTGTTGTTTTTAAAAAGCAAGTGATTTAACCACATCTGGAGGCAAGGAGACTGGATAGCATGGTTTCTAGCTGAGAAGTTGTCAACCACTCTAGATTTTGAAAACAGTGGGGCAAGAGTGTCTGGTTGACAAATGACTGTCTCTGCCACTGTAGTCACTGTCTTCATGAATATATCTTCATATATGCAAATATATCTTCATATATACAAGCATATATGCATATATATATGCCCTTTCGTTACTAACATATTAGTAAAGCAAATCAGCATTTCAAAGCCTTTGTTTCTTAAACGTATTTTAAATCAAGTGGGTTCATCTTTTCTCCAAGTGTTTTATGGTCCACTATTTTATTACTATTACTTGAATGAGTCATTTTTATTAAATTCATCTTTCCTCTTGAGACACTCACAAATCCAAATTATCTATTAAAAGTTTGCTTGGCAGATATATAATCAGAGAAACATGTAGATTATATCCTGGTCAACGATTGAAATAATACACATCTCTACATTGGAACAATGTCACTAAATAACTGGTGCCAGATCCCTAGAACCTATGAGTTCATAGAAATCTTCTCTGAAAGAGCTGGAACCACCATAAGATTTTATTTTCACTCTTTTCAGACATCAGAATGAGTTGACTGATTGAGCAGAATGAGTCGACTGCGTCTTTAGATTTTATTTGATACACTCTAGGCTATTATTTATCCCCCTTCCTTATTTTTGTGCATGCTCTGAATAAATGTAATATTTGCAGAAATTCGCATTGAGAGTGAAAGAGAAATGAAGTATTGATGAGGGTAACACTAGACATAGAACAGAAAAGCAAGGCAGTCGAATAGTATAAATAGACTATAATAAAGTTCAGTACATTTTAGAATACTTTTGACACTAAGAGAAATCCTAATTCCTACTGGCTTAAATGATAATTTGTGTTCTCACTTGAGAGGAAAGCCAAAGGAGGATTCCATGGAAGTCTGATGGTTATAACTCTGCACTTTCATTGCCAAGGGCCTGGATTTGTTTCTTGATTAAGGAACTAAGGTCTCACAAGCCACATGGCATGGCCAGAAAAACACACAAAAAATTATATCTAGACTTCGTTGAATTGATGCCTCAATGACATCATCAAAAAGCCAGCTCTCTCCCATTGTGTCAAGCTTGCCATCCATAGCTCCACCCCAGTTCCATATCCGTCATGGTCATACAGTTGCTGCCAGCAGCAACTAAAGAAACCTTGCTTACTTATCCTCATGCAAAAACCTGGCTCCTAACTATGGACTAAAACTCCATGACTTCATTTTGAATGACTGCCTAAAGTTGCTTTCTTATACCTGGAAGAGTATCAGTGGCTGGGGGAATCATATTAATCAAAATTCTCCCCAAGATCTAAAAGTGGCTTTAATTTCCCCTGAGTCATGTGGATTTTAGTAGTGACGAAGGTATGAGAAATGAGGGCTATCTGAACATAATTAAGTTTCTGTTGGGAGAAAAATACATGAGCAACAAAAAAAGATAATTGCAATGGGAATGGAATAGAGTCGTATGGATTCGATGTCATGGGAATATTTGCTGTGAAATGCAAACTGCTTGACAACAAAATTGTATTTTTCCTGATGGATATTTTAAGGTTCTTTATCAAAGCTCTGTGAATACTAGATAAGAGTGGTAATAGAGGTGATAATGATGATGATGACAACAAAGATGGCAATGAAAATGGCATCAATATCTGCAGTGAAGGTAATACTCACCTTACCAAGGCAGTTATTGGCTACCTAGTGTGGTTTTAATCTTGAAGACTGCTAAATTTAAAGAGAAATTTCTAGTTTATTCCACAGGGAAAGATACTATTGAGATTTTTAGTGACTTCCCAATAAATAAGAGAGACAAATGATTGATGGTAAGGAAATTCCTAGGTAGAAAGACTATCTGTGAGACACTCTGCCTTCTTTTAGATCTTTTTACTGTTTAATCATCCTTGCCCGTTGACTCAGACTAAAGAATCCACCTGCAGTGCAGGAGACCTGGGCTCTATCCTGGGTTGGGAAGATCCCCTGCAGGAGGGCATAGAAACACTCTCCAGTATTTTTGCCTAGAGAATCCCCATGGAGAGAGGAGCCTTGCCAGCTACAGTCCATGGTGTTGCAAAGTGCTGGACATGACTAAGCGACTATGCACACTGTTTAATCTGTATTTGTTTCTGTTTTTCAGACAAGTAATTGAATCAAATAAATGCATATCAGAGAATTACATACATTCAAGTTTACTTAATGAAAAAAAAAGAATAAGCCATGCCTTTTATTTCATTTATTTTGTCAGATTTTTTTTATGCATTAGACAACTTAATATTGCTTTAGTTAAGAGATAATTTAAATATATTTCTTAATATTATATTAAGATAATAGTGACTATCAATAGTTCATAAAACATCTTTGTTTTATAACCTGTAGGATTAAAGGCTAAAGTATGATTAACTGTGACTAAAACCAAAATCCTATTTTTCCCACATGAAATAAAAATATTTAATTTTGCCAGTAATAAGTCCATTTAATGGATCAAAGCCCTTGCTTTAAATACCTGTAATTAACATTAACAATATTTTCTAAAAGTTATATCTGAGCTGTGGCATTTCATGAGAGATGACCTTATGGAAATTTTGAGTTAGAAAGGATATTGTATGTTGATCATAATAACATTGTTTGTGTTCATATTGTAGAAGCATCTGTAAGGCACTGGAGATAAACTACAGTGCAGTACTTTAAGGAGGATCTTGCTCTGCTTCTTTGTCCTGTTTGAGTTGATGGTGAACCCATCACAGAGAGTTTATAAAGAGCTAATCTGTTCTATTTTAAGACTTCCCCATAATGAAGTTGATTTTACTGAGCATGTTCTCATATATGACTTTAACTGAAACAGAATCCCAAATCACATCATTATCATTTACCAACACTAAACTATTTTACTCTTGCACATGGAAGAGTAGAGTCAATTGACTAGTTTTACATTTTCTGTCTCATTTTACTTGTGCTGCATCAGAATTGGGATTTGTTATTCTGATAGGGCCCATTTTCTTTGAGAGCCAGAGGTGGAGTTTAATATCCACAGCAATGTTACTGTTTACTTTGGACCAGTTATGGTTCACTTCCTCTATGTTCGGCAACTTAATCTTCACAGTGTTTTGTTAGATATGTAGTTCTAGTACCTTTTAAAGATGAAGCTTGAGAGGTAAATTCAAGGTCCGGGAGTTACATACATTCAAGTTTACTTAATGAAAAAAAGAATAAGCCATGCCTTTTATTTCATTTATTTTGTCAGATTTTTTATGCATTAGACAACTTAATATTGCTTTAGTTAAGAGATAATTTAAATATATTTCTTAATATTATATTAAGATAATAGTGACTATCAATAGTTCATAAAACATCTTTGTTTTATAACCTGTAGGATTAAAGGCTAAAGTATGATTAACTGTGACTAAAACCAAAATCCTATTTTTCCCACATGAAATAAAAATATTTAATTTTGCCAGTAATAAGTCCATTTAATGGATCAAAGCCCTTGCTTTAAATACCTGTAATTAACATTAACAATATTTTCTAAAAGTTATATCTGAGCTGTGGCATTTCATGAGAGATGACCTTATGGAAATTTTGAGTTAGAAAGGATATTGTATGTTGATCATAATAACATTGTTTGTGTTCATATTGTAGAAGCATCTGTAAGGCACTGGAGATAAACTACAGTGCAGTACTTTAAGGAGGATCTTGCTCTGCTTCTTTGTCCTGTTTGAATTGATGGTGAACCCATCACAGAGAGTTTATAAAGAGCTAATCTGTTCTATTTTAAGACTTCCCCATAATGAAGTTGATTTTACTGAGCATGTTCTCATATATGACTTTAACTGAAACAGAATCCCAAATCACATCATTATCATTTACCAACACTAAACTATTTTACTCTTGCACATGGAAGAGTAGAGTCAATTGACTAGTTTTACATTTTCTGTCTCATTTTAATTGTGCTGCATCAGAATTGGGATTTGTTATTCTGATAGGGCCCATTTTCTTTGAGAGCCAGAGGTGGAGTTTAATATCCACAGCAATGTTACTGTTTACTTTGGACCAGTTATGGTTCACTTCCTCTATGTTCGGCAACTTAATCTTCACAGTGTTTTGTTAGATATGTAGTTCTAGTACCTTTTAAAGATGAAGCTTGGAGAGAGGTAAATTCAAGGTCCAGAGTTAAAGAGCCAGGAAATATTAGAGCTAGGATTCAAACTCTAGCAATGTCACTTCATAGCCTGGCCTCATCCACTGCTCCATGCCAACAAAGAATCAGCTTTAAGCTAGGAAGTTTTATGATGAGGTGGGAATTTGTAGTATGCTAGCATTTATCCAGAAGACTGGATACTCAGCCTTGCAGAAAATGGCAATTTAGGAATATGCATGTGGGGATTTTATATCTCCACTGGGGGAACGTGTAGATTTCCTTATTTGTTAACTCCATGAAGATGAATAGAAATGATACAGAATTAGTTGTTAACAATTAGAAGAAACTACATGATATTCTGGAAAAGGGTAACAGGCAAGGGCAGAGGAGTAGGGAGGGATGAACAGTTGAAAGAAAATTTTTAGGACAATGAAACTATTCTGTCTGATACTATTCTGTTGAATACAAGTCATTATGCATTTGCCAAATCCATATAAATAATTATACTATGTATACTAAAATAAACTATGTACTTTAGTTACTATAATGAATCAATACCCATTCATGAATTTAACATGTTGAACACACTAATACGAAATGTTGCTCATAGGGAAAACTGTGAGAATGCAAGAATGGGAGGACTCTATATCTACTTGATTTGCTATAAACATAATGCTCTAAAAATGAAGTCTACTGACTTTTTTAAAGAAAGAGAATAAATTGTGTTGTGAGGATTATAAGACTATAATTGAAGACCAATTGGGAAACAGATGACAAATTTCAGAGTAATTGTATCTTTTCTGCTTTAGTGTTGAGATCCAGGATCTTCTTGTTCTCACTCAGTTACAAATTCCAATAATGCCTTTCCTTTATGTACTCTGCATACTGCTAAGCTATGAACTCTAGGAGGGCCCAAGCCTCCTTCTTTCTTCAACTACCCTCTAAATAAAAACAAAACACACACCTTTAGAAAACATTATTAGGTCTTGTAAAACCACAGGAAACAATTAAATGAGGTTCCCTACATGTATAGTTTACCAGGACAGAATAAAGAGATCTTGCCTTCCATATCTTTATGTGATTATAGTGATGAGACATCTGAGAGGAGTATTTACGCTCAATTTTGAACATGCCATTGCTAGTGCTGGCTGAGAAAAAGGAGGTATGCAAATGCTAATCGTTTTTTGTGAAGTTTACTTGCACTTTTCTTACCGTTCAAGTCTCAATTGGAGAAAGAAATGGCTTTAGAGGGTGAGAGGGTCAGTGGAGTCATAACTGGCTTTTATCTACAGTTGAAGCTCAATCTGAGAGTGGCTGGCAGCAAGAGCAATGAGATAAATCAGATAATGAGGGGAGAGAGAGAGAGGGAGAAAGCAGAATGAGGAGAGAGTCACATGTTAGGCCTAAGTAAAGACTCGCTGACTCACCCATGCTGTTAAAATGCTCCTTTAGGTGTTATGTTCTAGGTTTAGTGACTTAGTTGCCCCCAAATGGCAGTTCTCTATGTAGAAATGACTTAACATGAATGACCTGAACTTCATTTTTCAGATCTACCATTTCAGGATTTTAGATTAACTTTGTTGTCATACCTGTTCCTAAAGCAAGCAGATTTTTTTAAAAGAGCATAATTTTAGTAGGGACGATTTAGACCTACGTTATAGAATAGATAGTGCTATATACTATTTAAACAGACTTCAATTGCTATATAGATATTGCTAATATATATCAGCTATTAAACTGCTGTATATAAATTGCTAATAGAGATGACTGTATACTATTTAAGGAGACTTTTTATGCACCTTAGTTGGCTCAAACAGTAAAGAATCTTCCTGCAATGTGAGAGACCCAAGTTTGACCTCTGAGTCAGAAAGATCGCCTAGAGAAGGAAATGGCAACCACTCAAGTATGCTTGCCTAGAGAATCGCATGGACAGAGGAGCCTGGCAGGCTACAGTCCATAGGATCACAGAGAATCAGATATGACTGAACGACTAGCCCTAACTAACTGTGTTTAATAGGAAGAGGATTATGTAGACATATTCACAAATTGTGTGTAGGTACCCTAAAATTAAGAGTCTGTGTAACTGATAACTAAACGTCCATCATGAATGTAGTATCAATGACTTTAGCCAGAGTAGCAACTTTAGTTGATGTTGGACTTGTTGCTTCCTATTATCGATTTTACTGTAATATACTAAGCGATTTTCTCTGTTATGACATAACAGCTGTTGCTATTATCCTTGTAATTTCTGTTCCTGAATGCTACTATATCAAGCAATGCACAAATAATGATAGTGCAGTTATCCTTAAACACTTCAATTATTTGCGCTGTCCTGAGAAACTTTGTAATGCAAGCCATTGGTGGAGTTTTGTGAAACCTCCAGTGTTTTTAAATGGAAACAAACACACGCACACAAATGTCAAGATTAATTAGTAATAGAAGGGTTTTTTTTTTATTCTTTACTTCTTATGATCCATCTTTTCCAACAAACTTTGCCTTACTAAAGGTATTTATAAAAAGATTCCATCGAGCACCATGGATATTATGATTTTTTGTTCAGTCGCTAAATGAACTCCAGTTCACTTAGTGTCCTTCACTATTTAATACTGTCCTTCACTATTTCCCAGAGTTTGTTCAAACTCATGTCCTTTGAGTTTGTGATGCCATTCAACCATCTCAGTCTGTTACCTCCTTCCCCTCCTGCCTTCAATCTTTCCCAACTATTAGAGGGTTTGTGTTTATCTGTCATACTTTTTTTATAAGCCACTTATTTTTCACAGAAACACATGAGATATACATTTCTATTGTACCCATTATAAAGACCGAGAAACAGAGATGGGGAAAAATAAAATGCTTACTGTTACACGTAAAATATATATCAGCTATTAAACTGCTGTATATAAATTGCTAATAGAGTTGACTGAAATGAAAGGGCACCTTAGTTGGCTCAAACAGTAAAGAATCTTCCTGCAATGTGAGAGACCCAAGTTTGACCTCTCAGTCAGAAAGATCCCCTAGAGAAGGAAATGGCAACCACTCAAGTATGCTTGCCTAGAGAATCGCATGGACAGAGGAGCCTGGCAGGCTACAGTCCATAGGATCACAGAGAATCAGATATGACTGAACAACTAGCCCTAACTAACTGTGTTTAATAGGAAGAGGATTATGTAGACATATTCATAAATTGTGTGTAGGTACCCTAAAATTAAGAGTCTGTGTAACTGATAACTAAATGTCCATCATGAATGTAGTATCAATGACTTTAGCCTGAGTAGCAACTTTAGTTGATGTTGGACTTGTTGCTTCCTATTATCAATTTCACTGTAATATACTAAGCGATTTTCTCTGTTATGACATAACAGCTGTTGCTATTACCCTTGTAATTTCTGTTCCTGAATGCTACTATATCAAGCAATGCACAAATAATGATAGTGCAGTTATCCTTAAACACTTCAGTTATTTGCGCTGTCCTGAGAAACTTTGTAATGCAAGCCATTGGTGGAGTTTTGTGAAACCTCCAGTGTTTTTAAATGGAAACAGACACACGCACACAAATGTCAAGATCAATTAGTAATAGAAGGGGTTTTTTAATTCTTTACTTCTTATGCTCCATCTTTTCCAACAAACTTTGCCCTACTAAAGGTAGGGGAAAGATAAAGATGGCATCTATAAAAAGATGCCATCGAGCACCATGGATATTATGATTTTTTGTTCAGTCGCTAAATGAACTCCAGTTCACTTAGTGTCCTTCATTATTTAATACTGTCCTTCACTATTTCCCAGAGTTTGTTCAAACTCATGTCCTTTGAGTTTGTGATGCCATTCAACCATCTCAGTCTGTTACCTCCTTCCCCTCCTGCCTTCAATCTTTCCCAACTATTAGAGGGTTTGTGTTTATCTGTCATACTTTTTTATAAGCCACTTATTTTTCACAGAAACACATGAGATATACATTTCTATTGTACCCATTATAAAGATCGAGAAACAGAGATGGGGAAAAATAAAATGCTTACTGTTACACAATTAATAAGTAATGAAGTCAGGATTAAAACCTGATTTACAGTTACTGATTAGTCATAAACTGCTTACAGAATGAATTCAATTAAAGGGGCTATCATAAAAGTTATGTCATAACAGAATATATTACTGTTATATTATTACTATTATTCATTCAAACGTTTTTCTCTTATGACCGTTTCTGTTTTGACAATCTGAATTCAAAACTTTTGTTTATAATTCCGTGGTTCAGGATTTTAAATTTCAACAGTAATCAAGTATGATTGGTTAATAATTCACAGTCTTGCAAGTGCACATCACAACTCTAAGTAACTGACTCATTTTCTCCCTAAACTTAGTTACAATAGAAACTACTGCTTTACTTTCTAGCAGATGGAGACCAGTTGTTTTAATGTACATTGCTTACAATAGATACAAGGTGTCAGATAACTTATGGTAAAGTAGGATGCTGAATCAGACATTTATTTTTAGTGGCAATTGTTGATTCACAGGCTAGCTACCCAGATGAAACCATGCTGTATCATTTGACTCTATCTGTAGATGAAATAAGTTGAAGTATTTGTCATTTTTCATTTTAGGTTTCTACTTTATACTTCTTAATACATACCCTGATTCCCATCACTTCTTTTTTTAGCAATGTTTTGTTTGTCTTAAAACTATTATACTTTCTATGTTAATAGTTATAACTCAGATAAATTTCTATTCCTTGTTGAAAATCATCTCAAACGTAGTGTTCATAAGTGCTTTATATTATGATATAAGCATGTGTTCTAGAATCCAACAGATCAAGATTTGAATTTCAATGTAACCAATTATTGACTAAATGAAACACACATTTTAACCATGGAAAACTCCAACTTTTTTTCATGTTGTAATTTATCTATCAAAGATTATTGTAAAAAGCAAGTGCTTGCATTCTTTTAAAGTGATTACAATTTACCCGAATTATCATTAACGTTAGTTGGCATATGAGGCATCAAATAATTGTGATGAAAGGCCTAATAAAAACAGATTTTAAAATGTGAAGAAGTTAAATTGACCTATATGTGATTCTATGAGTTATATATAACTAATGTCTGTTCTGGTTAGTTGAACCCTATCTAGCATTGTTTGACAAGTATTTTAGTACCACTATTGAAAAGATCAAAGTACAAATAATTGTTATTATTCATTATGTGTAACAATTGGATGCCTTTGAAGTGCTTCGTTTGGTTAATTCATACAGATGTGATATTTACAAAATATAGTAGGAGCTAGATTTGCTAAAATAAAAATGGTAAGTGCTACTTCAGCCACATGCATACTGAACATAGAATTAACAATACAAATGTTACCCTGACTTCTGCATGAGGAGAGTATTTGGGAAGCATTTTCCATATTTCATATTATTAAAAAAGTATATTATATATATATATATATGTATATATTCTATTCTGTGTGCAAAGTTAAAGCAAATATTATGAAGATTCTGGTTGAAAGGCTTATGGGAGTCTTTGTACAATTCTTACAACCAGTCTACCTTTATATAATGCTTACAACTTTTCTGTAAGTTTTATATTTTAAAATTTTTAATTCATTATTTTTAAAAACTAAAAGTAATAACCAGTCTTTTAAATTAATGCCTTTGAAGAAATTATGATAGACCTAAATAGGAAAGGCAATTTTGAAGTATAGAGATTTCATATTTCATGGGTATTGCATTAAATATATTTAGATTTGTTGGTACTATTTCACACTAATATAATAATATATTTCTCTGAAATATTTTTAAAAGTTGTTAGAAAACAGTAAGAGTATATAATCAGTATCTTATAAAACAAATTGCTAAAAGAGTGTTATTCGCCCTTTACGCTGATGCAACCAACAAATGCTTTCCTAACATAGAGACATACATGAATACAAATTATGATAAATGCTATGTGAACATAAACAGTGCATTATTGTCAAAACTGATAGAATATTATTTAATTTGGTTGGTCAGTGAAAGTTTCATTGAGATGACATTTAAGCTACAACCTAAAGGAGAATATAAGAAAATTATGGAAAGGAAATGGGAATGTGGATAGGAAGCAGTAGAGTATTTCAGAGAGAAAATGAGTCTGCTGCCTTGAGAAGGGCAAGGAAGGGTCATATTTTGAGAAACCGGAAAAAATAGCACAGTGTGGTTAGAGGACAACAAGCAAGGAGAAGAGTAATTCAAAATGGATATAGAAAGAGAGGCCAGAGCTGTATCGGATACACCATGTAAGCCATGACAATGATTATTAAAATCAAAGTACAAATAATTGTTATTATTCATTATGTGTAACAATTGGATGCCTTTGAAGTGCTTCGTTTGGTTAATTTATACAGATGTGATATTTACAAAATATAGTAGGAGCTAGATTTGCTAAAATAAAAATGTTAAGTGCTACTTCAGCCACATGCATACTGAACATGGAATTAACAATACAAATGTTACCCTGACTTCTGCATGAGGAGAGTATTTGGGAAGCATTTTCCATATTTCATATTATTAAAAAAGTGTATTATATATATATATATATATGTATATATTCTATTCTGTGTACAAAGTTAAAGCAAATATTATGAAGATTCTGGTTGAAAGGTTTATGGGAGTCTTTGTACAATTCTTACAACCAGTGTACCTTTATATAATGCTTACAACTTTTCTGTAAGTTTTATATTTAAAATTTTTAATTCATTATTTTTAAAAAGTAAAAGTAATAACCAGTCTTTTAAATTAATGTCTTTGAAGAAATTATGATAGACCTAAATAGGAAAGGCAATTTTGAAGTATAGAGGTTTCATATTTCATGGGTATTGCATTAAATATATTTAGATTTGTTGGTACTATTTCACACTAATATAATAATATATTTCTCTGAAATATTTTTAAAAGTTGTTAGAAAACAGTAAGAGTATATAATCAGTATCTTATAAAACAAATTGCTAAAAGAGTGTTATTCGCCCTTTACGCTGATGCAACCAACAAATGCTTTCCTAACATAGAGACATACATGAATACAAATTATGATAAATGCTATGTGAACATAAACAGTGCATTATTGTCAAAACTGATAGAATATTATTTAATTTGGTTGGTCAGTGAAAGTTTCATTGAGATGACATTTAAGCTACAACCTAAAGGAGAATATAAGAAAATTATGGAAAGGAAATGGGAATGTGGATAGGAAGCAGTAGAGTATTTCAGAGAGAAAATGAGTCTGCTGCCTTGAGAAGGGCAAGGAAGGGTCATATTTTGAGAAACCAGAAAAAATAGCACAGTGTGGTTAGAGGACAACAAGCAAGGAGAAGAGTAATTCAAAATGGATATAGAAAGAGAGGCCAGAGCTGTATCGTGTAGACCATGTAAGCCAGGTTGACAAATGTTAAACCAAGTCATCCAGATTTACAATCTAGAGAACTGTGTTATTGTAAACTATGGGTGTGTGTGTGTGTGTGTGTGTGTGTCTGCATGTGTAGGAGGAGAAACACACACATTAAATGGAATGGAGAGTTAATTATGAGCTTATTTCAGTATTTTAGGATGTATAATGGTTACTTGCACTAGGGTAAGACCTGCATAGATTGAGGAAACATATCACTTTTAAAACTGTTTGAATATATCAATATTATGCATAGAAGACATTTGCTTTATTACAAATACCTTTGGCGTAAGACTTAGTTGAAAACATGTTAAAACAACAAGGGTATGCTTAATATTTAAGAAAATATTAGAATCAGTATATTACTAAGTAAACTCTAGTTAGCACTGAGTTAACTAAGATTTCTAACTACAGATGATTTATTTTTAAATGAGTAAGAATTGCTGATTGTCCATAAAATCACAAATTATAGGGGATTCTTATTTTTCCTTACAAATTCATTTTAATAGAACTAACTTATTGAGAATGTGCTATTGTTGATACTATTTTCTCAATGGTTCAATTAATAAAAATTTCATATGATATTGGTAGAGGATGAGGATGTACTTCCTAAAGGAGCGTAATAATAATAATTGAGTAATTTTCAAATTTTATATATCATGAGCTTGTTAAAAGTAATGCAAAAATGAAAAGGCTATGTGAACATAAACAGTGCATTATTGTCAAAACTGATAGAATATTATTTAATTTGGTTGGTCAGTGAAAGTTTCATTGAGATGACATTTAAGCTACAACCTAAAGGAGAATATAAGAAAATTATGGAAAGGAAATGGGAATGTGGATAGGAAGCAGTAGAGTATTTCAGAGAGAAAATGAGTCTGCTGCCTTGAGAAGGGCAAGGAAGGGTCATATTTTGAGAAACCGGAAAAAATAGCACAGTGTGGTTAGAGGACAACAAGCAAGGAGAAGAGTAATTCAAAATGGATATAGAAAGAGAGGCCAGAGCTGTATCGTGTAGACCATGTAAGCCAGGTTGACAAATGTTAAACCAAGTCATCCAGATTTACAATCTAGAGAACTGTGTTGTTGTAAACTATGGGTGTGTGTGTGTGTGTGTGTGTGTTTCTGCATGTGTAGGAGGAGAAACACACACATGAAGTGGAATGGAGAGTTACTTATGAGCTTATTTCAGTATTTTAGGATGTATAATGGTTACTTGCACTAGGGTAAGACCTGCATAGATTGAGGAAACATACCACTTTTAAAACCGTTTGAATATATCAATATTATGCATAGAAGACATTTGCTTTATTACAAATACCTTTGGCTTAAGACTTAGTTGAAAATATGTTAAAACAATAAGGGTATGCTTAATATTTAAGAAAATATTAGAATCAGTATATTACTAAGTAAACTCTAGTTAGCACTGAGTTAACTAAGATTTCTAACTACAGATAATTTATTTTTAAATGAGTAAGAATTGCTGATTGTCCATAAAATCACAAATTATAGGGGATTCTTATTTTTCCTTACAAATTCATTTTAATAGAACTAACTTATTGAGAATGTGCTATTGTTGATACTATTTTCTCAATGGTTCAATTAATAAAAATTTCATATGATATTGGTAGAGGATGAGGATGTACTTCCTAAAGGAGCGTAATAATAATAATTGAGTAATTGATTTTCAAATTTTATATATCATGAGCTTGTTAAAAGTAATGCATATCTAATGAATGATGAAAAGCTATTAGCAAGTTTGTAATTATGGTATTCTATAAAGTGACCTTTCTCATCATATTTATAAAAATGTGGGCATTTAGTCACTGCTGTCAATATTTCACCACTGAAGAGTTAAAAGAGAAAAGACAATATAAAAGTAGAGGAAGAAAAGTAAGAGAGTGTTAATGTAGATGTATAACATAGAATATTAGAGCTCTGGCCTAAGTCAAAAGCCTTTGTTTCCCTTTCTACACTTAGGTAACCTTGTTTAATTTGTGGCTAATGATTTCTAAGGTTCCTCTTAATTCTCAAATTCTGTAAATTTTCTAAAAACTACCCAATATTAGAGTCTCTGGCTACTTTTACCTAGGTTTTCTTGTTATTTCACAGTCTTTCTGCAGAAGGACTTTTCTTTCTTTTATTTTCTATTTTTTTAATTGAAGGATAATAGTTTTACAGAGTTGTGTTCTATATTGCCAAGCACCAACATGAATCGACCAAAGGTGTACCCTGGACTTCCCTCTCGTCTCCCTCCCCATGCTATTTCTCTAGGTTGTTACAGAGTCACTGTTTGAATTTCCTTAATCTTACAACAGGTTCCCATTGCTTATCTATTCTCTATATGGTAAAGTAAGCTTCCATGTTATTCTTTCCATACATCTCATCCACTCCTCCCAATGTCCGTAAGTCTGTTCTTTATGTTACTTTCTCCACTGTTGCCCTGCATATAAATTCGTAAGTACCATCTTTCTAGATTCCATCTATATATATTAATATACTATATTTATCTTTCTCTTTCTGACTTGCTTCACTGTATATAATAGACGTTAGGTTCATTTACCTCATTAGAACGGACTCAAATGCATTCCTTTTTATGGCTGAGTAATATTCCATTGTATATATGTACCACATCTTCTTTATCCATTCATCTGCCAATGGACACCTAGGTTGCTTCCATGCTCTAGCTATTGTAAATAGTGCTGCAATGAACAGTGGGGTACATTTGTCTTTTTTAATTTTTGTTTCCTCAGGATATACAAGGACTTTTTAAAAAATCAGAATTTAAAAATTAATGAGGCTATTCCATTGACTGTTACTGTTAATTTGATTTTATTGAGAAAGCAGTTCTTGGGACGAATGGAAAGACCAGATGAAATGTGTTAAGCTGGAAGCAGACGTGAGAAAATTAAAAAGCAGAGCCATTGAGAATATGGCTCAAATAAAACTAAGAAAATGATAGTAACTAGTTTTAGTTGTTGAATATGAAAACATTATAAAAGTAATCACCAAAGGAAATCTGTACCAGCTGCTACAATGTTTCCAACTGCTTTCTCCCTTCTTAGAATGATTGTATATTCTCTAAATTCCAGAGTTTATTTTCTCTCTAATGAGGCTGTGGGGGATTTAGAGTGCTTCTCCAAATCTGAATCTCAGTGAAATTTGTTATTATCACAGAAAGAAGTATGCCACCAAAATAAGCATATTTGTGATGATGAGAGAAAAATCCTGGATCCTTGGTTAGAGTACTTTATCTTACCAGTGATTTTAAAATCCTTGGATCCTTGGTTTTTTAGAGTACTATTACTTGTACCCTCCGGACTTCCCTCTCGTCTCCCTCCCCATGCTATTTCTCTAGGTTGTTACAGAGTCACTGTTTGAATTTCCTTAATCTTACAACAGGTTACCATTACTCATCTATTCTCTATATGGTAAAGTAAGCTTCCATGTTATTCTTTCCATACATCTCACCCACTCCTCCCAATGTCTGTAAGTCTGTTCTTTATGTCACTTTCTCCACTGTTGCCCTGCATATAAATTCATAAGTACCATCTTTCTAGATTCCATCTATATATACTAATATACTCTATTTATCTTTCTCTTTCTGACTTACTTCACTGTATATAATAGACGTTAGGTTCATTTACCTCATTAGAATGGACTCAAATGCATTCCTTTTTATGGCTGAGTAATATTCCATTGTATATATGTACCACAGCTTCTTTATCCATTCATCTGCCAATGGACACCTAGGTTGCTTCCATGCTCTAGCTATTGTAAATAGTGCTGCAATGAACAGTGGGGTACATTTGTCTTTTTAATTTTTGTTTCCTCAGGATATACAAGGACTTTTTTAAAAATCAGAATTTAAAAATTAATGAGGCTATTCCATTGACTGTTACTGTTAATTTGATTTTATTGAGAAAGCAGTTCTTGGGACGAATGGAAAGACCAGATGAAATGTGTTAAGCTGGAAGCAGACGTGAGAAAATTAAAAAGCAGAGCCATTGAGAATATGGCTCAAATAAAACTAAGAAAATAATAGTAACTAGTTTTAGTTGTTGAATATGAAAACATTATAAAAGTAATCACCAAAGGAAATCTGTACCAGCTGCTACAATGTTTCCAACTGCTTTCTCCCTTCTTAGAATGATTGTATATCCTCTAAATTCCAGAGTTTATTTTCTCTCTAATGAGGCTGTGGGGGATTTAGAGTGCTTCTCCAAATCTGAATCTCAGTGAAATTTGTTATTATCACAGAAAGAAGTATGCCACCAAAATAAGCATATTTGTGATGATGAGAGAGAAAAATCCTGGATCCTTGGTTAGAGTACTTTACTTATCTTACCAGTGATTTTATCTTAAAAATCACTTAGCTGACATTCCGAAGCAGCATCTGTAAAATATGAACAGCTTTATCTTTCATTTATCCTCGGTAGGAAGCCACGAGAATTAAATAAGGTAACAAATATAAAAGGGCTTTGTTATCTGGGGAATGTTCTTTGTATATTACCTTGTTTCTACTGTTCATCAGTGTTGCAAACCTTCTGTAATCATTGATAATATAGTTGAAAACCTGGGAGTTTTTCACCGCTGTTGAGTTTAAAGATGATTGAGTTGTATTCCCACACCCAACAGTAATTAAGAAGGGGGACAAAAAAACCTGCACAAAACTCTTAGTTCCTCCAGTTCTTCAGTAGATTATTGTGTGTGTGTGTGTGTGTGCTTAGTCACTCAGTCCTGTCAGATTCTTTGTGGCCCCATGGGCTGTAACCCACCAGGCTACTTTGTCCATGGGGATTCCCCAGGCAATAATACTGGATTTGGTTGTCATACCTTCCTCTGGGGGATCTTCCCAAACCAAGAATCAAACCCAGCTCTTCCAATTACATGCAGATTCTTTACCGACTGAACCACGAGGGAAGCTCCAGAACCATTCATTTCTCTGTGAGAGTTTATTTCACTTCTCTAGCTTCCATCTCCACATTCTACTTCCTTGTAATCACTGATTCTCTTATTCGTGAGTTCTGTAAATATCACTCAATTCACATAACAACCAGAATTGAGTACAATATATTTTTAATACAGTGTAGATGAATGCTTTCCTAGGTCTTATTCAGCTTCTCATCAGATATAATATAGATTTTCCATATAAAAAGGAGGATAGAATCAAATTTGAGTGCTTTTCTCAGAAAATCTCCAAATACCTACTATTGAATAGGTCCAACATGTAGTATTTTTTTCCCGGAAAAATGGAAATTATCTTTTTCAATCTTCTAAAAGTAATAAAAAAAAACCAAAGGAAATCTGTACCAGCTGCTACAATGTTTCCAACTGCTTTCTCCCTTCTTAGAATGATTGTATATTCTCTAAATTCCAGAGTTTATTTTCTCTCTAATGAGGCTGTGGGGGATTTAGAGTGCTTCTCCAAATCTGAATCTCAGTGAAATTTGTTATTATCACAGAAAGAAGTATGCCACCAAAATAAGCATATTTGTGATGACGAGAGAGAAAAATCCTGGATCTTTGGTTAGAGTACTTTACTTATCTTACCAGTGATTTTATCTTAAAAATCACTTAGCTGACATTCCGAAGTAGCATCTGTAAAATATGAACAGCTTTATCTTTCATTTATCCTCGTTAGGAAGCCACGAGAATTAAATAAGGTAACAAATATAAAAGGGCTTTGTTATCTGGGGAATGTTCTTTGTATATTACCTTGTTTCTACTGTTCATCAGTGTTGCAAACCTTCTGTAATCATTGATAATATAGTTGAAAACCTGGGAGTTTTTCACCGCTGTTGCGTTTAAAGATGATTCAGTCGTATTCTATCACCCAACAGTAATTAAGAAGGGGGACAAAAAAACCTGCACAAAACTCTTAGTACCTCCAGTTCTTCAATAGATTATTGTGTGTGTGTGTGCTTAGTCGCTCAGTCCTGTCAGACTCTTTGTGGCCCCATGGGCTGTAACCCACCAGGCTACTTGGTCCATGGGGATTCCCCAGACAATAATACTGGATTTGGTTGTCATACCTTCCTCTGGGGGATCTTCCCAAACCAAGAATCGAACCCAGCTCTTCCAATTACATGCAGATTCTTTACTGACTGAACCACGAGGGAAACTCCAGAACCATTCATTTCTCTGTGAGAGTTTATTTCACTTCTCTAGCTTCCATCTCCACATTCTACTTCCTTGTAATCACTGATTCTCTTATTCATGAGTTCTGTAAATACCACTCAATTCACATAACAACCAGAATTGAGTACAATATATTTTTAATACAGTGTAAATGAATGCTTTCCTAGGTCTTATTCGGCTGCTCATCAGATATAATATAGATTTTCCATATAAAAAGGAGGATAGAATCAAAATTTGAGTGCTTTTCTCAGAAAATCTCCAAATACCTACTATTGAATAGGTCCAACATGTAGTATTTTTTTTTCCCCGTGGATAATAATTTTGAATTGTGGTCAAACCAGGGGTTGTGATCTTGATTTTGTCCAAGCATCTTCCTTATGGAATCCAATGCAAATTCACAAATTATCATATACCCAAATGGTCATCAGTTAGTAAAATCATCTTGCAATGCAAAGTAATATTACTGCTAGGTTGCACATTTTGAATTTTATTTTGTAAAATTCAAATTGTGCCTTGTAATACAAACTTTTCACTTCAGCGAAATATGCAAATTTTCACTAACAGAGAAAAGTTTATAAATATGAACCTTCAAAATGACCTGTTTCCTGTGTCTTAAACTTGATACCACGTACAAAAACAGCTTCAGGCAAGTATTTGGGCACACCATTTAGAAGGTTATCTCAGAAAGCAAGAGTGAGACATGAGGAAGAGTAAAGGAAGGAGAAAAAATATGACATGTTACTGAGACAACTGTAGTAAATTCAGGCTTGATTATCCTTACCTGTTATTTTCTTTTTAAAATTTTATTTATTTATTTATTTGGCACTCATGGGCTCAATAGTTTCAGCTCTGAGGCTCGTGAGACAGGCTCAATAGTTATGGCTCATGGGCTTAGTTGTTCTGCAGCATGTGGGATCTTCCCAGATCAGGGATCAAACCCATGTCTCCTGCATTGGCCGGAGAACTTTTCATCACAGAGCTACTAGGGAAGCCCCTCCTTAGAAGCATTCTGAGAAGCATATAGAATGCTTGTCAGAACTGTCTATCTGACGATAGACCATAACTAACTCCTTTCCTCTGTTGACTTGAGAGCTGTTCTTAATATGTTAATATCCAGGTTTATTCATGCTTGCTGAACCACATTTTTTTTTCTTAAGGTGAGATGCTGTCAATATATTGAAAATGAAAGCTGGTGTTTTGTGTGTGTGTGTGTGTGTGTGTGTGTGTGTTTGAAATATTCCATATATTTCATTCAGGTTTTAATATAATTAAGTTTAAAATAATTTAAGATCATATCAAATATCATATTGAAAAGGACTTTCAAAATGTTAAAGCTCAAAAAATGTAGGCACTACTAGCTAATTATTGATAAATTATTAAGCAACCAGAACCAGGACAGATATGCATTAGAAATATTCCTTACACTGAGGGCATTACGTTTCTCTTGCAATATGCTAATATATTTTATTTTTTTAATTATTTTGTATTGGAAAATAGTTGCTTCACAATTTTGTGTTAGTTTCTACTCTATGGCACAGTTAATCCGCTATATGTATATATATATAGGCTGTCATTTTTGGACTTCCTTTCCAAAAGTTCATGTGCAACCGTCCACCATTGATTCATAAGAATTAGAAGCCTTGAGAATGTACAGTGGATTAGAAGGAACATCTGTGAGGAGTGTAACCTCAGAGATAAACTACTTAGAAAAACATGAATTTGGGCTTCCCTGGTGGTCCAGTGGGTAGAAAGTCCGCCTTGCAGTGCAAGTGGCACCAGTTAGATCCCTGACCTGGGAAGATCCCACATGCTGTGGAACAGTTGGAACAGTGTGTCCAATTACAAAGCAGTGCTCTGGATGAAAATAAATAAATAACCTATAAAAGAGGCCAAAATTGAAAAAATTAAAAAAAAAAAAAACATGAATTAAATCAGCCACAATCCAGCATTACTATTTTAATTCCTGTATTTCTATTTTCAGATTTGGAAATCCAGAATATAATTAATCTGAGCCTTCTTTAGTTGTTTTGTGTTGGTATCAAAACTGCAAATAATCTGAGGTGTTGTACTATTTGTGACTCAACAAATTTGCCTGCCCGTTTCCTAGATCTTGGCAGAAAGAATAAGACTTTGGAGTCAAAGATAAAGTACGTTATTGTTCACAGGACAGCAGGCAGCATGAGCTGAATTCTCAAATTGGTTAGCCTCGTTTTCAAGCTTCATTCAAAAGCTGAAGAGCAGCGGTGTGTGTGTATACTGGAGGAGGACTCCAGGAGCAGTTCTAAGTCACCAGTGTCCCTTTTTTCCCATATCTCCCCAAATCTAAGGGCCTCTCTCCTTCAAGTCTGGATTTTTTTCTCGCTTCACCTGCAGAAAATCTGGAGTACGTATAACTTCATTTTTTCTTTTTATCTTCCAAATCATTTTATTTTCTATCCAGCATTTTGTCTGGAAATATCAAGTAAAAGAGGGACAAAAGCATATATATGAACTGTATTAAAATTAACTTTTAATCCCAAATTCTCATTCTGAACAGGCTACCATTCAAAGATCATGCTCATTAGGCTTGCATGGGGTTGCCATTATAGGGTACAGAAAGACATGTTTTGCTGAGAAATAGAAATCCTGAAATTTCAAAAAAAAGTACGGATAATTCCTTATAATCCTTTGACTTTTTCTCTTGAGACTTTTATCCTGTTCACAAGTAAAGAAGTCAACTTGTCAGAGTTTCACAGTACCAAAAGTTCATGTGTAACAGTCCACCATTGATTCATAAGAATTAGAAGCCTTGAGAATGTACAGTGGATTAGAAGGAACATCTGTGAGGAGTGTAACCTCAGAGATAAACTACTTAGAAAAACATGAATTTGGGCTTCCCTGGTGGTCCAGTGGGTAGAAAGTCCGCCTTGCAGTGCAAGTGGCACCAGTTAGATCCCTGACCTGGGAAGATCCCACATGCTGTGGAACAGTTGGAACAGTGTGTCCAATTACAAAGCAGTGCTCTGGATGAAAATAAATAAATAACCTATAAAAGAGGCCAAAATTGAAAAATTAAAAAAAAAAACATGAATTAAATCAGCCACAATCCAGCATTACTATTTTAATTCCTGTATTTCTATTTTCAGATTTGGAAATCCAGAATATAATTAATCTGAGCCTTCTTTAGTTATTTTGTGTTGGTATCAAAACTGCAAATAATCTGAGGTGTTGTACTATTTGTGACTCAACAAATTTGCCTGCCCTTTCCTAGATCTTGGCAGAAAGAATAAGACTTTGGAGTCAAAGATAAAGTACGTTATTGTTCACAGGACAGCAGGCAGCATGAGCTGAATTCTCAAATTGGTTAGCCTCGTTTTCAAGCTTCATTCAAAAGCTGAAGAGCAGCGGTGTGCGTGTATAGTGGAGGAGGACTCCAGGAGCAGTTCTAAGTCACCAGTGTCCCTTTTTTCCCATATCTCCCCAAATCTAAGGGCCTCTCTCCTTCAAGTCTGGATTTTTTTCTCGCTTCACCTGCAGAAAATCTGGAGTACGTATAACTTCATTTTTTCTTTTTATCTTCCAAATCATTTTATTTTCTATCCAGCATTTTGTCTGGAAATATCAAGTAAAAGAGGGACAAAAGCATATATATGAACTGTATTAAAATTAACTTTTAATCCCAAATTCTCATTCTGAACAGGCTACCATTCAAAGATTATGCTCATTAGGCTTGCATGGGGTTGCCATTATAGGGTACAGAAAGACATGTTTTGCTGAGAAATAGAAATCCTGAAATTTCAAAAAAAGTACGGATAATTCCTTATAATCCTTTGACTTTTTCTCTTGAGACTTTTATCCTGTTCACAAGTAAAGAAGTCAACTTGTCAGAGTTTCACAGTACCATAAGTCAGAGAAATCGAGAAGTTTTATTCACCACAGCACAGCATAGAGCCTGAGCTTGATGATCACATCAGTTCCCCTAGCTCTCTCCAGTCCAAAGCAGGCCTTGTAGAAGCAAACCCAGGTGGGTGACACACACACAGTGAACCTGTAACACAACTGAACTTTGAGTTTGAGAAACTACCATGGCTGATTCGTGTTGATGTTTGGCAGAAACTAACACAATTTTGTAAAGCAATTATTCTTCAATTAAAAAATAAATAAATGTACAATTAAAAAATGGAAATAAAAGAAACCACCAATTGTATAGGGCCTCACTGAGCAATCTGCCCAACCTTTGCTCGGGACAGAAACATTATCTTTATTATTCTGGCCAGACAACAAATCTGTCTTCTGTCCCAGAGAGGAACTCTATCATTGTCTTCTCAGGCTGTATGTGCTACAAACAACCTTGAAAAAATAGCATAAGACAAAAGCTGTCGATGCCTTTATTTAAAAATAAAGGGGGACATAAAGCTAAAAGACTCAGTGGAGAATTATCTCTCAATATTTTATTTTATTTTGATGGTGAAATTCTATATGTTTAGAACTGAGAGATGACAGTAGATAGCTTATGGTGAACAGTATCAGATTCATGACCTCAGAAGGAGAATATTTCCCTTCTGGATCAAAAGATCCAGCTTTGGTAACTCAGAACTTTGTGTAAAAAAGTTTATTAAAGTGACAGAGATACAGAAAGCTTCCAGCCAAAGGCACCAAAGGGGGACAAGAGTGTACCAATCACAGCTAGTTCAAGCGAGACATTATGTACTTTATAGTTGGTTATGAACTGAATATCTTAAGGTTGTAAAGCTCTTACTAGACCCACACCCAAAACATATGCCTTGAGATAATTAACATAGGATTAGCCAAGGATGGTCTCTGGACCTCATTAGTGATAAGACTAGATTAGACATTCCAAAGCAAAATGTTTTACATTTGGGGCTTCCCTGATGGTCCACTGGGTAAAGAGTCCACTTGCAGTGCAGAGGGCACCAGTTCCATCCCTGGCTGGGGAAGATCCCATGTGCCACAGAGCAGCTGGACTGGTATGTCCAATTGTGATCCAGTGTTCTGGAGCACATGCACCCAGAGTGGGTGCTCTGTCACGAGAGAGGCCGCTGTAGTGGGAGGTCCACACAGGCCAAAGAATAAAGATGGATGAAAAATACATTAACCAAACAAAAACCCGTGGGTGACACACACACAGTGAACCTGTAACACAACTGAACTTTGAGTTTGAGAAACTACCATGGCTGATTCGTGTTGATGTTTGGCAGAAACTAACACAATTTTGTAAAGCAATTATTCTTCAATTAAAAAATAAATAAATGTACAATTAAAAAATGGAAATAAAAGAAACCACCAATTGTATAGGGCCTCACTGAGCAATCTGCCCAACCTTTGCTCGGGACAGAAACATTATCTTTATTATTCTGGCCAGACAACAAATCTGTCTTCTGTCCCAGAGAGGAACTCTATCATTGTCTTCTCAGGCTGTATGTGCTACAAACAACCTTGAAAAAATAGCATAAGACAAAAGCTATCGATGCCTTTATTTAAAAATAAAGGGGGACATAAAGCTAAAAGACTCAGTGGAGAATTATCTCTCAATATTTTATTTTATTTTGATGGTGAAATTCTATATGTTTAGAACTGAGAGATGACAGTAGATAGCTTATGGTGAACAGTATCAGATTCATGACCTCAGAAGGAGAATATTTCCCTTCTGGATCAAAAGATCCAGCTTTGGTAACTCAGAACTTTGTGTAAAAAAGTTTATTAAAGTGACAGAGATACAGAAAGCTTCCAGCCAAAGGCACCAAAGGGGGCCAAGAGTGTACCAATCACAGCTAGTTCAAGCGAGACATTATGTACTTTATAGTTGGTTATGAACTGAATATCTTAAGGTTGTAAAGCTCTTACTAGACCCACACCCAAAACATATGCCTTGAGATAATTAACATAGGATTAGCCAAGGATGGTCTCTGGACATCATTAGTGATAAGACTAGATTAGACATTCCAAAGCAAAATGTTTTACATTTGGGGCTTCCCTGATGGTCCACTGGGTAAAGAGTCCACTTGCAGTACAGAGGGCACCAGTTCCATCCCTGGCTGGGAAAGATCCCATGTGCCACAGAGCAGCTGGACTGGTATGTCCAATCGTGATCCAGTGTTCTGGAGCACATGCACCCAGAGTGGGTGCTCTGTCACGAGAGAGGCCGCTGTAGTGGGAGGCCCACACAGGCCAAAGAATAAAGATGGATGAAAATAAATAAATAAAAAAAAAAACAATGAAAGAGGCCAAAATAAACATATATATATATATATATTACTTCCATAGGATAATAAGGATAACTCTGGGCTTAGGAAAGTTAATTTCCAGTAGTGTAGATCATTATCGTGGCAAGTAAATGTTTGTTCTCCCTCCTCCTCTTCCTCAGAAACCACTGGCCTTCTTATCAGTTCTGCCTATTAAACCTTACAAAATGGCTTTATTTCTATTTCTATCTATTCACTCCTGTCAGTTATGTTTTTTATTTTTTTAATTATATAGCCTGAGAAAAACCTGTGAATAAAATGTAATCTTATAAGAAATTGAAGATACGTATCTGGTGAACTTACTCAAATACATAGCTTTTTATTCAACATCTTAATATTTTTATCCTATTTCATCCCAGGAAGAATATTTAATATTATAGTAACTAGAAAACTGAACTTTTGTATATGACAGATTTTTTTTTTTTTTTAACTTTGATTTATTTATTTTTGGCTGTGCTGGGTCTTTGTTGATGTGTGGGTTTAGCTGCTCTGTGGGATCTTCCCGGATCAGGGCTCGAACCTGTGTCTCCTGCCTTGGCAGACGGGTTCCTATCCACTGAGACACAGGGAAGCCCTATGATCAGTTTTGAAAGTATTTCCTCTTTTTTTTTTCTCTCTTCATGAAGTGAGTGTACAAATAGGAGCAACTAGGCTAAAGAATAATTTAAAGGTAATAGAGAAAACCAAATTGAACTTTATAGTTGTTTCTCTCTATTTCAGACAAATAATAAAAGAAAAATTAACCTTCATTTTATTGAATTTAATATATTGATCTTAAAATACTTTATCTCTCCAAATGTGCAAAATAAATACAAGAAGTTGCTATAAACACTTAGGACATCATTAGTGATAAGACTAGATTAGACATTCCAAAGCAAAATGTTTTACATTTGGGGCTTCCCTGATGGTCCACTGGGTAAAGAGTCCACTTGCAGTACAGAGGGCACCAGTTCCATCCCTGGCTGGGAAAGATCCCATGTGCCACAGAGCAGCTGGACTGGTATGTCCAATCGTGATCCAGTGTTCTGGAGCACATGCACCCAGAGTGGGTGCTCTGTCACGAGAGAGGCCGCTGTAGTGGGAGGCCCACACAGGCCAAAGAATAAAGATGGATGAAAATAAATAAATAAAAAAAAAAACAATGAAAGAGGCCAAAATAAACATATATATATATATATATTACTTCCATAGGATAATAAGGATAACTCTGGGCTTAGGAAAGTTAATTTCCAGTAGTGTAGATCATTATCGTGGCAAGTAAATGTTTGTTCTCCCTCCTCCTCCTCCTCCTCCTCAGAAACCACTGGCCTTCTTATCAGTTCTGCCTATTAAACCTTACAAAATGGCTTTATTTCTATTTCTATCTATTCACTCCTGTCAGTTATGTTTTTTTTTTTTTTAATTATATAGCCTGAGAAAAACCTGTGAATAAAATGTAATTTTATAAGAAATTGAAGATATGTATCTGGTGAACTTACTCAAATACATAGCTTTTTACTCAACATCTTAATATTTTTATCCTATTTCATCCCAGGAAGAATATTTAATATTGTAGTAACTAGAAAACTGAACTTTTATATATGATCAGTTTTTTTTTTTTTTTTTAAACTTTGATTTATTTATTTTTGGCTGTGTTGGGTCTTTGTTGATGTGTGGGTTTAGCTGCTCTGTGGGATCTTCCCGGATCAGGGCTCGAACCTGTGTCCCCTGCCTTGGCAGACGGGTTCCTGTTCACTGAGACACAAGGGAAGCCCTGTGATCAGTTTTGAAAGTATTTCTTTTTTTTTTTTTTTCTCTCTTCATGAAGTGAGTGTACAAATAGGAGCAACTAAGCTAAAGAATAATTTAAAGGTAATAGAGAAAACCAAATTGAACTTTATAGTTGTTTCTCTCTATTTCAGACAAATAATAAAAGAAAAATTAACCTTCATTTTATTGAATTTAATATATTGATCTTGAAATACTTTATCTCTCCAAATGTGCAAAATAAATACAAGAAGTTACTATAAACACTTTGTCTTACTTCTTTTAATAATAACATCTTTATATAGCCATAATAAATTTCAAAAGTCAGGAAATTTATGGGTAGAACTATTAAGTAAACCACAAACCTTATTCAGATTTCTTAAGCACATACTTGTCATACATAGTTTTTTAAAAAATTCATTTATATAACTCTGTGTAAACATTACCAAAAGTAGGACACAGAACATATCCATCACCACAGAGAAATTCTTTCTTTCCTCTTTTAAGGTCACACCCTAACTCAGGCACTAACCTCTGGACTGCTATTCCATTCTCATTCTAGTATCTTGTTACTTCCAAAACATTAAATAAATAGAAATTTATACAGTCACAATATTTGGGATTGACATTTTTTCACCCAGCATGACTGCCTCGACAATCATTCATGTTACTGTTTAGAAAAGGAGGTACCATGGATATAATCAACAACATGAATGATTGTCAAGGAAATCATACTGACTGAAAAAAGTCATTCATGTTGTTGTTTATATCCATGGTAACTTCTTTTCTGCTGATTTCCTTCACTTTTCTATTGCTGAGTAGTATTCCATTGCAAAGATGTACCGCAAGTTACTTATCCATCTACAAATAGAAGGACCTTTGGACTATTTTCACTTTGGGACTTTTACAAATAAGGCTATTATGAGCATCTGTGCACAAATTTCCCATGAGCATAAATTTTCATTTTCTAGAATAAATGCCCAGGAGCATGACTGCTGAGCAAACTGCATGTTAAATACATGTTTAATTTTTAAAAAGTCTGTCAAGCTGTTTTCCAGAAATTTGTACAATTTTGCTAGCATTATGAGGTCCAGCTGCTTAACATCCTTTCCTGCATTTGGTATTGTCCGTATTTATGTTAGCAATTCTAATGTGTGTAGTGGAATCTTATCATAGCTGTAATTTACATTTATGTAATTGCTGACAGTGTTGAACATCTTTCATTTGGTTTTATTGCTGTCATTTTAAATTCAATTTTATTTGTTTTGTTTTTGCAAAATGCTAAACTGTGACTTTAAACAATAGGCTTTTTGGTTCAACTGATTTGATTTCTCATCTTTTCAGAGGCTATATTTAATTGTGTCATTACATGAGAAGCTTATGATTTTCATGTATCTTAATTACCCCAAAACATTGGGTTAACACTTTCTCACAATTGCCTATTGATTTTATCACTTTTGCTTTTTTTGTTACTCCAGCATCTCTTATGTGTCTCTTTAAATAGTCTCCTGATTTAATAGCAATTCATCATCATATACTGCTTAATCAAAATACTTCAAATCCTATTCTATTTTTATCTGTTCTAATTAACCATAACATTATGTTAGAAATTTGCAGTAAAGAGAATAAAGGCAACTACTGTTACTTTGCTAAAGTAAGAGTATGCTAAGATTATACATGGAAAATATATTGATTTAAGGTAACTGAAGATTGGTCAGAAGGATTTAAGTAGATAGGCAGCTACTGTAGAAAAGAAATAACTTCATATAGATATTTATTTCCTCATTCATTCATTTCTATATTCATTTCATCATTCTAAAAACATTTATAAGGCATAAATTTTGTTGCAGGGGGCTAAAAATAACATTCATCTATAGGATCATTGTACTCTTTAAATATATAACAAAAAACATAGAGTGAAATTGGCTATAAGAAATAATTAAAAGCAATGCTGACCACCCTAGGCTATAGATAAAGACTCCAGATTGTTGCTACTAACTGGCTTCTACTTTGTCAGTTCAGAAATATATTTTTTAACATATTATTATTTATTTATTTTATTTTTGTCTGTGCTGGATTCCTCACTGCTTTGCAAGGGCTTTTCATTCTGGTGGCTTCTTCGTTGCACAACATGGACTCTAGTTGAGCAGGCTTCAGTAGTTGTGGTACATAGGCTTAGCTACATCTTGGCATGTGGGATCTTCCCAGGGATTGGCTCCTGGCCCCCTGCATTGGGAGCATAGAGTCTTAGTCACTGGACCACCAGGGATGTACCAATATATTTTTTTATCTGTAAATTAAGTACCTGACCTCAAAATTTTCTATTTGTGCTTTTAATATTCTTAGACTCTGAGACTGCAAATCAGAGGAATATTCTTTCACTTGGCAGTCAGGATTCTGACTGTGCAAAAAAAATGCATACAAGAGAATGTACCTTTAATCTGCTTAGCCCTATATCTAAGGAAAAGGAAGAAATAGAACTCAAACTATGACTTAGGATTACCTTTGCGTTTTTTTTTAAAAGAAACTCATAATAAGTGATACCCTGGTCTCCCAGGAAGGTCTGCAGAGAAAACAAGACTGAAAAGCGAAGTATACTGGAGTAAGGTGGGCATAGAGTCAAAAGAGACCCGGTGAGAGTCAGAAGTGCTGCCTTCAGTCATAAGCTTTCTCTGTTTGAATAATTTGTCTATAAGAGAGCATAATTCCTCTTTGCTATGTACTTAAAAATGAGATAACTTGAAAACTATAGTGAATGCCTGCTAAACAGTGTAATTTTTATATTTTGTTTCCTATTTTATAATATGGCACAAAGTTACACTAAAATTCCTATAATTATTTTAGTAAAAGATTCCATTGTGTATTAGGAGCAGGAAAAAGAAATGTGCAGGTTCAATATAGGTTTCTTTAACAGGCTAAATTCTTTTATTTTTATTTTTATTTTTGGCCACTTTTATTGGTCTTTCATTTATTTATTTTCATCCATCTTTGTTCCTTGGCCTGTGTGGGCCTCCCGTTGCAGTGGCCTCTCCTGTAGCAGAGCAGTGGCTCTGGGCACATGTGCTCCAGAGCACTGGCTCATAATTGGACACACCGGTCTAGCTGCTCCACAGCATGTGGGAATCTTCCTTTGCCAGGGATCGAACTGGTGCCCCTTTCAGTGAAAGGCAGATTCTTTACCCACTGGATCACCTGGGAAGCCCATAACAAGTTAAAATTCTTTTGAAGAAGTATTGATATGATTTATGTGATTTCAGTCTTTTAAGAAACTGCAGTTCTTTGTATATTCAGTGGAAAATAGGATTATCCAGAATTTCATAATTTTAACGGTGCTAACAAGAAACAGAAATCATTTTTTCAAAGTGATTGGGACATAGAGTCTTAGTCACTGGACCCACCCCCAGGGAAATGTTACCAAATAATATTTTTTATCTGTAAATTAAATGCCTGACTTCAAAATTTTCTATCTTTGCTTTTAATATTCTGAGACTCTGAGACTGCAAATCAGAGGAATATTCTTTCACTTGGCAGTCAGGATTCTGACTGTGCAAAAAAAATGCATACAAGAGAATGTACCTTTAATCTGCTTAGCCCTATATCTAAGGAAAAGGAAGAAATAGAACTCAAACTATGACATAGGATTACCTTTGCGTTTTTTTTAAAGAAACTCATAATAAGTGATACCCTGGTCTCCCAGGAAGGTCCACAGAGAAAACAAGACTGAAAAGCCAAGTATATTGGAGTAAGGTGGGCATAGAGTCAAAAGAGACCCAGTGAGAGTCAGAAGTGCTGCCTTCAGTCATAAGCTTTCTCTGTGTTTGAATAATTTGTCTATAAGAGAGCTTAGTTCCTCTTTGCTATGTACTTAAAAATGAGATAACTTAAAAACTATAGTGAATGCCTGCTAAACAGTGTAATTTTTTATATTTTGTTTCCTATTTTATAATATGGCACAAAGTTACACTAAAATTCCTATAATTATTTTAGAAAATGATTCCATTGTGTATTAGGAGCAGGAAAAAGAAATGTGCAGGTTCAATATAGGTTTCTTTAACAGGTTAAATTCTTTTTTTTTTATTTTTATTTTTGGCCACTTTTATTGGTCTTTCATTTATTTATTTTCATCCATCTTTGTTCCTTGGCCCGTGTGGGCCTCCCGTTGCAGTGGCCTCTCCTGTAGCAGAGCAGTGGCTCTGGGCACATGTGCTCCAGAGCACTGGCTCATAATTGGACACACCGGTCTAGCTGCTCCACAGCATGTGGGAATCTTCCTTTGCCAGGGATCGAACTGGTGCCCCTTTCAGTGAAAGGCAGATTCTTTACCCACTGGATCACCTGGGAAGCCCATAACAAGTTAAAATTCTTTTGAAGAAGTGTTGATATGATTTATGTGATTTCAGTCTTTTAAGAAACTGCAGTTCTTTGTATATTCAGTGGAAAATAGGATTATCCAGAATTTCATAATTTTAACGGTGCTAACAATAAACAGAACACATCAAAATGTTTTTAGTAGTTAGGCAAAGTGATTGGCTAGTTATGAGAATTGGTCATATTGAAACAGTATTTTTTGTGCAGACTTCAACAACTGCTTTATTATGTTTACTCTATTTAGGCAGCAATGATCTTAAGAATTATATCAATGAGAGGTTTAAAGATAAAACACCTTAATGTTTTTTGTTAGCTTATTCATATATCTAAACTTTACCTAAGTTCTTATCTCAAGAGTATCAAGCAAATAGTAATTATCCTACAGAGTAGAAAACTTGTTTCTGTGTAATTAATAGAAGAAGTATGCATAAGTGAGTTTTGTCAGCTCCTATTGACAAGGATCCTGCTCATGATCATTATTTACTTACTAAGTCATGTCTGCCTCTTTTGTGACCCTGTGAACTGTAGCCTGCCAGGCTCCTTTGTTCATGGGATTTTGTAGACAGGTGTACTGGAGTGGGTTGTCATTTCTTTCTCTAGGACCTGCTAGGTTATTACTATATGTACAAATGAATGAAAATGTAGAAAAATATATTGCTACATGTTTGTGTATATTACAGTTTTTATATTGTATTGAAACAGTGGAAAGACAAGACCAAGGTTCTATTTCTGTCTCCTTAGCTACTACCTATGTGACCTTGGTTTTTTGCTTCTCTCTACCACCAAGTTTTCTCCGTGCTACAAAAGAAAACAAGACCATTCTTCCCTCAATGTTTATTTAGTCTCAACAATCCTTTTCCTGGTCAATATGAATATTATATAATATTTGAAATATATATATGTAAAATAATGATTATGAATTGTTTTATTATCCAGAATAAACTATTAATATGTTACCATATTTCTAGTGCATGCATTTTTTTCTTGTATTCACAAAATTACATGAGTTATATTTATATTTTATAAATTTAAGGGCAAATTAAAATTGGTATCATATATATGGATATATTTTTATGTATTTTCTATATCCATATGTATATTTTTAAATATTTAAGATAAAAAGGATAGGTGACATACAACATATGAATTTTTAATAACCATGCAATGTAATACTGTATACAGCAACATGCAACAATATAACCACCTCCTTATTGTCAGGCTTATATGAAGGGTAGATGAAGCTCGGAATAATAGCAAGTCTCCACTGCAAAGAAAGGGAACGGTATCTTCCCAAATATTCTGTACCTTTCATCAACCCAGAATAACTAATAATGGGATTTTTCTAGCAAATATTTTTTCACTGTGACTCCACTTTAAAATACCGCAATTATTTCAACTACCTTACTTCTAAACTTTACATTTTTAAAAAGAAAGTAAAGAATTATCAAAATTCCTAAATTGCATATATACCAGTGAGTTTCCTATATTCTTGATTCATATTTATCTATGAAAACTATTTCTCTCAGTGTATAATGTGGTACTTCTGAACTACTCCTATTTCTTCTTCATAGTTGTAGTTTGTGACCCTGTGGACTGTAGCCTGCCAGGCTCCTTTGTTCATGGGATTTTGTAGACAGGTGTACTGGAGTGGGTTGTCATTTCTTTCTCTAGGACCTGCTAGGTTATTACTATATGTACAAATGAATGAAAATGTAGAAAAATGTATTGCTACATGTTTGTATATATTACAGTTTTTATATTGTATTGAAACAGTGGAAAGAAAAGACCAAGGTTCTATTTCTGTCTCCTTAGCTACTACCTATGTGACCTTGGTTTTTTGCTTCTCTCTACCACCAAGTTTTCTCCGTGCTACAAAAGAAAACAAGACCATTCTTCCCTCAATGTTTATTTAGTCTCAACAATCCTTTTCCTGGTCAATATGAATATTATATAATATTTGAAATATATATATGTAAAATAATGATTATGAATTGTTTTATTATCCAGAATAAACTATTAATATGTTACCGTATTTCTAGTGCATGCATTTTTTTCTTGTATTCACAAAATTACATGAGTTATATTTATATTTTATAAATTTAAGGGCAAATTAAAATTGGTATCATATATATGGATATATTTTTATATATTTTCTATATCCATATGTATATTTTTAAATATTTAAGATAAAAAGGATAGGTGACATACAACATATGAATTTTTAATAACCATGCAATGTAATACTGTATACAGCAACATGCAACAATATAACCACCTCCTTATTGTCAGGCTTATATGAAGGGTAGATGAAGCTGGGAATAATAGCAAGTCTCCACTGCAAAGAAAGGGAACGGTATCTTCCCAAATATTCTGTACCTTTCATCAACCCAGAATAACTAATAATGGGATTTTTCTAGCAAATATTTTTTCACTGTGACTCCACTTTAAAATACCGCAATTATTTCAACTACCTTACTTCTAAACTTTACATTTTTAAAAAGAAAGTAAAGAATTATCAAAATTCCTAAATTGCATATCTACCAGTGAGTTTCCTATATTCTTGATTCATATTTATCTATGAAAACTATTTCTCTCAGTGTATAATGTGGTACTTCTGAACTACTATTTCTTCTTCATAGTTGTAGTTTGTGAAATGATTTTGGGGGAACGTAGTGATAGAAGAGGAAAGGATAAACCCTCTTGAGTTCATCAGACTCCATCTCTCATACCTTGAAGGACCAACTGTTTAGGTTTCGGTTGGCATGGTCTCTGGATTTCTGAGTCAGGTGACATATAAGTAAGGAGGAAAATAATAGGTTTCCATTTTTTCTCTAGTTAGTCATTTTATTTTAGTTTTAGTCAGAATATAAATTGGTCATTAAATGTGTTTCTCATTCCAGTTTTGTCAGCATATGGTAATTTAAAATTCTTCTTGAGACTCAGAGTAGTCAAGTATTTGAGCATCTGATGGTGACACAAATAAGAATTTATTTTATGTTTCTATAGAAATTATGAGTCAAAGACCACTGTTCTTAAACTATTTTAAACCCATCTTTAACATCAAATTTTGATCACAAGTTGATTTTTCAATAATGTACTTATTTCATATAATCTGAATATTTAGCTAATACTTAATATTCTTAAATAAATTGAGTCATTTGTTACTTGGGAAATGCTGCTAAATGTAACTTAAAATTTTTATTACATGAATAATAATTATATGAATCTATTTCACTAAGCATAACTGCCAAGATCTTCCATGTTGTTGCAAATAGTAAAATTTCATTCATTTTTATGGCTGGATAATATTCCACCACATATATATATACTTACATGTATATAATTAGAGAATGATTATCTAATGATGGTGTCATTCTTAAATAGGCAAAAAGAAGAGGAGCAAGTTTGGTGGGAAAGACACTAAGTTCATTTATGGACTGTTGATTTTCATGTGGAATGTCCCAGTACATAAGCCCACAAAGCAGCTAGAAAATACTCTGAGGAATACATAATGTTCTAGAATCACATAGATAAAAGTAGTAGCTTTGATAGTATGAGAGATGATTTTAAAAAAAAGCTTTTGAAAAAATGTGATAAGTTCAGTCGTAATGCTGCCTAAAAAGTAGTGTGAAAAATGTTCTGTTGGTAGTTGCTTAGATAAAGGAAAATCTAACAATAAATGAACACATAGAAAGATGAAAAATGTGAGACTGTGACATCATGATTTCTTATCTAAGTAAAGAATAAAGAGAAAGTATTTTTATGGAAATGTTAACAATTATAGGGAAAAATTACTGTGGTAATTTAACTTATCCAAACAAAAAGTAATGGAAAATGAGAAATCAAGCTATTGGATAAGTAGAGTAAGAGGTAAGGGATTTAATAAAAGTAGTATTTAAAAGTGTGTTTCAGTGTTGTCATGCTTAAGTATTTAAACAATTTCAAGAGATTTTTCTGCTTCAAAATGGTGAGATGTGGGATGTCTGTATTTGGTTGACTTGCATGAGAAATTCTATGGTGTGTCAGTTATAGGAATCCAGAAAACATATTCAGTTTTATTTATTTATTTTTAGTATAGCTTTTCCAATCCTACTAGCTTATAACTAATTGAAGAGAACTAGTGAACAAAAGAGAAAACAACACACCAGGAGTTTGTGTGCTTAGACATAACATAGTTGGCATGGTAGACCTCTCTCTTCACTTCTATTCCAGCCTGTCTCTACCAAAATTCTATTTATTTCTACCTTTCTGTTATGCTCTTTCTAATAGCAGAAGACTGATTTGCCAATAATAGTACTTTAACATTAAAATGAATGGCAAATATCTCTATTCCTTTTCTATATGCTTCCACTTAAAGATGTTTCTGATTCTTTTCATTTTTGTCTCTCATTTCACATTCTCCTATACATTTCAGTAGGAAACCTTGTATCTATGTTCACAAATTAACCTTAAATTCTTGGACTAAAACTATCCCAGAATGGTCTTAAAAGTATTTCCTTATTTTCCCATGTGCCTAAAATATGTGCAGTTTTTATTACTGAATGAAAAATGTAGAGTAAATTACTTACTCTACATTCTCTACATTACACTCTACTCTAAATATATAAACTTTATATATTTAGTTTCTAAAAATTTACATTCTGGTAGGAATCAAAATGCAAACAAATGACTACAATGTTTGGTAGTACAGGTAGTAGAAATAAACAAATTTAAAGGTGGGTGAATTTATTGCCATTATTTAATCATAGTTTTACAATAATATTTAAGCTGGTCCTTGAACAATGAGTAGGATTTCATATCATTGCGTCTTTGGGATCAAGAGCCTCTAAATATTGAGTAAAACCAGAAAAGTCCAATGTGAGAATACACAAAACCTACCTAGCTTTCTGAGGCCTAAATTCCTGGTAGTTCAGATGGTAAAGAATTTGCCTGCATTGGGGTTTTTGTGGAAAACCTGGAGAAGTGAATGGTTATGCATGCTAGTGTTCTTGCCTGGAGGATCCCATGGACAATGTGGGAAAATATAAAACTGAAAGACTTTCACTTTGGCAGTCCAGTGGTTAAGACTAAAAGTTTTTCTTTTATGAGTATTTAAACAATTTCAAGAGATTTTTCTGCTTCAAAATGGTGAGATGTGGGATGTCTGTATTTGGTTGACTTGCATGAGAAATTCTATGGTGTGTCAGTTATAGGAATCCAGAAAACATATTCAGTTTTATTTATTTATTTTTAGTATAGCTTTTCCAATCCTACTAGCTTATAACTAATTGAAGAGAACTAGTGAACAAAAGAGAAAACAACACACCAGGAGTTTGTGTGCTTAGACATAACATAGTTGGCATGGTAGACCTCTCTCTTCACTTCTGTTCCAGCCTGTCTCTACCAAAATTCTATTTATTTCTACCTATCTGTTATGCTCTTTCTAATAGCGGAAGACTGATTTGCCAATAATAGTACTTTAACATTAAAATGAATGGCAAATATCTCTATTCCTTGACTATATGCTTCCACTTAAAGATGTTTCTGATTCTTTTCATTTTTGCCTCTCATTTCACATTCTCCTATACATTTCAGTAGGAAACCTTGTATCTATGTTCACAAATTAACCTTAAATTCTTGGACTAAAACTATCCCAGAATGGTCTTAAAAGTATTTCCTTATTTTCCCATGTGCCTAAAATATGTGCAGTTTTGATTACTGAATGAAAAATGTAGAGTAAATTACTTACTCTACATTCTCTACATTACACTCTACTCTAAATATATAAACTTTATATATTTAGTTTCTAAAAATTTACATTCTGGTAGGAATCAAAATGCAAACAAATGACTACAATGTTTGGTAGTACAGGTAGTAGAAATAAACAAATTTAAAGGTGGGTGAATTTATTGCCATTATTTAATCATAGTTTTACAATAATATTTAAGCTGGTCCTTGAACAATGAGTAGGATTTCATATCATTGCGTCTTTGGGATCAAGAGCCTCTAAATATTGAGTAAAAACCAGAAAAGTCCAATGTGAGAATACACAAAACCTACCTAGCTTTCTGAGGCCTAAATTCCTGGTAGTTCAGATGGTAAAGAATTTGCGTGCATTGCAAGAGACTGGTTCATTTCCTAGGTTGGAAATATCCCCTGGAGAAGTGAATGGTTATGCATGCTAGTGTTCTTGCCTGGAGGATCCCATGGACTGGAGCCTGGTGGGATACAGTCCATGGGGTCCCAAAGAGTCAGTCAGACACAACTGAAAGACTTTCACTTTGGCAGTCCAGTGGTTAAGACTCCATGCTTCCAGTGCAGAGATATGGGTGCAGTCTGGCTCTGTCAATAAAAAGAAAAGAAATTCTAAAATGACAAGTACAACAGTAAAAGTGATTATTAATATATCATTGGAAATGGTGTGTATATGCCTGTGTGTTAGAGAAAAATGGTCACACAAACATATACTTTTGTCCCTACATAACAAATAATTCTATCTATTCATTCATTAAAGATATTGTGGTGTCACAGGATTTGAGAATGAGACTGTTAAAGTAGCTTCGCTTGAGGGCAAGATCTGACTGGAACAAAGGAGCTTATAGTGTTTCCCTGGGGATGAAACTAATTATACCTCAGCCTGGTCCATTTGCAAATTCCCAGCTATTTCTCCCTCTCTGTCTCTGCTGTCCCTTCCGTCTCCCCCTCTCCTTCTATCCCCCCCTTTCTCAGTCAGGATGTTTATATTTGGATGGACATTCCTTGTGAGTAGCCATTTATCTTTACCCTGTTCCTAGTTTGTGTCTACTGGTGATGCTTGCACTCCTCACTCAAGACATTTCTCATATGTTGGTAAAGTAAATGAAGTGATTCATTTAAATTTTCCCCTCTTTTCTCCCCCAAAATATTAATGACTCACTCCTCTCAAACTTCTACAGTTACTTGAGGATAGAGGGTGTAAGGGAACAAGAATTCAGAAAACCTAGTTACTGTGTGCTAAACACCAGACTAGGCATTTTACAAACATCCTCAATGCAATCCTATGAGATAGTTATTATTTGTGCTATAAAAATAAGGAATTTGGAAGCTTAAGAATTTGCACGGTTAGTAAGTGGTGTGTTTATTTGATGAAATGCCGTATGTGCCTGCTCCTAAATTATACTGTTTTGTAAAATACTGAGAAGAAATTATTTGAAGTTAACAGAAAAGTCCAATGTGAGAATACACAAAACCTACCTGCTTTCTGAGGCCTAAATTCCTGGTAGTTCAGATGGTAAAGAATTTGCCTGCATTGCAAGAGACTGGTTCATTTCCTAGGTTGGAAATATCCCTGGAGAAGTGAATGGTTATGCATGCTAGTGTTCTTGCCTGGAGGATCCCATGGACTGGAGCCTGGTGGGATACAGTCCATGGGGTCCCAAAGAGTCAGTCAGACACAACTGAAAGACTTTCACTTTGGCAGTCCAGTGGTTAAGACTCCATGCTTCCAGTGCAGAGATATGGGTGCAGTCTGGCTCTGTCAATAAAAAGAAAAGAAATTCTAAAATGACAAGTACAACAGTAAAAGTGATTATTAATATATCATTGGAAATGGTGTGTATATGCCTGTGTGTTAGAGAAAAATGGTCACACAAACATATACTTTTGTCCCTACATAACAAATAATTCTATCTATTCATTCATTAAAGATATTGTGGTGTCACAGGATTTGAGAATGAGACTGTTGAAGTAGCTTCGCTTGAGGGTAAGATCTGACTGGAACAAAGGAGCTTATAGTGTTTCCCTGGGGATGAAACTAATTATACCTCAGCCTGGTCCATTTGCAAATTCCCAGCTATTTCTCCCTCCCTGTCTCTGCTGTCCCTTCCGTCTCCCCCTCTCCTTCTATCCCCCCCTTTCTCAGTCAGGATGTTTATATTTGGATGGACATTCCTTGTGAGTGGCCATTTATCTTTACCCTGTTCCTAGTTTGTGTCTACTGGTGATGCTTGCACTCCTCACTCAAGACATTTCTCATATGTTGGTAAAGTAAATGAAGTGATTCATTTAAATTTTCCCCCCTTTTCTCCCCCAAAATATTAATGACTCACTCCTCTCAAACTTCTACAGTTACTTGAGGATAGAGGGTGTAAGGGAACAAGAATTCAGAAAACCTAGTTACTGTGTGCTAAACACCAGACTAGGCATTTTACAAACATCCTCAATGCAATCCTATGAGATAGTTATTATTTGTGCTATAAAAATAAGGAATTTGGAAGCTTAAGAATTTGCACGGTTAGTAAGTGGTGTGTTTATTTGATGAAATGCCTTATGTGCCTGCTCCTAAATTATACTGTTTTGTAAAATACTGAGAAGAAATTATTTGAAGTTAACAGAACAGATACATTATGACTCAACTAGATCATTTCTTGCCATGTCATACACTTGAAGAGACCAAAATTCTAACATTTCCAAGCAGAATTGTACATTGAAAACAATCTTGAAATAACATACTCCATAAATTAGTATTTTTCTTATATATTTTTGCCAGAATTAAAATGACATCTTGCCATAGGTCTAAACTTCAATGAAATCAGTCAAACCTGGAGTTTTCTCCATGTCTGATGTGTCTGGGGTCGCAAAGAGTCAGATGCAAGTTAGCGACTGAACAGCAATTAGTGCTTATTTGAGCACTACACTAACTGGATTGTGTTATGATAACAGAAGTTTTCACAACCTATTCATACATAATATTCTGTCTGATGTTAAACAAGGATAGTATATAGTCAGGAAGGGAATATTGAAAGATACTGAACTAATATGAGACTAAGACTAGACAAGACAGTATACATGGCAGCTGTGTCTAATTGTTTAGAGTGATTTGAGTGATATGACTGAAAAAGAAGCAAAAAAAAGTGTGATCTTGGTGACATATGTGCATGCTAAGTTGATTTAGCCATGTCTGATTCTTTGCAATCCTATGGACTATAGCCCACCAGGCTCCTCTGTCCATGGGATTCTCCAGGCATGAATATTAAAGTGGGTTGCTGTGTTCCTCTACAGACGTTCTTCTACAGACGTTCTTCTTGACCCAGGGATAGAAGCAGTGTCTCTTCCATCTCCTACCTTGGCAGATCGGTTTTTTATCACTGTGCCACTTGGGAAGTCCCTCAGTGGCATACATGTAGCTCTAGAAGAATAAAGGAAAAGAGAGAACCCATTGTTTCCTTGAAATATTCATTAGATAGTTTATAAGATTAAACTTAAATATAGAATACTATACTTGATTGTAGATGTGGTATGAACTGACAATTTCATAGTATGACATAAAGGTTGTTAAAACAATACATTGATGAATATGACCCTGTATTCCTGTGCTCATCAGGAAATCCCGCTTCCTCGGTGTGTTAGATTTGCATATCTGGCTTGCTTTGTTCAATGCAGTGTGAGAAGTGTGACACTTTTTGGCAAAGGATTTTAGAGCCAGTGTGTGATTTATCACATTTCCTTTTCCTGTTTTAGCAATTATGGAAAGATGCATTGAAAGGGAGCATCCATCTCCCTAAGAATCTAAATGATAACAATGAATGCATCCTCAAGAGCTTTCAGGTAGCTCCAGCTAGAAACAAACCATTAGTTGCAGACACTGATATATGAAGTTGTTAGTTACTGTAGCATAACTTTGCCTATTGGGTCTGAAGTATATATTGCAGATTTCTTGATGGTATAAATCGTATCTTATTTATATTATATCTCCATTAACTAAAATAGTAACTGGCATAAATATTTATTGAATCTGTGAATGACTTAATGAATGATGACACATAAATATTCGTTGCCCTCTTTGAGCATACAGACTTACTTAGTATCGGAAAAACAGCAATAGAAAAGCCATCTGGAAATGAGGGTAAGTTATTTACATAATTTATGGGCCAGAAGTAAGTACATGTTACTGGTAGAAGGCAAAGGTTAACACTAATTGAACGAAAGGGCAAGAAGAAGAACTTTGAGACTTCCATTAGAGAAGTAACTTGAATCTCTTGCCAATCACCATACTAGCAACAGGTTTTTTTACAGTAAAAATGCTGCATTAGGAATTTAGGGATAGATTGTATGACTCTAGCTGTGAAACTTTACACAGGAAGGAAACATGAAATGAACCTATGAACTGCTTAGTTGTTGTGCAGTTTCTCAGTTGTGTCTGACTCTTTGCAACCCTTTGGACTGCAGCACGCCAAGCTTCCCTGTCCCTCACCATCTCTCAGAGTTTCCTCAAACTCATATCCATTATGTTGATGATGCCATCCAACCATCTCATCTCTGTCACCCTCTTCTCCTCCTGGCCTCAATTCTTCCTAGCAGTCCCTCCAATCTAGAAATGCAGTCAGTTATTTTTTCCCTCTTTTCTTTTGCCTTGATAATAGAGGAAAAGACAAATTTGTCAACTAGTCATGCCATTAGAGTTAACCTTGGCCATGAAGACATAACAGGTAAGCCAGCCAAATCACACTGATATTTGCCTGTCTGCATGTGAAATTCTTGTCTTAGACTATGGCACAGAAAGAAATGTTACTGTTTTTAAAATTTTCTCTGCATACCAACCAAATTTTTCCCTCAAGACACATCATAAAGACCTACCATTGAATACTCTAATTGTGGCATTCACCAGAGTTCTTTTTTTTAAAAGCAACATTGGTCACAAACTCAGATATTAATCGACACCAGATTTCTGGTGAATTCAGAAGTTATTTTTGCCACTTAAATTTTTTTGATAGTTACTGACTCCATAAATTGAAACAGTCAGTATTTTAAATTTAAGTTAAAACAAAAAACCTGCAAATTTCTCTAAGAACCAGGGACATATATCACCTCCTCCCATCATACATATCAACATTATCTTCCAAAATACTTGTTTTTCACTCCACTGAGTGTTGTTCAGAAGTATCTGAAAGTTTAAGATTCAGATTTGGCAGTTGTATAATCCTCCCAGGGGAAGAAATTCTGGATAATTTAAAGAAAATTGGTTTAGCAATATGTTTTAAATATAGGCACCAAAACATTTTCTATTTGAGTATAACTGCATCAGTGAAATTTAAATCAGTGGAGGTCTTGTCCAATTTGGAAGATTGTCAGAATTAAGGAAGATGTTAGAAGAATGCCAGTTGGAACAGAGAACTGTCATAAGTCAAGACTTATGACTGCTTGTTCCTTCCAAAAATGAGAAACAAATATAGGAAAGCATAATGCTATTTTAGCAGATAAAAATAAACTCAGCATTCCTGGGTATCATATATAATGGTCATTGATGCTGGCACTTTATTCACTGTGATAGTTTCAAAGTGTGACTGCAAATTCTTTGACACTTTGACATTCCTCCCATATTCCTGGATCTCAGTAGGCTTGTCACTGTGTCAACCAAGAGATAACAGAGGGAATTGCACTAGATGATTCCTAAAACCACGTTGAAAAAGGCTGATAGCTTCTACCTTATTCACTGAAACACTCACCCAGTAGTCCTGAGTTGCCAGGCAATGACGCTGACCACCCTGAGGTCACCATATTGGAAATGATAGCATAACCAAGCCATGTGGCTTTAAATCTTGGTTCTACTCACGATCAGCTGTTAGTGGGACACTTAATCTCCCTCCACCTCAGTTTTCTCATTTATATAATGGGGAGTAATTTTAGTCTGGAGCATACTCTGTTGTCTTACTTCTACCTTAGACAGTTGTTTAAAGGGTCAAATTGTGTGTGTGTGTGTGTGTGTTCTAATGTTTATTTAGTTTATCTAACCTGAACGAAAAGCAAAATAGTTTGTCATTTTTTTCTACCCTCTAGCCTGTACTTCTTGCAATACCAATCTATTTTTTTTATCTATAAGCTTGGGATTTTTTGGCTGGTTGGCTTGTATCTGTCTGTTTTACATCTAACTTTTCCATGTAAGGCAGAGATCATTATGGTATTTGTCGTTCTCCGCCTAAATTATTTCACTTAGTATAATTCCCTCAGAATCTACCCGTGTTGTCACAAATAGCAAGACTTCATTCTTTTACAGCTGGGTAATATTCCTGTATTTGTGTGTGTGTGTGTGTGTGTGTGTGTGAGAGAGAGAGAGAGAGAGAGAGAGATTTTTTATCCATTAATTCATCCACAGACATTTAGGTTGTCTCCTTATCTTGACTATTCTAATACTTCAGTTAATCTGGAGAGCGTATGTATTTTTTAAATATTGGGTTTTTCTTTATTTTTTTTGGATAAATGCTCAAAAATAGAATAATTAGATCATATGGTAGTCTTATTTTGTAAAAGTTTTAAGGCACCTTCATACTGTTTTTCATTTCATCAATTAACGTTCCCTCCAGAAGTGTGCAAGGGTTTCTTTTTTTCCACATCCTCTTCAAAATTTGTTATGTCTTATCTTTTCAATAATGGTCATTCTAAAAGATGTGAGGTGATATCTCATTATGGCTTTGATTTGCATTTCTTGATGGTTAATAATATTGAACATTTCACAACCCGATCTTTTGCATTTATTACCTCTTCAAAATTGTATGTCTTTATTTGATTCCTAAAACCACGTTGAAAAAGGCTGAAAAAAGGGCTTTTTACCTTATTCACTGAAACACTCACCCAGTAGTCCTGAGTTGCCAGGCAATGACGCTGACCACCCTGAGGTCACCATATTGGAAATGATAGCATAACCAAGCCATGTGGCTTTAAATCTTGGTTCTACTCACGATCAGCTGTTAGTGGGACACTTAATCTCCCTCCACCTCAGTTTTCTCATTTATATAATGGGGAGTAATTATAGTCTGGAGCATACTCTGTTGTCTTACTTCTACCTTAGACAGTTGTTTAAAGGGTCAAATTGTGTGTGTGTGTGTGTGTTCTAATGTTTATTTAGTTTATCTAACCTGAACGGAAAGCAAAATAGTTTGTAATTTTTTGCTCCTCTCTAGCCTGTACTTCTTGCAATACCAATCTATTTTTTTTATCTATAAGCTTGGGATTTTTTGGCTGGTTGGCTTGTATCTGTCTGTTTTACATCTAACTTTTCCATGTAAGGCAGAGATCATTATGGTATTTGTCGTTCTCCGCCTAAATTATTTCACTTAGTATAATTCCCTCAGAATCTACCCGTGTTGTCACAAATAGCAAGACTTCATTCTTTTACAGCTGGGTAATATTCCTGTATTTGTGTGTGTGTGTGTGTGTGTGTGAGAGAGAGAGAGAGAGAGAGATTTTTTATCCATTAATTCATCCACAGACATTTAGGTTGTCTCCTTATCTTGACTATTCTAATACTTCAGTTAATCTGGAGAGCGTATGTATTTTTTAAATATTGGGTTTTTCTTTATTTTTTTTGGATAAATGCTCAAAAATAGAATAACTAGATCATATGGTAGTCTTATTTTTTAAAAGTTTTAAGGCACCTTCATACTGTTTTTCATTTCATCAATTAACGTTCCCTCCAGAAGTGTGCAAGGGTTTCTTTTTTTCCACATCCTCTTCAAAATTTGTTATGTCTTATCTTTTCAATAATGGTCATTCTAAAAGATGTGAGGTGATATCTCATTATGGCTTTGATTTGCATTTCTTGATGGTTAATAATATTGAACATTTCACAACCCGATCTTTTGTCTTATTTCATTCACCCTTTCCTGTGCATGTGTATGTGCTCAGTCACTCGTTGTGTCCAACTCTTTGCCACCCTATCAATTGTAACCCACAACGCTTTCTTGTCCATGGGATTTTATATGCAAGAATAATAAAGTGGGTTGCCAATTCCTTCTCCAAAGGATTGCCCCAGTCCAGGGATCAAACCCATGTCTTCTTCATTGGCAGGCAGATTCTTTACCTGAGGCATCTGGGAAGCCCCTCACCCTTTCTTGTGCCCTATATCATATCAATTCTCTTCAGAAAGCAGTTAGTGGATTCTTACTTTCTGCCTGATGCTTCATCAGTGTAGGAGGGCAATGTGACATCAACAGTCCCCTCAGAACCATCACCACTCCCCACCTCCCAAGCTCAAGTTCCTGGTGCCCACCCTATTCTTTTCAAGCATCTTCTATCCAAATAAACACCTCTAAATAGATTCCTGAGAGGCACTGCCCTACCAATATACTTAAATTGTACTTTAGAATTTATTTGCCACATAAATCCTGTTTGTCATAGTACTGATCTTTTGCTTTTAAAGGCCACCTCCTTCCTGTTATAGAAAGTCACTTTCCTCATTTCTTCATTTGAGGTGCCTCTTTACCCCTACTTTACCTAGACAAAGTGAATTGCAGACCTTCTGCTAACCATTTATTTCCTGAAATACAGCATACTCACCTTGTAAAAAATTCTAAATTTTCTTGGGTAATGAAAACTGAAGCTCATACAGAACCTTTGCTCTCTTCTTCATTTGTGGGTTAGGGAGCACCAGGAGCAGTACCTTGGTCAAAGATTCATTATTCCCAGGAGATACATGCAACCTCAAGTGGCTCAAAGCAGCACCTATTTACCAGGAAGTATGGGCTTTTTTTGGATAAATGCTCAAAAATAGAATAACTAGATCATATGGTAGTCTTATTTTTTAAAAGTTTTAAGGCACCTTCATACTGTTTTTCATTTCATCAATTAACGTTCCCTCCAGAAGTGTGCAAGGGTTTCTTTTTTTCCACATCCTCTTCAAAATTTGTTATGTCTTATCTTTTCAATAATGGTCATTCTAAAAGATGTGAGGTGATATCTCATTATGGCTTTGATTTGCATTTCTTGATGGTTAATAATATTGAACATTTCACAACCCGATCTTTTGTCTTATTTCATTCACCCTTTCCTGTGCATGTGTATGTGCTCAGTCACTCGTTGTGTCCAACTCTTTGCCACCCTATCAATTGTAACCCACAACGCTTTCTTGTCCATGGGATTTTATATGCAAGAATAATAAAGTGGGTTGCCAATTCCTTCTCCAAAGGATTGCCCCAGTCCAGGGATCAAACCCATGTCTTCTTCATTGGCAGGCAGATTCTTTACCTGAGGCATCTGGGAAGCCCCTCACCCTTTCTTGTGCCCTATATCATATCAATTCCCTTCAGAAAGCAGTTAGTGGATTCTTACTTTCTGCCTGATGCTTCATCAGTGTAGGAGGGCAATGTGACATCAACTCTCCCCTCAGAACCATCACCACTCCCCACCTCCCAAGCTCAAGTTCCTGGTGCCCACCCTATTCTTTTCAAGCATCTTCTATCCAAATAAACACCTCTAAATAGATTCCTGAGAGGCACTGCCCTACCAATATACTTAAATTGTACTTTAGAATTTATTTGCCACATAAATCCTGTTTGTCATAGTACTGATCTTTTGCTTTTAAAGGCCACCTCCTTCCTGTTATAGAAAGTCACTTTCCTCATTTCTTCATTTGAGGTGCCTCTTTACCCCTACTTTACCTAGACAAAGTGAATTGCAGACCTTCTGCTAACCATTTATTTCCTGAAATACAGCATACTCACCTTGTAAAAAATTCTAAATTTTCTTGGGTAATGAAAACTGAAGCTCATACAGAACCTTTGCTCTCTTCTTCATTTGTGGGTTAGGGAGCACCAGGAGCAGTACCTTGGTCAAAGATTCATTATTCCCAGGAGATACATGCAACCTCAAGTGGCTCAAAGCAGCACCTAGGAGGGAGGTATAGAATAGAAATACCAGGAAAAGCTATTTATGCTGTATGATGCCCTTTATACTTCATCAACACTTCCCATTTCCATTTCAAAAAAGTTATTGATGGGACTGAAATTTTGCTTTATGTAGGTGGGTTCAAAGGCTAGCAGACTAGCAAAATGTTAATTTGAATGTTAGTGAACTCTTCTTACTATCAACAGGATGGCTGAATCTAGAGCAATTTACCTAGCTTTCATAGGTAATAGGGATTTCTCAAGTCATAGCTGTCAGAGGAAAGAAGATAAGAAGTATCAATAGCATCACTTAACAGTCTTAACAAAATACTTTTTATACGGAGATTTATCAACAACAACAACAACAAAAGTATTCCAAATAAATCATATCCCAAATAAATCATGGTTCTATTGAAAATTCTTCCATTTCTCATGAACTCTCTTTAGCCACTAAACTCTCCATGCCTTACATAATTTTTATAAGACAAATTCTACTTTTCTTCTCTATTTACTGTGCTTTTAAAGCTATTTCTATAGTTGTTCCATTGTCTTTCCTGATTGACTCAGTGGTAAAGAATTTACTTGCCAATGTAGGAGATGCAGCTTCGACCCCCGTTCCAGGAAGATCCCTTGGAAAAGGAAATGGCAACCCACTCCATTACCCATGCCTCAGAAAAAACCAGTGGACAAAGGAGCCTGGTTGGTTACAGTCCATAGGGTCATAAAGAATCAGATAAGACTTAGTGAATGAACAACAGTGACAACATAGTTGTTACTTTGAGAATTTCCACCACTTGAATCTGAACTAATGATATTTCGTGAATAGAGACAGTTTCCCCCTAATGGGATTGTAGCCACATCTTTATAGCCCTGAATACCAGATCAGACTTGTCAAAAAGGATCAGACTTGTCCAGTGCAGAAATAAGGTTGCCTCTGTTTGCATTTCCGTTCAAAATTAGAAGCCTCAGAATAGAAGAAACAGAATACATTCTTTCCTGGTGACTTCTCTTGAGGGCAGCACTGTTTTGCCCTTAATCCCCATAGATGAATATTCTAGATTCTTGAGTGATCTACCTGCATAAGAGGACTTGTGAATTTCTACATGTTTATCCACATGGCTACTTTAGAACTTTTTATGTCATTTATGCTCACTGAAAATACCAAGTTTAGGGATCTCAGATTTAAAGGTTTTCTTTATCTGAATTAGATAGACCTTTTTGGATACCAGGTTATAGTCTTAATACATAGGCAGTTACTAACCTGGAATATATCTGTGAAACCACAGCTCCAATTCACAACCATTACTAGAACTGAGACTCTCTTGACGAATATTGCCAAGAAATAAACTGTTTCAAAATACTATCTCCATAGGACCATTTGATGTTATTTGACCCAGCAAGGTAAATAAATGCCTCTCTGACTGAAGGCTGAAAAAATTATACCTCAAATCAGAATCAAAGGAAAATGTACTTGTAAAGATGTATAGAGATGACAATTTTGTTTTGTTTTGTTTTAATGTGAAACACTGTGGTAGAAATCTCTGAAATTATGCTGAAATTATCAGGAGTCCCTGACATAAAGTTTCAAGGATTTTTACATTTCTAGCAAAATATGATGTTCATTCATGCATATATTATTTTTTAAAAGAATTCAATATGTGAAACTATGAACATGAATATAAACAAAATATTTAAAACAAGTGTTCCTATTGCTGCTTGTTATCGAGTTCAATAACAAGAACACTGCTTTTATCCTTTTAGAATAGAATTATGTATCAGTCAGGATCCTAATAAGAACCTAGCATGATTCAAGAATTCTGTAAAAAAATTGTTTTTGAAGGTGTGAGACCATTTTAGAGGAGCCATTAAAACATCCGGAGGTACTCACATGACAGAAATAATAAGAAACTATTTCCACCTGAAACCTGAAGGACAAGGGCAGGAAAAGATCCCATCAGAACCCAGTGAGACATGGTAGCACATGGGAAGAGGTACCTGAAAGGAGCTATAACCATGGCAGACTGCAGCCTCTCCTAGAGGATTCCTCCCAGAGTAGAAAAGTAGGAAACAGAAAATCAAATTTCCTGCCACCCTTAGATCTCCTGCCCATTAAGGTTGCCCTGTTTGCATTCCGCAAAATTAGAAGCCTCAGAATAGAAGAAACAGAATACATTCTTTCCTGGTGACTTCTCTTGAGGGCAGCATTTTTACCCCTACCTGCATAAGAGGACTTGTGAATTTCTACATGTTTATCCACATGGCTACTTTAGAACTTCTTATGTCATTTATGCTCACTGAAAATACCAAGTTTAGGAATCTCAGATTTAAAGGTTTTCTTTATCTGAATTAGATAGACCTTTTTGGATACCAGGTTATAGTCTTAATACATAGGCAGTTACTAACCTGGAATATATCTGTGAAACCACAGCTCCAATTCACAACCATTACTAGAACTGAGACTCTCTTGACGAATATTGCCAAGAAATAAACTGTTTCAAAATACTATCTCCATAGGACCATTTGATGTTATTTGGCCCAGCAAGGTAAATAAATGCCTCTCTGACTGAAGGCTGAAAAAATTATACCTCAAATCAGAATCAAAGGAAAATGTACTTGTAAAGATGTATAGAGATGACAATTTTGTTTTGTTTTGTTTTAATGTGAAACACTGTGGTAGAAATCCCTGAAATTATGCTGAAATTATCAGGAGTCCCTGACATAAAGTTTCAAGGATTTTTACATTTCTAGCAAAATATGATGTTCATTCATGCATATTTTATTTTTTAAAAGAATTCAATATGTGAAACTATGAACATGAATATAAACAAAATATTTAAAACAAGTGTTCCTATTGCTGCTTGTTATCGAGTTCAATAACAAGAACACTGCTTTTATCCTTTTAGAATAGAATTATGTATCAGTCAGGATCCTAATAAGAACCTAGCATGATTCAAGAATTCTGTAAAAAAATTGTTTTTGAAGGTGTGAGGCCATTTTAGAGGAGCCATTAAAACATCCGGAGGTACTCACATGACAGAAATAATAAGAAACTATTTCCACCTGAAACCTGAAGGACAAGGGCAGGAAAAGATCCCATCAGAACCCAGTGAGACATGGTAGCACATGGGAAGAGGTACCTGAAAGGAGCTATAACCATGGCAGACTGCAGCCTCTCCTAGAGGATTCCTCCCAGAGTAGAAAAGTAGGGAAACAGAAAATCAAATTTCCTGCCACCCTTAGATCTCCTGCCCATAACCCTCCTTGACTGAACTCTGGCAGAAACCAGTTAGAAGGGAGCTCAGCCCAGTAGTCCAAAAGGTCCAGCTTCTTGATGCAAAGAGCTGGGCAGAAAAAAAGATTGTGGAAAAAAATGCTAGAAAATGGCGAAAAAAAAAAAAAAAAAAGGCACAGTTCTTATTTTAATTTTCATATTCCAAGTGAAGGTTAGTAACCTCAGGCATTTAAAATACAAAGTAGACAAGTAATCAGAGAAGCATAGCTAAAACATTAATGAGGAAAGCACCTTCTATGTGATCAATATCATATTGCTGCAAAGAGAATGGAGGACTTGGGGCTTCCCTGGTGGTCCAGTGAGGACACCTCCTTTCAGTGCAAGGGAAGCTGGTTCGATCCCTGGCCTGGGAAGATCCCACGTGCCACGGAGTGGCTGGACCAATGTATCCAATTACCGAGCAGGAGATCTGGAACGCATGTGTGCAGAACCGGTGCTCTGCGACAACAGCGGCCACTGCGATGGGAGGCTCACATGGGCCAAAGAACAAAGATGGATGAAAATAGATAAATGAAAGACCAATAGAAGTGGCCCGCCCACCCCTGTCCCTCACCAACCCCCAACCCCCAAAAAAAGAGAATGGAGGACAAAATAGATTGATTGCAAATATGGACACATGTATGTGTTATATCTATGTGCAATATTATATGTCATTATATTAATATTCTTATTATCTCTAGTTGTGACTTTTACCTCAGTAAGACAAGAATATTCCCCATGTGCTTAATCACTCTCTATATACATCTGTGAAGTGAGAAATAGCCTTCTACACAGTATTTATATATTTTAGAGAAACTCTATTTATTGCTCTCTTTTAAACTTTTGTAACATCCGGAGGTACTCACATGACAGAAATAATAAGAAACTATTTCCACCTGAAACCTGAAGGACAAGGGCAGGAAAAGATCCCATCAGAACCCAGTGAGACATGGTAGCACATGGGAAGAGGTACCTGAAAGGAGCTATAACCATGGCAGACTGCAGCCTCTCCTAGAGGATTCCTCCCAGAGTAGAAAAGTAGGGAAACAGAAAATCAAATTTCCTGCCACCCTTAGATCTCCTGCCCATAACCCTCCTTGACTGAACTCTGGCAGAAACCAGTTAGAAGGGAGCTCAGCCCAGTAGTCCAAAAGGACCAGCTTCTTGATGCAAAGAGCTGGGCAGAAAAAAAGATTGTGGAAAAAAATGCTAGAAAATGGCGAAAAAAAAAAAAAAGGCACAGTTCTTATTTTAATTTTCATATTCCAAGTGAAGGTTAGTAACCTCAGGCATTTAAAATACAAAGTAGACAAGTAATCAGAGAAGCATAGCTAAAACATTAATGAGGAAAGCACCTTCTATGTGATCAATATCATATTGCTGCAAAGAGAATGGAGGACTTGGGGCTTCCCTGGTGGTCCAGTGAGGACACCTCCTTTCAGTGCAAGGGAAGCTGGTTCGATCCCTGGCCTGGGAAGGTCCCACGTGCCACGGAGTGGCTGGACCAATGTATCCAATTACCGAGCAGGAGATCTGGAACGCATGTGTGCAGAACCGGTGCTCTGCGACAACAGCGGCCACTGCGATGGGAGGCTCACATGGGCCAAAGAACAAAGATGGATGAAAATAGATAAATGAAAGACCAATAGAAGTGGCCCGCCCACCCCTGTCCCTCACCAACCCCCAACCCCCAAAAAAAGAGAATGGAGGACAAAATAGATTGATTGCAAATATGGACACATGTATGTGTTATATCTATGTGCAATATTATATGTCATTATATTAATATTCTTATTATCTCTAGTTGTGACTTTTACCTCAGTAAGACAAGAATATTCCCCATGTGCTTAATCACTCTCTATATACATCTGTGAAGTGAGAAATAGCCTTCTACACAGTATTTATATATTTTAGAGAAACTCTATTTATTGCTCTCTTTTAAACTTTTTGTGGAGAAAGAGAAAAATCGCCAAATGACTTTTATGAATAGAACCTGTAGCATGGTAATGCTGGTTTGCACTAAAAACTGCTTATCCAATTATTCCAATTTTATGTGCTTTCATTGTACTTAAGAAAAAATAGATTTCCCCCACAAGCATAGTGAACATAAAAAAGAAATGTGAAATAATGTGAATGACAGAAAAACCTATGCAGGCCACAGAGCAGGAAGAATGACCCAAACAGGGGAGAATACAAAGGAATCAGAAAGGGTAACAGATAGTAAGAATAAACCAGTGAGAGGAAGTAGCTGTAAAGCCTCATAGAGGACATAGTGAATCACAGAATCCAAATTCTGTTGCCAAAGTTGAATTAAACAAAAATTGAAAAGAATTAATATGTTATAATAGCTATTTTAGCAAACCGACACTGTTACATTTATTCCATTGAGCTTTAACAAAAGCTTAACATTCCATTTTAACAAAAATATCTTATTACAACAATAGTATATGCAGTATGAGCTAAATATCTGAGGGAAGTATAGATGCATCATGAATGTGATGAGAAACCTTTTGATGATAAGTATTGATTATACAGTGTAGTTTAATTTCTCAGCACATTTAGAACTTCAGACTGGGAGGATGCTTAAGAAGTGTCTATTCTTAAACTTCTTATAATTTATTTATAGAATTATAATAAGTTTTAATTGCTTATTTTCTATATATTTTATTAAAATATAGTTGGCATAATGTATTCCTTTCAAGTTTACTGCATATAATTTTAATACAAAATGTTTTGTAAGAAACTGCCTTTGAAGAGCATTATTAACATGTCATTCATTTATATAAATCTTATATTGTCTACATTAAAATAATATCCACAGTGAGACTACAAAAAGAGAAGTTATATTTTTATCTTTTAAAAGGCCAAATTAAGAAGTCACTTCTGTAGTGTAAATTGAAAAAGAAGCTTGGGTTCTCTTTGAAGCCAGAACCAATTTGTCTGTTTTTTCAGCACTGAATGATTGTGGAGATATTAGTTAACAAAAAAAGATGTACTAATAACTTTTGGAAACATTAGCCTGAACCATTTTCCTTTTAGTCTGTAGTTAGTTAATCAAGTGTATGTTCATTTGTCCATATAAGCTATAAAATCCTACAATGAGGACATAATTATAATTAACACTGCTGACCAGTTAAAAGGCATAAACAGTAGTGTGCCCATCAATATGCACTCTCTATTTGCTGACATTTCCAGTTATGCCAGATGGTGAATTTAATGATGGTGCCTTGTGGTGCTTTTAATGAGTTTTGTGCCTGATGGTAATTTTATAGGGCCTGTTGTATCATAGAAGGCTGAAGGGTGACTTAATAATGATCTCCAAGCATATGAAGGGTCATGAATAGTGTGGTTATGAAGTGACCAGCTGTTACTCATTCAAATGAGAAGTAGTAGGTGTTAATTGTAACCAGAGAGATTTAACTTAGATGTGAAGTAGAACTTCATGAAACTGAAAGATCTATGTTGAGAGATGACTTAGAATATTCTATTTTTTCATGAAGATAGAATATTCCGATTAGTGTGAAATCTTAGTTTTTTCTTACTGTGTGGATGATATTTCAGTTTCTTTTCACGTCTGTGAATGTGTAATTTTCATATCCTGCCTCTGAGTTGGAATCTTTGTTCTCTAACTTACTATGCCTGTGAATTCAGGTAAATTATTTAAATACTTTGAGTCTTGATGAACTCTTCTAGAGAGAGTAAATAGAGATAAAAATCTTTCATCTAAATATCCAGAGACAAATCTAAAACACTATTCAATTTGGTCGGGTTCAATTTGCTTTTTAAATTTCTCCTTCTTGAAGATGAGACCAGACAGGACAGGTCAATGATTTTTTTCAGTAGGATCCATACTTTCTTTTTTTCTTTTTTTGACTTGGAGTCCAAATGTGGTAGAGATCTATGCAGTTGTAAAGAATAACATAAACCCTCCATCTCTAGACATTTATTTTTACCTGCACACTGACTAGACAGATTTATCCTTCATAGCATTAAGTGTTCTGTATTAGAAAGAGAAGGCAAAAGACTCTGCTTTAGTTTAGGTTCCTATAATTCCTAAATATATAACCCCTAACCAAATAATTTAACTTCTCTTCATTGTCCCCTTCAAAAATAATAGGAGGGAATCTGGCGTTGAGGGATAAATTTGTGTGTCACGATTGGTGAGGAAAAAGAGTACATAATAAGGGAAGGCTGGAAGAGATATAGCTCATAAGTTTGAGAGTAGAATTTTCTGCTATAGTGGTTTACTGGACTGTGTGTATCAAGTGCAAAAGTCAGTTCTGATCAATGAGAAGAGAAGGAGATGACACCAAACCTCAGGTCACTTGCTTAGAAATCTTTGTTTGACACCCAACGTGTCAAGCTGTATGACAAATAAGATAATATGAATTTATCATTGTACAATTAAGTTCCCTGTCTCCATGGAGTATTAAGAAAAAAAATGTCAATAAATAATCACATAAGTAAACATGATTTCAGAGAATGATAGAAGGCTGAAGGGTGACTTAATAATGATCTGATAAGGTTTTTCCTTATTTGGTTGGAATTGTAACCAGAGAGATTTAACTTAGATGTGAAGTAGAACTTCATGAAACTGAAAGATCTATGTTGAGAGATGACTTAGAATATTCTATTTTTTCGTGAAGATAGAATATTCCGATTAGTGTGAAATCTTAGTTTTTTCTTACTGTGTGGATGATATTTCAGTTTCTTTTCACGTCTGTGAATGTGTAATTTTCATATCCTGCCTCTGAGTTGGAATCTTTGTTCTCTAACTTACTATGCCTGTGAATTCAGGTGAATTATTTAAATACTTTGAGTCTTGATGAACTCTTCTAGAGAGAGTAAATAGAGATAAAAATCTTTCATCTAAATATCCAGAGACAAATCTAAAACACTATTCAATTTGGTCAGGTTCAATTTGCTTTTTAAATTTCTCCTTCTTGAAGATGAGACCAGACAGGACAGGTCAATGATTTTTTTCAGTAGGATCCATACTTTCTTTTTTTCTTTTTTTGACTTGGAGTCCAAATGTGGTAGAGATCTATGCAGTTGTAAAGAATAACATAAACCCTCCATCTCTAGACATTTATTTTTACCTGCACACTGACTAGACAGATTTATCCTTCATAGCATTAAGTGTTCTGTATTAGAAAGAGAAGGCAAAAGACGCTGCTTTAGTTTAGGTTCCTATAATTCCTAAATATATAACTCCTAACCAAATAATTTAACTTCTCTTCATTGTCCCCTTCAAAAATAATAGGAGGGAATCTGACATTGATGGATAAATTTTTGTGTCACTATTGTTGAGGAAAAATAGTACATAATAATGGAAGACTGGAAGAGATATAGCTCATAAGTTTGAGAGTAGAATTTTCTGCTATAGTGGTTTACTGGACTGTGTGTATCAAGTGCAAAAAGTCAGTTCTGATCAATGAGAAGAGAAGGAGATGACACCAAACCTCAGGTCACTTGCTTAGAAATCTTTGTTTGACACCCAACGTGTCAAGCTGTATGACAAATAAGATAATATGAATTTATCATTGTACAATTAAGTTCCCTGTCTCCATGGAGTATTAAGAAAAAAACGTCAATAAATAATCACATAAGTAAACATGATTTCAGAGAATGATGTACTAAGGAGAAACGTGAACAGAGCAAGGAGGTTAAGATCGCGCCCACAGGGAAGAAGTGATTCCATGGTCCAGGAAGGTTTCTTCAAGGTCACACATGCCACTTACAGTTACCTCTGTATAACAGGAGGATTCAGCTAGGCAAAGGAAGAAGAGAAACTGAATCAAGGACTAGATTAAAGAATCAGACAATTTATTACCACTCCTCTTAATCAAAATTATGAAACCCTAAGATGTAACATGGACAAAGTATATTGGAATCTCTGTGTTGGCTGAGAGATAAAGGATAAGCAAAGAGCTCATTGAGGACCACTCAGTGGGATATTAATAGAAAATAATTTCATTTTATTCTAATAATTTTTTTCAGTCATGTTCTGTATTATCTACTACATCAGTCTCTTAATGACATTGTAGGTAGATACCATAGTTTTTCTGACCTCTGTGTTATTTATTCAATCTTGTTAATATTCAAATAATACAATTTATTTAAAGCTTCTTTCTTTTCTGTTTTGGACCTTAATAGCTGTTCTAGTTTAACAGGAAATTTTGATCATATTTGATGATCTTTGTAAAAACAATTTTTTGACTATTAGCATGATAAAATATGAGTACTTGTTATTTAAAGCTCTATTCTCAATTTGTGAGTTAGATTATTCTGAGGCTTAAGAGAAGAAAGAACCTTTTATATCTGTGGGGATTTCAATTAATTTGAAAAGAATTTTTGTACTATTAGCAATATATAACTCCTAACCAAATAATTTAACTTCTCTTCATTGTCCCTTCAAAAATAATAGGAGGGAATCTGACATTGATGGATAAATTTTGTGTCACTATTGTTGAGGAAAAATAGTACATAATAATGGAAGACTGGAAGAGATATAGCTCATAAGTTTGAGAGTAGAATTTTCTGCTATAGTGGTTTACTGGACTGTGTGTATCAAGTGCAAAAAGTCAGTTCTGATCAATGAGAAGAGAAGGAGATGACACCAAACCTCAGGTCACTTGCTTAGAAATCTTTGTTTGACACCCAACGTGTCAAGCTGTATGACAAATAAGATAATATGAATTTATCATTGTACAATTAAGTTCCCTGTCTCCATGGAGTATTAAGAAAAAAAATGTCAATAAATAATCACATAAGTAAACATGATTTCAGAGAATGATGTACTAAGGAGAAACGTGAACAGAGCAAGGAGGTTAAGATCGCGCCCACAGGGAAGAAGTGATTCCATGGTCCAGGAAGGTTTCTTCAAGGTCACACATGCCACTTACAGTTACCTCTGTATAACAGGAGGATTCAGCTAGGCAAAGGAAGAAGAGAAACTAAATCAAGGACTAGATTAAAGAATCAGACAATTTATTACCACTCCTCTTAATCAAAATTATGAAACCCTAAGATGTAACATGGACAAAGTATATTTGAATCTCTGTGTTGGCTGAGAGATAAAGGATAAGCAAAGAGCTCATTGAGGAGCACTCAGTGGGATATTAATAGAAAATAATTTCATTTTATTCTAATAATTTTTTTCAGTCATGTTCTGTATTATCTACTACATCAGTCTCTTAATGACATTGTAGGTAGATACCATAGTTTTTCTGACCTCTGTGTTATTTATTCAATCTTGTTAATATTCAAATAATACAATTTATTTAAAGCTTCTTTCTTTTCTGTTGTAGACCTTAATAGCTGTTCTAGTTTAACAGGAAATTTTGATCATATTTGATGATTTTTGTAAAAACAATTTTTTTGACTATTAGCATGATAAAATATGAGTACTTGTTATTTAAAGCTCTATTCTCAATTTGTGAGTTAGATTATTCTGAGGCTTAAGAGAAGAAAGAACCTTTTATATCTGTAGCCAGCAAGGAGGCTTAACTCTCTGCAGATGATTGTAGGAACTTTAGGATTAAAAGTGAAACTGGTGTTTGTAAACAAGGCAGGAAAACCACTGGCATTAGTCTAATCATCAATATTTTGCCTAAAAGTCTAGAACAGCTGTCAACATGGCAACATTCTCTCAGTATTCAGAGGCCTGTAATGAAACAGCATCTAGACAGACGATTTCAAGATTCTTTCACATTTCAAAAGTATAAAACAGGGCATACCAGTTAAAGGAGTTTGAAAGATAATTAGGATATTTTAAAAAAGAAAATAGATATCTGTTATGCCAGATTGTTAATGTTTTGTAATCAGTCCCTTAGGATAATCAAGTATTTTTTACTTCATTAAAAAATATATCATTTTGTATTACATACTATACCATTAAAAAGCCTTTGTGTTGATGTACTCCTCTACACACTGAAACTGGCATCTAACAAGTACACTGCATTATAAATAATTTCATTACTGAAAGAACAAGTGATTTAAGTTAGTCTAACCATTTTTATTCAGGAGATGGTGAAGGACAGGGAAGCATGGTATGCTGCACTCCATGGGGTCACAAAGAGTCAAGCACAACTGAGCGACCAAACTGAACCTTTTTTCTACCTGCAGATTCCCATTGTCTTCAACTTATTAGAATGAGACTAAATTAATTTTCTAAATTTCTGGTTAAAATTATATGTCAAAAAGGACCAAGATTTTGAGACAGGGTTATAAAACACATTTATTTGAAAGTCTTCCACATACTCGAATTTTCATAAATACTTTTTTACAAGAATAATCCAAATGTTAGCATAATAATTTACGTAAAAAAAATCCTACAACAATTGTTTTGCAGCAGTTCTATCTTCCAAAAAATTGCTAGAATATTTATGTTATATAAGGCATTTTTCTCTTCAGGCAACAATTATATGATCTTGGTTCTGGAAAGAAGAAGAGAAAGTTGCTTCCCTAGTGGTCCAGTGGGTAGGGAGTCTACCTTGTAATGTAAGGGGCACCAGTTCGATCCCTGGCCTGGAAAGATCCCATGTGCTGCTGAGTGTCTGGACTGGTGTGACCAATTATGAGCCGGCACCCTGGAGTGCATGCTACCTGAACTGGTGGTGCTCTGCAACGAGAGGCTGCAGCAATGGGAGGTCCACACAGGCTGAAGAATAAAGATGGATGAAAATAAATAAATAATAAGTCAATAAAAGTAGTCAAATTTAAAAAAAAAAAATAGAAGAGAAAGATATCTTTTTTTAGATAATTTAATTAGTAGACATATTCAAATATCAGAAAGTAATCCCTTTTAGAGAAGATTGTCAAACCATATTTATCAAAATTTATACTTCCACTGGCCATGGCTTTCTTCTCTAGTAAGTAAAAAATACTTATTCTTTCTATATATCCTCTCCTCTTTTTTTGGCTTCTTTTATTGGTTTTTTATTTATTTACTTTCATGCATATTTATTCTTTGGCCTGTGTGGGCCTCCCGCCACAGTGGCCCCTGTCATTGCAGAGCACTGGCTCTTAATTGGACACATCGGTCCAGCCATTTCTCAGCATGTGGGATCTTTCTAGGCCAGGGATCAAACCAGTGCCCCTTGCACTGCAAGGCAGACTCTTTACCCACTGGACCATCAGGGAAGCCCTCTTTCTATATATCTCGAGGAAAAATATTCTCAAAAGTTCAGGGTTCTATTCCAGTGAATAAGCTAAATGAAAGACACTAAAACTTGTATGCGTGCATGTATATGTATGCATACAAATATACATATATTTATATACATTACTTATAGTCTATTTAAAGAAAGAAACTTTAGAAGAGTGAAACAATATATAGGCATTTAAACAGAGGTGAAGTAGCTTAGCATATTAGGATGCAGTACCGAGGAAAAAAATGAAAATAATTTAATAATCATCTCAAATAAATTTAAAAAATAAAAATTTAGGTGTAGTAACTCACAAGCCCACCAAAACTTTATAATTAAACTTTCTTTATCCTTGGGAACTAGCCTTAACATCATCAAGCACTTTTACATCATAAATTAAAGTTTCAACTTTCTAATGAAAATCTGTGTCTTATTTGGTATGCTACTGTTACTAGTATTTCAACAAACCCAAGATCCCATGTGCTGCTGAGTGTCTGGACTGGTGTGTCCAATTATGAGCCGGCACCCTGGAGTGCATGCTACCTGAACTGGTGGTGCTCTGCAACGAGAGGCTGCAGCAATGGGAGGTCCACACAGGCTGAAGAATAAAGATGGATGAAAATAAATAAAGAATAAGTCAATAAAAGTAGTCAAATTTAAAAAAAAAAATAGGAGAGAAAGATATCTTTTTTTTAGATAATTTAATTAGTAGACATATTCAAATATCAGAAAGTAATCCCTTTTAGAGAAGATTGTCAAACCATATTTATCAAAATTTATACTTCCACTGGCCATGGCTTTCTTCTCTAGTAAGTAAAAAATACTTATTCTTTCTATATATCCTCTCCTCTTTTTTTGGCTTCTTTTATTGGTTTTTTATTTATTTACTTTCATGCATATTTATTCTTTGGCCTGTGTGGGCCTCCCGCCACAGTGGCCCCTGTCATTGCAGAGCACTGGCTCTTAATTGGACACATCGGTCCAGCCATTTCTCAGCATGTGGGATCTTTCTAGGCCAGGGATCAAACCAGTGCCCCTTGCACTGCAAGGCAGACTCTTTACCCACTGGACCATCAGGGAAGCCCTCTTTCTATATATCTCGGGGAAAAAATATTCTCAAGAGTTCAGGGTTCTATTCCAGTGAATAAGCTAAATGAAAGACACTAAAACTTGTATGTGTGCATGTATATGTATGCATACAAATATACATATATTTATATACATTACTTATAGTATATTTAAAGAAAGAAACTTTAGAAGAGTGAAACAATATATAGGCATTTAAACAGAGGTGAAGTAGCTTAGCATATTAGGATGCAGTACCGAGGAAAAAAATGAAAATAATTTAATAATCATCTCAAATAAATTTAAAAAATAAAAATTTAGGTGTAGTAACTCACAAGCCCACCAAAACTTTATAATTGAACTTTCTTTATCCTTGGGAACTAGCCTTAACATCATCAAGCACTTTTACATCATAAATTAAAGTTTCAACTTTCTAATGAAAATCTGTGTCTTATTTGGTATGCTACTGTTACTAGTATTTCAACAAAATTAATCCATATATACTATATGTGATAGTAAAGAAGTAATTACTCTAAGGCCCTTTCCCCCCTTCCAGGGGAAAGAATGCTATCTTAAACTACACAAAGAATAACAGTTTTATTATATTCACACTAAGAAACATTACAGGACATACGTTTTTGTTTTACAGTCTCTAAATCATGTCTAACTCTTTTGTGACCCCACGGACTATAGCCTGCCAGACTCTGTCCATGGGGTTTTCCAGGTAAGAATACTGGAGCGAGTTGCCATTTCTATCTCCAGGAAATCCTCTTATCCCAGAGATTGAACCTGCATTTCCTGCATTGCCAGGCTAATTCTTTACCACTGAGCCACTGAGAAGGCACTTACAGAAAGTGTAAGATGCAGCTTACAAAAAAAATGTAGGTTTACCACCTCCTAGAGTAATAGAAATAAAAACAAAAATAAATAAATTGGACCTAATTAAACTTAAAAACTTTTGTACAACAGAAGAAACCATAAACAAGGTGAAAAGTCAACCCTCGGAATGGGAGAAAATAATAACAAATGAGACAATTGACAAAGAATTAATTTCCAAAATATACAAGCAACTCATAAAACTCAATACCAAAAGAAAACAACCAAATCCAAAAATGGGAAAAAAACCTAAACAGGCATCTCTCCAAAGAAGACATACACATGACAAAAAAACACATGAAAAGATGCCCAACATTTCTCATTATTAGAGAAATGCAAATCAAAACTAAAATGAGATATCACTTTATGCCAGTCAGAATGACCATCATCAAAAAATCTACAACTAATAAATGCTGCAGAGTGTATGGTGAAAAGGGAACCCCTCTTGCACTGTTGGTGGGAATGTAAGTTGATGCAGTCACTATGAAAGACAATATGGAGAGTCCTTAAAAAACTACAAATAGAATTGCCATATGACCCAGCAATCCCACTACTAGGCAAATACCCTGAGGAAATCAAAATTGGAGAAGAAACATGTACCCCATTGTTCACTGTAGCATGGCACTCTTTACAATAGCTAGAACATGGAATCAACCTAGATATCCATCAACAGATGAATAGATAAAGAAGCTTGGTACATATATACAATGGAATATCACTCAACCATGAAAAGAAATGCATTTGAATCAGTCCTAATGAGGTGGATGAACCTAGAGCCTGTTATACAGAGTGAAGTAAGTCAGAAAGAGAAAGATAAATATAGTATACTAACACATATATATGGAATCTAGAAAGATGGTGCCAATAAATATATATGCAGAGGAGCAATGGAAATAGAGACATAGAGAACAGACTTATGGACAATGAGAGGAAGAAGGAATGGGCAAGATGTATGGAAAGAGTAACATGGAAACTTACATTACTATATGTAAAAGAGACAGCCATTATGAATCTGTGTGAGACTAAGGGAACTTGCACAGGGGCTCTGTAACAACCTTGAGGGGTGGAATGAGGAAGGACATGGGAGGGAGGTACGAGTTGGAGGGGGCATGTGTATACCTATGGCTGATCTGGGTTCATATATGGCAGTAAACAACAAATTGGACCTAATTAAACTTAAAAACTTTTGTACAACAGAAGAAACCATAAACAAGGTGAAAAGTCAACCCTCGGAATGGGAGAAAATAATAACAAATGAGACAATTGACAAATAATTATTTTCCAAAATATACAAGCAACTCGTAAAACTCAATACCAAAAGAAAACAACCAAATCAAAAAATGGGAAAAAGACCTAAACAGGCATCTCTCCAAAGAAGACATACACATGACAAAAAAACACATGAAAAGATGCCCAACATTTCTCATTATTAGAGAAATGCAAATCAAAACTAAAATGAGATATCACTTTATGCCAGTCAGAATGACCATCATCAAAAAATCTACAACTAATAAATGCTGCAGAGTGTATGGTGAAAAGGGAACCCCTCTTGCACTGTTGGTGGGAATGTAAGTTGATGCAGTCACTATGAAAGACAATATGGAGAGTCCTTAAAAAACTACAAATAGAATTGCCATATGACCCAGCAATCCCACTACTAGGCAAATACCCTGAGGAAATCAAAATTGGAGAAGAAACATGTACCCCATTGTTCACTGTAGCATGGCACTCTTTACAATAGCTAGAACATGGAATCAACCTAGATATCCATCAACAGATGAATAGATAAAGAAGCTTGGTACATATATACAATGGAATATCACTCAACCATGAAAAGAAATGCATTTGAATCAGTCCTAATGAGGTGGATGAACCTAGAGCCTGTTATACAGAGTGAAGTAAGTCAGAAAGAGAAAGATAAATATAGTATACTAACACATATATATGGAATCTAGAAAGATGGTGCCAATAAATATATATGCAGAGGAGCAATGGAAATAGAGACATAGAGAACAGACTTATGGACAATGAGAGGAAGAAGGAATGGGCAAGATGTATGGAAAGAGTAACATGGAAACTTACATTACTATATGTAAAAGAGACAGCCATTATGAATCTGTGTGAGACTAAGGGAACTTGCACAGGGGCTCTGTAACAACCTTGAGGGGTGGAATGAGGAAGGACATGGGAGGGAGGTACGAGTTGGAGGGGGCATGTGTATACCTATGGCTGATCTGGGTTCATATATGGCAGTAAACAACAAAACTCTGTAAAACTAAACTAAAATTTTTTAGAAAATATTGTGGTTTGGGAGTATTTTTAAAAAGGAACAAGAATAGTATGATGAAGTGATGCATTTTGTACCTCATTGAACAGTCTGTGGGGTACAACTGATTCATACTTTGGTACAGTGTTTTGAAGTTTAAATTTTCAAAACCCGTCTCCTAATCCTAGCAATATATTCAAGGTGGATCAAAGGGTATGGGGTGTTATATGTTCATCTAATGACTAGGAATACAGTACTTTAAAATTCCTGGGACAAGCACTGATCAAAGAGGTAATAGAATGAAGTCACTTAATATTATTCTACTATTATTTTTGTTTACTATTTAAGCAGCTTTTATATCAGGCCATTAAGTATTTTGCTCAATCTTCAACATAAACTTATGAGATAGGTATTAGTTTCTTGATGTTACCCTTGAGGAAATGGAAGTTTAGAAAAGTTAGTAACTCAAGTTCAGCTTTCAGAGTCACTAGGAAGAGAGAAATGTCATTCTGTTTTTATAATTCTAACTCTGTGCTCTCTACAGATTGGAAGGCTATACTCTTAAAGTCTTTCACTTAATATAGGAATTAGGCTTCCCACCCAATACCTTGTTCTTTTGGCAATCCTCACATTGTAAAAGCTGCCTTGAATACATAAGCATAAGAGATTTCCTTGGATTTGTCAAAAACAAAATTTATAGATTATTTATGATCCCAGGATAAGGGCTTATATTTTTTCTTTTATAAAAGCATAGTTCAAGAAGCCCTTCTTTTAGAACTATAGGATCCCAGAATGAAAATAAAAGAGCATCATTTTTTCTCAAGATATGAATTTTTTAAGATAGCCAAGTAATTTATTGCTTAACTGTTGGAATGCAAAGTATTCATAAATTAAAATTCTTTTTGGTCCATGATATTAATACTTCCATGACTGAAAGCAAATATGTTGCTCTTCTCAGTTCCTCCTTGGGATTAGCTTTATTTTCTGTGGCACAGATTTGTTCAAGTAAATTTACTTTGAGATATTTGACTCAGTGTCATTAACTGATATTTTACCTCATTTATCCTTTACTATTTACATACTGCAACAAGAGGTAAGGACTACATCTTGTTTACTTTGAAAGTAAAGACATAGACCAAGTTAGCTTCTCTTAACATTTGGGAAGTCCCTGATGGTATATTATGTACATGATAAAAGATATTTCTATTGGGTTTAGTATTTCCTAAATTCCAAAGCTAGAAAGCAACATCAACAATCAATTTCACTCTATAAATTTTTGTCTCAGGTCCTAGAATTCTATGTATAGTCTATTTTTATGCAGTCCCAAAATGTTCCAGTATTTCCAGCCAGACTAAGAAGTGATATTCTTTATCATCCAATGGACCAGGACTTCTTAAGTCAGAGAGAAGATACCTGATCAGTTCTTAGAAAGGATTTGCACCATTGTTTCCACACATAAGAAAGGAAGTCCTTGTTTAATAGGAATCCTGTCATGTATAAATAATTAAACACTGCCTTTATACGTGACATTCCAGGCCATGCCACGGTTACTATCATTCTGAAAAAAAAAAAAAACAACCTCAACAAGCCTACATTGCCATTAAAAAGTACATTGATTTAATAAAGACATTTCATGGCATTTAATAATTTTTCTATATAATTTTATACATGAAACTAATGTTTTATCTTTTCAACAGAATCAATATCCTCAACTCTTTGAATGAATCATTATTATAATTTATCTCACTATTTCCTATGAGACTCTTTTCCCCTCAATTCTAGGGGACAAATTAAGAAAATATGAATTTTCCATTATAGATCACACAAGGGTAGCTTGCTTGAGAGAGAGAGAGACTAAAGAAAACAATTAGAGATTTCCTAATATGCTCTTCAAAAATTACAATCTTATCCAGATTTTCCTTATCGATGCAATCCAGTCTCAGAGAAATACTCTTATTCTGCTTGATTTTAAATCAGTATTCTTCTTTCTCAAAGTCACCTCTTCCCAGACAAAGGAAGTCCTGGTCTGTTTTTACAGTGTGACAGGTGTCTAACTCTGGTGGAAAAATCAATTTTGACTGAAAATCCTATTAATATATCCATCAGAGTATGTGTTCTCTCCAGTATCAGTTGTCAAGAGCACCTTACACAGCCTTGTACTAAGATGTTTCTTCAGAGATCTCTATTTCTGATATAAAACTTATAGCAGGGTCTTTGGGGGAAAAAAATTGTGATACAGTTATATGAAAGTAAAAAAACATAGACCAAGTTAGCTTCTCTTAACATTTGGGAAGTCCCTGATGGTATATTATGTACATGATAAAAGATATTTCTATTGGGTTTAGTATTTCCTAAATTCCAAAGCTAGAAAGCAACATCAACAATCAATTTCACTCTATAAATTTTTGTCTCAGGTCCTAGAATTCTATGTATAGTCTATTTTTATGCAGTCCCAAAATGTTCCAGTATTTCCAGCCAGACTAAGAAGTGATATTCTTTATCATCCAATGGACCAGGACTTCTTAAGTCAGAGAGAAGATACCTGATCAGTTCTTAGAAAGGATTTGCACCATTGTTTCCACACATAAGAAAGGAAGTCCTTGTTTAATAGGAATCCTGTCATGTATAAATAATTAAACACTGCCTTTATACGTGACATTCCAGGCCATGCCACGGTTACTATCATTCTGAAAAAAAAAAAAAACAACCTCAACAAGCCTACATTGCCATTAAAAAGTACATTGATTTAATAAAGACATTTCATGGCATTTAATAATTTTTCTATATAATTTTATACATGAAACTAATGTTTTATCTTTTCAACAGAATCAATATCCTCAACTCTTTGAATGAATCATTATTATAATTTATCTCACTATTTCCTATGAGACTCTTTTCCCCTCAATTCTAGGGGACAAATTAAGAAAATATGAATTTTCCATTATAGATCACACAAGGGTAGCTTGCTTGAGAGAGAGAGAGACTAAAGAAAACAATTAGAGATTTCCTAATATGCTCTTCAAAAATTACAATCTTATCCAGATTTTCCTTATCGATGCAATCCAGTCTCAGAGAAATACTCTTATTCTGCTTGATTTTAAATCAGTATTCTTCTTTCTCAAAGTCACCTCTTCCCAGACAAAGGAAGTCCTGGTCTGTTTTTACAGTGTGACAGGTGTCTAACTCTGGTGGAAAAATCAATTTTGACTGAAAATCCTATTAATATATCCATCAGAGTATGTGTTCTCTCCAGTATCAGTTGTCAAGAGCACCTTACACAGCCTTGTACTAAGATGTTTCTTCAGAGATCTCTATTTCTGATATAAAACTTATAGCAGGGGTCTTTGGGAAAGTATAAGGGGAAAGAGAGACACCTTGGTGATACAGTTATATGACTCTGCTTAAATCATTACAGTAGAAAATACAAGTGAGCACAGTGAATCTTCTGTTGGAATATAATATGTAACTATTTCATAAAGATCTGGTCAATAATTATCCAGATGGTAAGAACATATTACAAGGTATAAAGACAAGAAACAAATCTCTAGCACGTAACAGCCCATCCAGGAAAGAGTTTGTTACCATCCTAATTGGAGTTTTTACAATAGAAGCATGTTTTTTCGTTGACAAGGATATATAAGTAACAACTGGTTTTGGTCATTCATTTCATTTTCTTTTTTTATATATAGGTTATTGTTGTTAGAAGCAGTTATGTAATCAAATGTCAACTCCCTAATTAACTCAGTCTGTTCATACAAGGTCTGTAAGTTAAATAAGGGTATGAAATTTTAAATTGACATAATAGAGTCACACAATCACTTCTAATGATAAAAGTTTGGAGGTTTAAAAAGTTATTCTGTCTAGTATAGTGGATTGAATACTAGAGATTTTTAACATTATTGAAAGTTCAAATGACAAAATCCTTCTAAAAGACCTAACAGAACCTATCTTTGCAATCTTGGTGTTTTAAATATTTTATGGAAACAGTGTTAATTCATTTGGCACATAGAACCAAATTAGGAAAATTTTTAAAAATGCATAAAAGTGAAGCTTCTTTCAATCAGCATCATTATTTTGAGATTCATTTATGATATTACACTTATCAAAAGTCATTACCTTTTTATCACTGAGTAGTATTTCATTGTTCAGATAGTTTCTTCATTTTTGCACCTGTTGATGAATATTTGGGTTCAATTTTTAGCTGCTATAGATAAAGATGCTATTAGTATTTGTGTTCGTATCTTAGGACATACCTTTTCTTTTCTCTTGAGTAAATGCCTTTAAGTAGAAGGACTGGATATCTACCTTTTTGAAAAATAGCAGGACTGTTTTCCAAGAGCACCTTACACAGCCTTGTACTAAGATGTTTCTTCAGAGATCTCTATTTCTGATATAAAACTTATAGCAGGGGTCTTTGGGAAAGTATAAGGGGAAAGAGAGACACCTTGGTGATACAGTTATATGACTCTGCTTAAATCATTACAGTAGAAAATACAAGTGAGCACAGTGAATCTTCTGTTGGAATATAATATGTAACTATTTCATAAAGATCTGGTCAATAATTATCCAGATGGTAAGAACATATTACAAGGTATAAAGACAAGAAACAAATCTCTAGCACGTAACAGCCCATCCAGGAAAGAGTTTGTTACCATCCTAATTGGAGTTTTTACAATAGAAGCATGTTTTTTCGTTGACAAGGATATATAAGTAACAACTGGTTTTGGTCATTCATTTCATTTTCTTTTTTTATATATAGGTTATTGTTGTTAGAAGCAGTTATGTAATCAAATGTCAACTCCCTAATTAACTCAGTCTGTTCATACAAGGTCTGTAAGTTAAATAAGGGTATGAAATTTTAAATTGACATAATAGAGTCACACAATCACTTCTAATGATAAAAGTTTGGAGGTTTAAAAAGTTATTCTGTCTAGTATAGTGGATTGAATACTAGAGATTTTTAACATTATTGAAAGTTCAAATGACAAAATCCTTCTAAAAGACCTAACAGAACCTATCTTTGCAATCTTGGTGTTTTAAATATTTTATGGAAACAGTGTTAATTCATTTGGCACATAGAACCAAATTAGGAAAATTTTTAAAAATGCATAAAAGTGAAGCTTCTTTCAATCAGCATCATTATTTTGAGATTCATTTATGATATTACACTTATCAAAAGTCATTACCTTTTTATCACTGAGTAGTATTTCATTGTTCAGATAGTTTCTTCATTTTTGCACCTGTTGATGAATATTTGGGTTCAATTTTTAGCTGCTATAGATAAAGATGCTATTAGTATTTGTGTTCGTATCTTAGGACATACCTTTTCTTTTCTCTTGAGTAAATGCCTTTAAGTAGAAGGACTGGATATCTACCTTTTTGAAAAATAGCAGGACTGTTTTCCAAAATGGCTATACCATTTACTCTTTGATGTCTCTTCACAATATTTCTTGCTATCATTTATAGTTATTCTACATATTTTATATAGTCAATTCTTAATTTATATAGTTTTCAATGGTGATGGTTTCAAATTTCAGTTTCCAATTGTTAGTTGCTAGTATATAGACATAGAACTATGGTTTGCAAATTGATATCATGTCCTTCAACTGTGCTAAATTCATTATTTCTAGCATCTTTTGGTAAATTCCATTGATTTTCTACAAGACAAACCTGTCATCTCCAAGTCATTATTCATTCTTAGTTTGGACTTTTTAATTATTTTCTTATCTAAAGTCACAGACTAGAGTTTCAAGTCTTATGTTGAATAGAAGTAATGAAATCAGTTTACCCTCTTTTTCCTGCTTTTACTCTTACTGTAAGGCATTCACTCTTTCACCAGCAAGTATATTACCTGTAAGATTTTTTTTTATTCTTTATTTTAAAGGTTTTACAGAGTTTTGTTGTTCACAGACATGTATGTTCCCAGATCAGTCATATGCATATCCATGGTCCTTCCAACTTAATTTCATTGTATTCAGAGAAGATTCTTGAATTACTTGATTCCTTTTAAATGTATATTCTATCTTCTTTTATAACCCATAATATGGCATTAATAAGTATCCATATGGTATGTATCATTGTAGAATTGAGAAGAAGAATGTTGTTGGTTAGATGTTTCATAAGTATCAGCAGGTAAAGTTGGTTGATTGTGGTGTTTAAGATTATAGCATCCTTGCTGATAGTCTGTTGTCTTGGTCTTTCAATTATTGAGATAGGGATATTAAAATCCTTAACTAAAATAACAAATATATCAGTTTTTCCTTATAGTTCTATCAGTTTTTGGTTCCTGTAACTTAAATCTATGCTCTTAGGTGCATAAATATTTAATATATTAAGTTTCCATGATAAACTGATTTTTATATCATTTTCACATATTAGTAAGAATTCTTTTGTTGTTTACTGGTTAAATTAATGTTCATATCTATTTAATTTGTTGTCGATGTGTTTTCAAATTAATTTACACCACTTTCTCTATAGTTTAAGGACACAATTGTGTACTTCTCTCAAGTTTATGATATTATTTATCATGTATTTTACTTTTATTTATATTATAAGCCCCTAGAATATTGTTATAATTTCTGTTAAAGTAGCCAATTGACCTTTTAAGAGCTTGAAATGATTAAAAAACATATTTCTCTTGTAGTTATAATTTCGGATGCTTTTAATTCCTTTGGAAACACTTATATATCTAACTTATAATTTTCCTTCTGCTTGAAGAAGATTTTCAACATTTGTTAATGCTGGCAATGAATTATCTTAGCCTGCATATGTCTGAAAACATCTCTTTTTTTCTGATTGTTTTAGAAAGATTTTTAAAGACTTCTTTATTTTATTAATGTTTTTGGCTGCTCTGTCCAGCATGTGGGATTTTAGTTCCCTAACCAGGGATGGAACCTGTGCCTCCTGCAGCAGAGGCAAGGAGTTTTAACCACTGGACCACGAGGGAAATCCCTAGAAAGATATTATTGCTAGATATAGATTTCAAAGTTAGCAACTTTGTTTTGTTTCCCTTTCCTTTCAGATCAGTCATATGCATATCCATGGTCCTTCCAACTTAATTTCATTGTATTCAGAGAAGATTCTTGAATTACTTGATTCCTTTTAAATGTATATTCTATCTTCTTTTATAACCCATAATATGGCATTAATAAGTATCCATATGGTATGTATCATTGTAGAATTGAGAAGAAGAATGTTGTTGGTTAGATGTTTCATAAGTATCAGCAGGTAAAGTTGGTTGATTGTGGTGTTTAAGATTATAGCATCCTTGCTGATAGTCTGTTGTCTTGGTCTTTCAATTATTGAGATAGGGATATTAAAATCCTTAACTAAAATAACAAATATATCAGTTTTTCCTTATAGTTCTATCAGTTTTTGGTTCCTGTAACTTAAATCTATGCTCTTAGGTGCATAAATATTTAATATATTAAGTTTCCATGATAAACTGATTTTTATATCATTTTCACATATTAGTAAGAATTCTTTTGTTGTTTACTGGTTAAATTAATGTTCATATCTATTTAATTTGTTGTCGATGTGTTTTCAAATTAATTTACACCACTTTCTCTATAGTTTAAGGACACAATTGTGTACTTCTCTCAAGTTTATGATATTATTTATCATGTATTTTACTTTTATTTATATTATAAGCCCCTAGAATATTGTTATAATTTCTGTTAAAGTAGCCAATTGACCTTTTAAGAGCTTGAAATGATTAAAAAACATATTTCTCTTGTAGTTATAATTTCGGATGCTTTTAATTCCTTTGGAAACACTTATATATCTAACTTATAATTTTCCTTCTGCTTGAAGAAGATTTTCAACATTTGTTAATGCTGGCAATGAATTATCTTAGCCTGCATATGTCTGAAAACATCTCTTTTTTTCTGATTGTTTTAGAAAGATTTTTTTAAAGACTTCTTTATTTTATTAATGTTTTTGGCTGCTCTGTCCAGCATGTGGGATTTTAGTTCCCTAACCAGGGATGGAACCTGTGCCTCCTGCAGCAGAGGCAAGGAGTTTTAACCACTGGACCACGAGGGAAATCCCTAGAAAGATATTATTGCTAGATATAGATTTCAAAGTTAGCAACTTTGTTTTGTTTCCCTTTCCTTTCAGTAATTTTCAAGTATTGCTCCATTGTCTTGTTGCTTGCATTATTTCCAGTGGGAAATCTGATGTTGTATTTTCTTTTCTCTATACATGTGCTTTTTGTCTGGTTGCTTACTTCTTGCTTTTTATTCTTTCTTTTGGTGACAAAATTAGTCTCTGTTTTTAAAGTTTTCTCACCGAGTTTGGGGAATTTGATTATGACATGCCTTTGATTCTTTCTTTGGTTTTGCTCATATTTAAGGTTATTAAGCTTTTAGTATATGTGGCTTTAATTTTCTTCAAATCTGTAAAATTTTAGGCCAATTTTAAAAATGTATTTTTCTATCCCTTAACCTGTTTTTTGTTTATTTGCTAAGTCATGTCCCACTCTTAGTAACCCCATGGACTATAGCAAAGCAGGCTTCTTTGTCCTCTACTATCTCCCAGAGTTTGCTCAAATTCTTGTCCTTTGAGTTGGTGATTCTCTCTAACCATCTTATCCTTTGCCTCTCTCTTCTCTTTTTGTCTTCAGTCTTTCCTGGCATCAAGGGCTTTTCTAATGATTTGTCTCTTCACATCAGGTGGCCAATGTATAGGACCTTCAACTTTAATATCAGTTCTTCCAGTGAATATTCAGGGTGATTTGCTTTAAGACTGGCTGGTTTGATTTCCTTGCAGTGCAAGGGATTCTCAAGATTCTTCCTAACACCACAGTTCTTCAGTGGTCATTCTTCTTCATAGCTCTATACATGACTATACATCATGACAACTATCTATACATGACTACTATCTATACATGACTACTGAAGAAAACCAGTTTTGACTGTATGGACCTTTGTCTGCAAAGTAATGTCTCTGTTTTTTTTAATATGCTGTCTACATTTATCATAGCTTCCTTTCCAATAAGCAAGCCTCTTTTAATTTCACAACTGGGGAATACCAATTATTCACATATTGAGTGAGCCATCTGAGACTGTTTCATTAACCAGGATGGAACCTGTGCCTCCTGCAGCAGAGGCAAGGAGTTTTAACCACTGGACCACGAGGGAAATCCCTAGAAAGATATTATTGCTAGATATAGATTTCAAAGTTAGCAACTTTGTTTTGTTTCCCTTTCCTTTCAGTAATTTTCAAGTATTGCTCCATTGTCTTGTTGCTTGCATTATTTCCAGTGGGAAATCTGATGTTGTATTTTCTTTTCTCTATACATGTGCTTTTTGTCTGGTTGCTTACTTCTTGCTTTTTATTCTTTCTTTTGGTGACAAAATTAGTCTCTGTTTTTAAAGTTTTCTCACCGAGTTTGGGGAATTTGATTATGACATGCCTTTGATTCTTTCTTTGGTTTTGCTCATATTTAAGGTTATTAAGCTTTTAGTATATGTGGCTTTAATTTTCTTCAAATCTGTAAAATTTTAGGCCAATTTTAAAAATGTATTTTTCTATCCCTTAACCTGTTTTTTGTTTATTTGCTAAGTCATGTCCCACTCTTAGTAACCCCATGGACTATAGCAAAGCAGGCTTCTTTGTCCTCTACTATCTCCCAGAGTTTGCTCAAATTCTTGTCCTTTGAGTTGGTGATTCTCTCTAACCATCTTATCCTTTGCCTCTCTCTTCTCTTTTTGTCTTCAGTCTTTCCTGGCATCAAGGGCTTTTCTAATGATTTGTCTCTTCACATCAGGTGGCCAATGTATAGGACCTTCAACTTTAATATCAGTTCTTCCAGTGAATATTCAGGGTGATTTGCTTTAAGACTGGCTGGTTTGATTTCCTTGCAGTGCAAGGGATTCTCAAGATTCTTCCTAACACCACAGTTCTTCAGTGGTCATTCTTCTTCATAGCTCTATACATGACTATACATCATGACAACTATCTATACATGACTACTATCTATACATGACTACTGAAGAAAACCAGTTTTGACTGTATGGACCTTTGTCTGCAAAGTAATGTCTCTGTTTTTTTTAATATGCTGTCTACATTTATCATAGCTTCCTTTCCAATAAGCAAGCCTCTTTTAATTTCACAACTGGGGAATACCAATTATTCACATATTGAGTGAGCCATCTGAGACTGTTTCATTGCTCACTAATGCTGTTTGTGTGTGTTTTTCCTCTGAGAGTTTCCTTTTTGAATTTTTTTTTCTATTCTGTCTTTAAATTCATTAATCTTTTTTTTTCCTGCCATCTCTAAACTTCCCTTAATACCAATTATCTTATTTTTCATCTGATGTGTTATAGGTTTTGCCTCTTTAAAGTTTGATTTGGGTCTTAAAAATAGTTTCCCTATGTCTACTCCCTTTTATGTAAATTCAAATATCTGTTATCAGTTACTGGTCACTTTTGATTGATCAGTTAACTATTTTTCTCACTGTGTTCAGGGTTTTCCTACCTAATAATTTTGATTGGATCCCAGTCATTGCGAATTTTACTTTGTTAAATCCTGACTGGTTTTGTATTCCCTTACGTTTATTTGAACTTTGTTCTGAAATGCAACTTACAACACAAGAACAGTTTGATCCATTTGTTTCTTACATTTATGATTATTCATTGAGTCTGGAGCAAGGTTCATTTTAAGGTCAATTATCCCTCACTACTGAGGTAACATCTTCTGAAATACTCAGCCCAATGCTGTGAATTAAGGGTTTTCCAGTCTGGCTGGTAACAACAGGTGTGACTGACCCTATATGATGACCACCATGCCATGTTTTCTTCTGTCCTTTTGGATGATTCTTTCCCAAGCCTTGGTTAGTTTCCTAACATGTATATGCTTTCGACTAAAAAATATAGTCACAACCTGAAAGCAGAGAGTTACTTTATTTTATGGGAATGTTTAGTACTTAAAGCCCAGAAGATAGTATCTCAGTAGCTCTGAGAAAACTGCCCCAAGAAGGCAGGAGGAAAGTCAGATTATATACAAATTTGCAAAAAAGGGAGCAGACAGTATGAACATGAAAGTTCAGACATCACTGAAAAGGAAACTATCAACAAAATAAAAAGGCAACCTACAAAATGGGAGAAGATATTTATAAATTTTATGTTAAAGGACTTTGTATTTATTTCATAGCTTCCTTTCCAATAAGCAAGCCTCTTTTAATTTCACAACTGGGGAATACCAATTATTCACATATTGAGTGAGCCATCTGAGACTGTTTCATTGCTCACTAATGCTGTTTGTGTGTGTTTTTCCTCTGAGAGTTTCCTTTTTGAATTTTTTTTTCTATTCTGTCTTTAAATTCATTAATCTTTTTTTTTCCTGCCATCTCTAAACTTCCCTTAATACCAATTATCTTATTTTTCATCTGATGTGTTATAGGTTTTGCCTCTTTAAAGTTTGATTTGGGTCTTAAAAATAGTTTCCCTATGTCTACTCCCTTTTATGTAAATTCAAATATCTGTTATCAGTTACTGGTCACTTTTGATTGATCAGTTAACTATTTTTCTCACTGTGTTCAGGGTTTTCCTACCTAATAATTTTGATTGGATCCCAGTCATTGCGAATTTTACTTTGTTAAATCCTGACTGGTTTTGTATTCCCTTACGTTTATTTGAACTTTGTTCTGAAATGCAACTTACAACACAAGAACAGTTTGATCCATTTGTTTCTTACATTTATGATTATTCATTGAGTCTGGAGCAAGGTTCATTTTAAGGTCAATTATCCCTCACTACTGAGGTAACATCTTCTGAAATACTCAGCCCAATGCTGTGAATTAAGGGTTTTCCAGTCTGGCTGGTAACAACAGGTGTGACTGACCCTATATGATGACCACCATGCCATGTTTTCTTCTGTCCTTTTGGATGATTCTTTCCCAAGCCTTGGTTAGTTTCCTAACATGTATATGCTTTCGACTAAAAAATATAGTCACAACCTGAAAGCAGAGAGTTACTTTATTTTATGGGAATGTTTAGTACTTAAAGCCCAGAAGATAGTATCTCAGTAGCTCTGAGAAAACTGCCCCAAGAAGGCAGGAGGAAAGTCAGATTATATACAAATTTGCAAAAAAGGGAGCAGACAGTATGAACATGAAAGTTCAGACATCACTGAAAAGGAAACTATCAACAAAATAAAAAGGCAACCTACAAAATGGGAGAAGATATTTATAAATTTTATGTTAAAGGACTTTGTATTTAAAATATATAAAGAAGACATACACATTAGAAAAAAAAGCCAATTTTTAAAAAACTGAGAAGAGACCTGAGTAGAGATTGTACCAGAGAGATTTATCAATAGGCAACAGATATGTGAAAAGGTGCCTAATATCAGGGAAATACAAATCAAAGTCACAATAAGACAGCACCTTACATGTGTTAAAACAGTTCTAATCAAAAAGATATTGTTGACAAGAATATGAGAAATTTTATACACCATTGGCAAGAATTGGCGCAGCATTATTTTATTTTTTTAATAATTTTATTTATTTATTTTTGGCTCTTATGGGTGTTTGTAGCTGCACAAGGGCTTTTCTCTAGTTACAGTGAGAAGGCTTCTCATTGCAGTGGCTTCTCCTGTTGCAGAACATGAGCTCCAGAGCATACAAGCTTCAGTAGTTGTGGCATGTGAGTTCAATAGTTGTGGCTGCTGGTCTTGGTTGCTCTGCAGCATGTGGATCTTCCCGGATCAGGGATCAAACCTGTGTCTCTTGCATTGGCAGACAGATTCTTTACCACTGAGCTACAAGGGAAGCCTGGTACAGCACTATTTTTAAAAGTATAGAAGTTCCTTACAAATTTTAAAATGAAGCTACCACTTTCTACTTCTCCATATATATCCAAAGGAAATGAAATTAATTATCTCAAAGTGGTATCTGTACTTTAATATTCAACTTCACCATTAATTATGCTAGCTGAGACATGGAAGCAACATAATTGTACATTAGGTGGAACAAATGAATGTATAAACTGTTAAACATAAATACACACACACCTCAATAGTAAATTATTTAGCCATTAAAAAAAAGGAGAAAATTCTGCCATTTGCAACAACATGGATGAAACCTGAGGGTATCTTTCTAAGTGAAATAAGTCAGACAAAGCAAACATTGTATGATCTCATATGCGGAGTCTTAAAATAAAAGAAAAAGAAAACCCTGAATTCATAAAAGCAGAGAACAGATTGCTGGTTCCCAAAGACATGGAGTTTGTAGTTGGGGGTTTGAGTGGAAGTGGTCAAAAGGTAAAAGATATCAATTATAAGATAAATAGTTTCTGGGGAGGTACTGTACAGCATGGTGACTATAGGTAACAATACTGTATTATATATTTGAAAATTTCTAAATGAATTGTTTTTAAAAGTTCTCATCACAAGGGAATAAATGTAATTATGTGTGGTGATAGATATTAACTCAACTGATTGTGGTAATTATTTTGTAGTGTATATATACATATATCACAATTATGCTATTCACCTTATACAAAGTTGTTTGCCATTTGTATCTCTACAAAACTGGAAAAAGTAAAATGGACTACGGACATTTCAAACTTAACCTAAATTTGTAGTCTCCAATAACTTATCTAAGGGTCAAAGCAGGAAAACTTCTACAGTGAAAACAAAGATAAAACAACTAGAAAATAAACTTATAACAAAAAATTAATGTTAGTTGTCTAGGGTACAGCTTGAGCAAACTTCTTAAACAAGTAGTGGAGACTGGCCAACATTATCCATAATGCTATAGACCTTGCATCTCTATGCTGAAGGTATGGGAGTTTTACACACTGATGATTCTTGGAATCCGAAAGGCATACAACACAGGGTAAAGGTAGACACACTAGTGTAAAAGATAATACAGCTGCTAAAACAATTCAATATACTTTGAACTGGAATTATTTTTTCTAAAAAAAAAATTGATTAGGGGGAAGAAACAGATATACTACCAAACTTTGGGATCCACTTAGAACCCAGGGCAGTGCAAAAAAGGCTGTGTGAAATGAACATGGATAATAGAAGTCTGCTGATAAATTCTTAAGGGATTTGAAGCTTGATATTATATAAGTAACTTTTTTTATCAATGGGCTAAATTTTTATTCCCTTTAAAAAATATAATACGAAGAGAGTGGTATCTCTTGAGATGAAGGATTTTTGAAATGTAAATCTTTTAGAAATACTCATATTTGGAAATTTTCAAAAAGAAATGTTTTAATGACAGAGTAGATGCCATATAGAGACATTCAAAAATTTACCTTATGAACTTAATTAAGTTTGTGTAATCATCTACCTAAAACACATTCCAAAACATAAGAAGTCCAAGACTCTATGTTTTATATCAATAAAACAAAAGGAAAAATAGACACTGATTTTCTACTGATGTAAATCCTAATATATACCATAAATAGTTTCTGGGGAGGTACTGTACAGCATGGTGACTATAGGTAACAATACTGTATTATATATTTGAAAATTTCTAAATGAATTGTTTTTAAAAGTTCTCATCACAAGGGAATAAATGTAATTATGTGTGGTGATAGATATTAACTCAACTGATTGTGGTAATTATTTTGTAGTGTATATATACATATATCACAATTATGCTATTCACCTTATACAAAGTTGTTTGCCATTTGTATCTCTACAAAACTGGAAAAAGTAAAATGGACTACGGACATTTCAAACTTAACCTAAATTTGTAGTCTCCAATAACTTATCTAAGGGTCAAAGCAGGAAAACTTCTACAGTGAAAACAAAGATAAAACAACTAGAAAATAAACTTATAACAAAAAATTAATGTTAGTTGTCTAGGGTACAGCTTGAGCAAACTTCTTAAACAAGTAGTGGAGACTGGCCAACATTATCCATAATGCTATAGACCTTGCATCTCTATGCTGAAGGTATGGGAGTTTTACACACTGATGATTCTTGGAATCCGAAAGGCATACAACACAGGGTAAAGGTAGACACACTAGTGTAAAAGATAATACAGCTGCTAAAACAATTCAATATACTTTGAACTGGAATTGTTTTTTCAAAAAAAAAAATTGATTAGGGGGAAGAAACAGATATACTACCAAACTTTGGGATCCACTTAGAACCCAGGGCAGTGCAAAAAAGGCTGTGTGAAATGAACATGGATAATAGAAGTCTGCTGATAAATTCTTAAGGGATTTGAAGCTTGATATTATATAAGTAACTTTTTTTATCAATGGGCTAAATTTTTATTCCCTTTAAAAAATATAATACGAAGAGAGTGGTATCTCTTGAGATGAAGGATTTTTGAAATGTAAATCTTTTAGAAATACTCATATTTGGAAATTTTCAAAAAGAAATGTTTTAATGACAGAGTAGATGCCATATAGAGACATTCAAAAATTTACCTTATGAACTTAATTAAGTTTGTGTAATCATCTACCTAAAACACATTCCAAAACATAAGAAGTCCAAGACTCTATGTTTTATATCAATAAAACAAAAGGAAAAATAGACACTGATTTTCTACTGATGTAAATCCTAATATATACCATTGCAACAACTAAGTAGCTGACAGTTAAAAAGTGCATCCATAAATTGTTTGATAATGCTCTCTAAAAACCTACCTAAATGTATTTTTTCTATTTTCCTTTTTATTTTCTCTATTTTCCCCCCAAAATTCTGTAATATCATAGTCAAGAGTTGTAACTATTTAATCAAAATACATTAGAAATGTCCGGCAAGGCTTTCAATACACTTTGTTTTCAAAACTGGATGTGTTTTACTACTTGCCTAGCATAGAATGGGTAAATGTCTCCAGTGTTCGTATTTGAAGGAAACAGATATAAAGAAACATATAAGTATGTATGTATGAATATAAAGACCACTGGATGTACCTACCATTAAATATTCAAAAGTTCAGTTATAAAATACCAGATTTTAACAGTGGAAAATATTTCAAGGTATTTAATCTTTAAATAAATATTTAATGCTCAGTTCAGTTGCTCAGTCATGTCCAACTCAGGGCCCTCATGGCCAATAGCACGCCAGACTTCCCTGTTCTTCATCATCTCCTGGAGCTTGCTCAAACTCATGTCCATCGATACGGTGATGCCATGCAACTATCTTGTCCTCTGTTGTCCCCTTCTTCTTCAGCCTTCTATTTTTCTGAACATCAGGGTGTTTTCCAATGAGTTGTCTATTCACATCTGGTGTTCTAAGTATTGAAGTTTAAGCTTCAACATCAGTCCTTTCAATGAATATTCAGGGTTGATTTCCTTTAGGATTGGCTGGTTCATTTTCCAGCAGTCCAAGGGACCCTTGAGAGTCTTCTCCAACATCACAGTTCAAAGGCATCAGTTCTTCAGTTCTCAACCTTGTTTATGTTCCAGGTCTCACATCTGTACATGACTACTGGGAAAACCATACCTTTGACTATACAGACTTTTGGAATTTTTTTTTTGAAGATGGTATCTCTTGAGATGAAGGATTTTTGAAATGTAAATCTTTTAGAAATACTCATATTTGGAAATTTTCAAAAGAAATGTTTTAATGACAGAGTAGATGCCATATAGAGACATTCAAAATTTACCTTATGAACTTAATTAAGTTTGTGTAATCATCTACCTAAAACACATTCCAAAACATAAGAAGTCCAAGACTCTATGTTTTATATCAATAAAACAAAAGGAAAAATAGACACTGATTTTCTACTGATGTAAATCCTAATATATACCATTGCAACAACTAAGTAGCTGACAGTTAAAAAGTGCATCCATAAATTGTTTGATAATGCTCTCTAAAAACCTACCTAAATGTATTTTTTCTATTTTCCTTTTTATTTTCTCTATTTTCCCCCCAAAATTCTGTAATATCATAGTCAAGAGTTGTAACTATTTAATCAAAATACATTAGAAATGTCCGGCAAGGCTTTCAATACACTTTGTTTTCAAAACTGGATGTGTTTTACTACTTGCCTAGCATAGAATGGGTAAATGTCTCCAGTGTTCGTATTTGAAGGAAACAGATATAAAGAAACATATAAGTATGTATGTATGAATATAAAGACCACTGGATGTACCTACCATTAAATATTCAAAAGTTCAGTTATAAAATACCAGATTTTAACAGTGGAAAATATTTCAAGGTATTTAATCTTTAAATAAATATTTAATGCTCAGTTCAGTTGCTCAGTCATGTCCAACTCAGGGCCCTCATGGCCAATAGCACGCCAGACTTCCCTGTTCTTCACCATCTCCTGGAGCTTGCTCAAACTCATGTCCATCGATACGGTGATGCCATGCAACTATCTTGTCCTCTGTTGTCCCCTTCTTCTTCAGCCTTCTATTTTTCTGAACATCAGGGTGTTTTCCAATGAGTTGTCTATTCACATCTGGTGTTCTAAGTATTGAAGTTTAAGCTTCAACATCAGTCCTTTCAATGAATATTCAGGGTTGATTTCCTTTAGGATTGGCTGGTTCATTTTCCAGCAGTCCAAGGGACCCCTGAGAGTCTTCTCCAACATCACAGTTCAAAGGCATCAGTTCTTCAGTTCTCAACCTTGTTTATGTTCCAGGTCTCACATCTGTACATGACTACTGGGAAAACCATACCTTTGACTATACAGACTTTTGTTGACAAAGGGATATCTCTGCTTTTGAATACACTGTCTAGGTTTGTCATAGCTTTTCTTCAAAGGAGTAAGTGTCTTTTAATTTCATATCTGCGGTCACCCTCTGCAGTGATTTCGGAACCCAAGAAAATAAAGTCTGTCACTGTTTCCATTTTTTCCCCATCTGTTTGCCAGAAAGTGATGGCACCGGATGCCATGATATTCAATTTCTGAGTTTTAGGGCAGTTTTTTCACTATCCGCTTTCACCTTCATCAAGAGGCTCTTTAGTTACTCTTCCTTCTGCCATAGGGATAGTGTGATCTGCATATCTCAGTTTATTGATATTTCTCCCAGGAATCTTGATTTTAGCTTGTGCTTCATCCAGACCAACATTCTGCATGTTGTATTCTGCATATCAATTAAATAGACAAGGTGACAATACATAGCCTTGATGTACTCCTTTCCCAGTTTGGAACCATTTAATGTTAACTGGGCAAATAAGTTATATTACCAGTTGCTTCTAGTTAACAAATGAAAATAAAAGTGTGTAGGGAAATTTGAAAAATCTACAGTCATTGAAAAGAAAAAGGAATATCTTTTTCTAACTCAAAATGAAGCACGACTTTATATCATTAAGAATAAGTACAGACTAGTAAAGTTTAAATACAATTTCAGTGACATATAGGAAATTTTACCTGTTTGTTTACTTTATGATTTTATATAAGCAAAGTTTTTGTTCACTCAGCATCTGTTGCCTTTTTCCCAATAATGTCCACCTAACTGGGAGGGTGGCACACATATAAAATATTTTTATATTTGGATGAGAATGATTAATCCCATTTTCTTCAGGATTTGGGTAATCTCTAGCCTAAGTGACATACATGAAATTTTATCTATGTTTTTTTTACCTTATGATTTTATATAAGCAAATGTTTTGTTCACTCAGCATCTGTTGCCTTTTTCCCAATAATGTCCACCTCACTGTTTGGGAGAGTGACACACACGTAAAATATATTTATATTTGGATGAGAATGATTAATCCCATTTTCTCCAGGATTTATTTGGGTAATCTCTAGCCTAAGATATTCAGAATATTCCCTCACAGAAACTGTGATAGTTTAGGTAATGTTATGACTCAGTGTAAGTCAGTGATTATAAACACTCAGTTTGAAAAATATTATTAGTTAATGTTTTTATGTATTTAGCATTCTTTTAAGATGTTTAGATTTGTAAACGAATCCTTGAAAAATCCTAAATGATAGAGATCAGTACTATTGTTTTTAATAGGTAAATGGTTAATGACTCTTCAGTTACTCTTCCTTCTGCCATAGGGATAGTGTGATCTGCATATCTCAGTTTATTGATATTTCTCCCAGGAATCTTGATTTTAGCTTGTGCTTCATCCAGACCAACATTCTGCATGTTGTATTCTGCATATCAATTAAATAGACAAGGTGACAATACATAGCCTTGATGTACTCCTTTCCCAGTTTGGAACCATTTAATGTTAACTGGGCAAATAAGTTATATTACCAGTTGCTTCTAGTTAACAAATGAAAATAAAAGTGTGTAGGGAAATTTGAAAAATCTACAGTCATTGAAAAGAAAAAGGAATATCTTTTTCTAACTCAAAATGAAGCACGACTTTATATCATTAAGAATAAGTACAGACTAGTAAAGTTTAAATACAATTTCAGTGACATATAGGAAATTTTACCTGTTTGTTTACTTTATGATTTTATATAAGCAAAGTTTTTGTTCACTCAGCATCTGTTGCCTTTTTCCCAATAATGTCCACCTAACTGGGAGGGTGGCACACATATAAAATATTTTTATATTTGGATGAGAATGATTAATCCCATTTTCTTCAGGATTTGGGTAATCTCTAGCCTAAGTGACATACATGAAATTTTATCTATGTTTTTTTTACCTTATGATTTTATATAAGCAAATGTTTTGTTCACTCAGCATCTGTTGCCTTTTTCCCAATAATGTCCACCTCACTGTTTGGGAGAGTGACACACACGTAAAATATATTTATATTTGGATGAGAATGATTAATCCCATTTTCTCCAGGATTTATTTGGGTAATCTCTAGCCTAAGATATTCAGAATATTCCCTCACAGAAACTGTGATAGTTTAGGTAATGTTATGACTCAGTGTAAGTCAGTGATTATAAACACTCAGTTTGAAAAATATTATTAGTTAATGTTTTTATGTATTTAGCATTCTTTTAAGATGTTTAGATTTGTAAACGAATCCTTCAAAAATCCTAAATGATAGAGATCAGTACTATTGTTTTTAATAGGTAAATGGTTAATGACTCTTCAGAGATTGTGAAACTAAACTCATGCCAAGGGTCAGAGTTGATATCTGACAGTTAGTAGTATGATAGTATGTAGTGCTGAAACAGTTGGAGGAAGATTATCTCTGGATGTAGAAATTTAGATAAAAGCCTGAAGCTGCCAGTAGCCACCATGGACAATCTGAGGATTTTAATGTGGAGGAAAACAGAGAGTGATGAAGAAAAGAGGAGTGAATCCCTGATTCTTTCCAGTGACATAATGTGAGCCTTTGAACACCAACTGTGCAAGAAGCCAGCCTTAACTCTGAAATTTCACTTAGTGAGCCAGTACGTTTTCTCTCCTTATTTAGTACTATTTCATATTTCCAGTTTAAATTGAGATTCTGCACTTGATACCAGAGTTTTGATTAATACATCTAATAACATTTCTCCTCAAATTCCAGGAAGCCCATATTTCAGTATGGGATTGACTGTGGTGAGCGACTTTTTGCGTAATGGTTAAGCCAAAATTTCTCCCATATTCTTGAATTTATTCTATATCTTCTTACACTCATGGCCCTCACACCACCAACAAATATTCATTTATAAATATTAAAGTCCTCTTTTCAACTTCATGGCACAGAACTGACCTAAATTTTCTGAATATTTGAGAGCAAGGCATTCTGCATAGTTTTATTAATACTAAACATTTCATCTTCTGCCCTTCAGACCAGCTATAGGCCTAAACATTTTATAAGATATAAGAAAGCTTCATTTTCTCTACATAATCTATTACGCTGTAAAGAAAATGCGAGAAACCTTCATAAGTGAATGGATGAATAGACCACAGTTGTCTTTTTTGTTTTACCTGAAGATTTTGAAAATACAGAGTAAACTGAGAACACAATTAAAAAGCACATATTCCAAATATAGAATTAGGTTCAGTCACCTGGGCATTCATTACCACCAATTTTTAATGTTATGACTCAGTGTAAGTCAGTGATTATAAACACTCAGTTTGAAAAATATTATTAGTTAATGTTTTTATGTATTTAGCATTCTTTTAAGATGTTTAGATTTGTAAACGAATCCTTCAAAAATCCTAAATGATAGAGATCAGTACTATTGTTTTTAATAGGTAAATGGTTAATGACTCTTCAGAGATTGTGAAACTAAACTCATGCCAAGGGTCAGAGTTGATATCTGACAGTTAGTAGTATGATAGTATGTAGTGCTGAAACAGTTGGAGGAAGATTATCTCTGGATGTAGAAATTTAGATAAAAGCCTGAAGCTGCCAGTAGCCACCATGGACAATCTGAGGATTTTAATGTGGAGGAAAACAGAGAGTGATGAAGAAAAGAGGAGTGAATCCCTGATTCTTTCCAGTGACATAATGTGAGCCTTTGAACACCAACTGTGCAAGAAGCCAGCCTTAACTCTGAAATTTCACTTAGTGAGCCAGTACGTTTTCTCTCCTTATTTAGTACTATTTCATATTTCCAGTTTAAATTGAGATTCTGCACTTGATACCAGAGTTTTGATTAATACATCTAATAACATTTCTCCTCAAATTCCAGGAAGCCCATATTTCAGTATGGGATTGACTGTGGTGAGCGACTTTTTGCGTAATGGTTAAGCCAAAATTTCTCCCATATTCTTGAATTTATTCTATATCTTCTTACACTCATGGCCCTCACACCACCAACAAATATTCATTTATAAATATTAAAGTCCTCTTTTCAACTTCATGGCACAGAACTGACCTAAATTTTCTGAATATTTGAGAGCAAGGCATTCTGCATAGTTTTATTAATACTAAACATTTCATCTTCTGCCCTTCAGACCAGCTATAGGCCTAAACATTTTATAAGATATAAGAAAGCTTCATTTTCTCTACATAATCTATTACGCTGTAAAGAAAATGCGAGAAACCTTCATAAGTGAATGGATGAATAGACCACAGTTGTCTTTTTTTGTTTTTTACCTGAAGATTTTGAAAATACAGAGTAAACTGAGAACACAATTAAAAAGCACATATTCCAAATATAGAATTAGGTTCAGTCACCTGGGCATTCATTACCACCAATCAAGTCCAGTATAATGTTCATAATTTTTAATGACTTTTAGGTTGAGCTATGATTTTTCCAGAGGCACTCATCAGGCTTGCAAAAGCTCTGTTCTTTCTATAGATTAAAACACACAGGAGGCTGTATATATGTATGTGTGTGTGTATATATAAATAATATATATATTATATATGTGTCTGTGTATGTGTATATATGTGTGTATATATAATATGTATTTATTGAGAATTATTCCTTTGGAGAATTATACCTAGTTATTACATCTTATAAATTTGCAAAAACTCAATTTAATACAAAGGAGGCATTAGAAATGAAACAACATTCACCTAATAAAATATCCCTTTGGAAGTTTCTCAAGTGTAGTGTTTAAAAGTCAATGTTTGCTACTTGAAACATGAATTCAGATTCTAATATTGGTCCTTATTATCTGTTGTTATACAAAATATTATTTGTGAATGGTATACTTTAAAGTATTCGAGGAGCACAGCATTTAGCCTTTTTCTTTTTAAACTTCAATGAACCTCATTGTATTAAGCCAGGCAGTTCCTGGAAGCCTTTACATCTTGCCTACAAGAAGCACAGCTTCGAATCTTATCAAGGGATCAGAAATTCTGGTAAGCTGGTTGGTTCTTTTAAGTCCAGGAAGTGGCACAGTTCTGGCCAGTATTCCAGGAATGATGACATATATGCAGCAGTTCTGAGAACCTACAGAGATGTGGGCACTTTTCTCTCTTCTATAACTAACATCTAACCTAATTTCCTAATGCTAAGTCTATTAGGCTGATGTGCCTCAGACCTTTTGCTTGAGTCTTTAAAAACTAAACATTTCATCTTCTGCCCTTCAGACCAGCTATAGGCCTAAACATTTTATAAGATATAAGAAAGCTTCATTTTCTCTACATAATCTATTACGCTGTAAAGAAAATGCGAGAAACCTTCATAAGTGAATGGATGAATAGACCACAGTTGTCTTTTTTTGTTTTTTACCTGAAGATTTTGAAAATACAGAGTAAACTGAGAACACAATTAAAAAGCACATATTCCAAATATAGAATTAGGTTCAGTCACCTGGGCATTCATTACCACCAATCAAGTCCAGTATAATGTTCATAATTTTTAATGACTTTTAGGTTGAGCTATGATTTTTCCAGAGGCACTCATCAGGCTTGCAAAAGCTCTGTTCTTTCTATAGATTAAAACACACAGGAGGCTGTATATATGTATGTGTGTGTGTATATATAAATAATATATATATTATATATGTGTCTGTGTATGTGTATATATGTGTGTATATATAATATGTATTTATTGAGAATTATTCCTTTGGAGAATTATACCTAGTTATTACATCTTATAAATTTGCAAAACTCAATTTAATACAAAGGAGGCATTAGAAATGAAACAACATTCACCTAATAAAATATCCCTTTGGAAGTTTCTCAAGTGTAGTGTTTAAAAGTCAATGTTTGCTACTTGAAACATGAATTCAGATTCTAATATTGGTCCTTATTATCTGTTGTTATACAAAATATTATTTGTGAATGGTATACTTTAAAGTATTCGAGGAGCACAGCATTTAGCCTTTTTCTTTTTAAACTTCAATGAACCTCATTGTATTAAGCCAGGCAGTTCCTGGAAGCCTTTACATCTTGCCTACAAGAAGCACAGCTTCGAATCTTATCAAGGGATCAGAAATTCTGGTAAGCTGGTTGGTTCTTTTAAGTCCAGGAAGTGGCACAGTTCTGGCCAGTATTCCAGGAATGATGACATATATGCAGCAGTTCTGAGAACCTACAGAGATGTGGGCACTTTTCTCTCTTCTATAACTAACATCTAACCTAATTTCCTAATGCTAAGTCTATTAGGCTGATGTGCCTCAGACCTTTTGCTTGAGTCTTTAAAATAAATTTGGCAAAGCATTTAAAATTAAAACACTGGGGGAAATACTCCATGACAGAGAAACTGACAAGGTTATTCACTAAATCTTTTTCACCTTTCATTTCATATGTTTTTGAAGCTGGCCTAATTTGATATTCATAGTGGATCATTTCATTTTCATATAATAACAAAGTAAAAATTTTGTTAGCATCATTATTTAGACAGTTTGTAGTGTTTCATAATTTAATAATCTCTGCTTTCAACTGGAGGAAAAAAGTATACATAGAATCAAATAGCAAATAAAAATGCATTTTGCATTTGAATTTATAAATTTATATAAACGTTTCCATATTGTGGGGAGCTGCCCTGTTTCAAGGGGTTTCCTTTATGGAAACAGCTCTGGGAGCTGCCCTGGGAATAGAGGCTGATAACAGCATAGCTCTCTGTCCTGCCACCCCAGGTATTGTGAAGACATGCTTGAGTTATCATAAAGGACACCTGGAGCCTCGGACAACAGATGATAGGGGCTTGAGGGGCTTTATGCCCCAGAACCATTGTAATCTAAAGAACTGTGTGTAGGTTTTTAGTTAACCCAGATAATGACATACCAGGAGGTAAGACCTAGTTAATGACATGCCTGATGGAAACTAACAGGATGCTAGGTCCGAGAAACCTGGCCAAAAGCACGTATACACTACTGTTTGCTGTGTGTTATCTGATTTTGAGAAGTATAAAATGTATGGGTGAATTCAAAATATTATTTTTTTTGAAAATTTTGGTATACTTTAAAGTATTCGAGGAGCACAGCATTTAGCCTTTTTCTTTTTAAACTTCAATGAACCTCATTGTATTAAGCCAGGCAGTTCCTGGAAGCCTTTACATCTTGCCTACAAGAAGCACAGCTTCGAATCTTATCAAGGGATCAGAAATTCTGGTAAGCTGGTTGGTTCTTTTAAGTCCAGGAAGTGGCACAGTTCTGGCCAGTATTCCAGGAATGATGACATATATGCAGCAGTTCTGAGAACCTACAGAGATGTGGGCACTTTTCTCTCTTCTATAACTAACATCTAACCTAATTTCCTAATGCTAAGTCTATTAGGCTGATGTGCCTCAGACCTTTTGCTTGAGTCTTTAAAATAAATTTGGCAAAGCATTTAAAATTAAAACACTGGGGGAAATACTCCATGACAGAGAAACTGACAAGGTTATTCACTAAATCTTTTTCACCTTTCATTTCATATGTTTTTGAAGCTGGCCTAATTTGATATTCATAGTGGATCATTTCATTTTCATATAATAACAAAGTAAAAATTTTGTTAGCATCATTATTTAGACAGTTTGTAGTGTTTCATAATTTAATAATCTCTGCTTTCAACTGGAGGAAAAAAGTATACATAGAATCAAATAGCAAATAAAAATGCATTTTGCATTTGAATTTATAAATTTATATAAACGTTTCCATATTGTGGGGAGCTGCCCTGTTTCAAGGGGTTTCCTTTATGGAAACAGCTCTGGGAGCTGCCCTGGGAATAGAGGCTGATAACAGCATAGCTCTCTGTCCTGCCACCCCAGGTATTGTGAAGACATGCTTGAGTTATCATAAAGGACACCTGGAGCCTCGGACAACAGATGATAGGGGCTTGAGGGGCTTTATGCCCCAGAACCATTGTAATCTAAAGAACTGTGTGTAGGTTTTTAGTTAACCCAGATAATGACATACCAGGAGGTAAGACCTAGTTAATGACATGCCTGATGGAAACTAACAGGATGCTAGGTCCGAGAAACCTGGCCAAAAGCACGTATACACTACTGTTTGCTGTGTGTTATCTGATTTTGAGAAGTATAAAATGTATGGGTGAATTCAATAAACTTGTCAGCAACTTGCAGAGTTGTCTGCCTCTTTGCTGGCCCTCTCAACTCCATCCTTTCTGTCCTTCTTTCTTTCTTAGCCGTGCTGCCGCTCTCTTCGGGTTCTTTTCGACTGCCAGCAGGACCGGCACCATATCATATCATGTATTTCTTCTTTAATTTATCATTGTTCTGCTGTACTGAAATTCTAAATCAAATTCAAACTATATATCTTCTCCTTCCCTAATTGACAGTTTCAGGGCATTAACAACTTAAATTATGTAGTTAATTATTTGATAGATGCTACCAAATGTGTGCTTTTTTTAATTAATTTAAACAAAAAATTATGTACATTTTAATCCATCATTTTATATCCAGTATCCCACTATGTGTGTTGTCTGAAACATAGTAGAAACATTAAATTGTTTGAATGAATGATATTAGAAGGTATTAAAGTGGGAATAAAAATAAAATGTAAAGTCCCTTGTCTTTTAAGTAAACAGATCTCTCTTTTAAAGATGAGGGTGGTAAGAATAGAAGAGTTTCTTTTGTATAGATTGATTTCCTCTTTACTAAAGTTCATTACCACTGTGCAATTTAGGAATCTAAGACATTTATGCAAACTTAAGTTGTTTGTATTAATGATCCTGAACAGTGAGGATTCAGAATGAGTACAATTAAGATTTGTCATTAAGGACCTGAGTTCATATCTGTGTCTTATTTATTCTAACTGCCAGTTACTTTGATGTCAAACTCATCACCAGCCCTGAACACAGACACACGCCATAAGTTGGCAAAATGTCTAACTATATGCCTAGAGCTTTGTATAGACTTAAGTGTACAGCGTATGTTCTTTTCTATTTTAAGATAGTAACTTTATGGATGCTAAATCAATATTTTGAGTTGCATTTGATCTTAACTTTATCAGTAATAATGAATATGGTCCTCTCTATATCACCTGGAAAAGTCACATGCTGTGGAAATGAATCATGCCAGATATAATTCAATAGTATTTCTGTTTGTATGAAGAAAATATTGTGTGATGTTTTTAGAGTAAATTTCCCTCCTCAATTATGTTTTGCTTTGGGCAGTTAGCTTGTATTCCCTGAGCACACATCAACTGACAGTGGGGAAAATACAGTCCTGAAGTATTTTGGGAAAATGTTTTAAAATAATGCAGCTGAACCATCATGCATATACTCAAATCTTGTATACAACTTGGGAAAATGCCAAGGAATCTAGTACTGTCTGAAGTATTATTTAGTGTCAGTGATCAAATCTTGTCCCTCAAAAATGACTGCATGCATTCCTAATTTACCTCAGTTAATCTGTTCTCCTTATACCAGATTTATTAAACTGCATAACTTAAGGACAATTAACAGCAAATGGAAATTCAGTTTATGGTTCTGTCAAGTCTGTGTGTGTTTGTGTATAAATATATGGTAACAAAGTTATTTTAATGCATTTTTCCCTACAACAGTATGTCTTCTTTGTTTGTTTGTTTGGCTTTACCATTTTGAATTGTAACTGGAAACTGACCCTATCATAAACATTATATAGAAAATAATACCTGAAGTACTTTTGATGTTGTTTATTATGTTTTAGGTACTAAAAAGAAATAAATCCTAAGCACATTTGCACTATGCAGATGAAGTGCAGTTGTGTTCCACAGCAAATGTTTCTGTCATGTATGCTAGCAAATACCTATTTCCAGTACACATTTTAAAGATAGGGCTTGGAACATATTTATGAATAAGAGGCTTTTAGGAAAAATGAGCAATTCTTTGTATATTTTTTTTGACTACTAATCTCTCATTCAGAGAGAAATCTCTCTCCTTCCATCCCCCTTTCTGTTACACACACACACACACACACACACACACACACACACACCCACACACACATCCACACACCTTTCAGCACTAGGGGATTATTTGGAATACAATCTTCAGTGTCTTCATTTTGGTGTATCAAAATGCATATTAATTGTAGTTAGTGACAACATTTGTGTTGTAATGTTAAAATTCCTAAAGTTACACTTGGAAGCAATTCAGGAACAAGCAATATACACACCTTGAATCTATGACATGTGGTTTCTTTAATGATAGTTTACATGAATGTTAATAACACATTGCTGAAGTACAAAGATTTGGCTGCAATATGTAGTTGCATTCCAGCTGAGTTAGATATAGAAGGTCAGTGTGGCTAAGAAGAGGATAATTTAATTTGAAGTGGATCAAAACAGTAGAACCATCAGGATAAGATAACAAGATGTTTTAGCTGCATAGGGGAAAGGATCAAAGGGTGACTTCCTACTCTCTTGTTGGGGTGACTTAGTGGATTGTGCTGCCATTCACCGAGATAGGAAATAGTGTAAAAGAAGATTGCCTCTCTCTGATGTGTGTGTGGATGTGTCCTTGTTGTTTCATGTGTGTTTGAGAAGGATTAATTATGCATTCCATTATAAATTGTTGAGCTTCAGATTCCAGTGGCATCTAGGTGGAGTTGTCTAACAGACAAATATGAATATGAGTCTTAATCTTAGGGAGATATCTGAACTTGCAATTTTAAAAATAGGAATATCATCAGTAGTTGAAACTATGGAAATTGGTGAAATTATTCACCTATCCATTTATTCACCACGAATGCAGCACACATATAAAAAGGACTCCTTACATGCATGTAATAATGCTAAGGGTAGTGTATACTAAATTATTAGTGACTTTGTTGTGAGCATTTACAGAGAATGAAAAGTATAATTGAGCTTTTATGGGATATTTATGATGGATGAGACAGACTTTTGCCTGTATTACAGCTATTGCTCCTTTAATCTTCACAAAAATCTTATGAAGTAGGTACTACCTTCATTTTATAGAAAAAGAAACTAAGGAAAAGAGTAGTTGCAAATGTTATCTAATGTTACATATATAACAAGTCTCTGAGTCTTAATATCCTTTGCATTCTGTTTGAATTTTCTTAGTAGAATATTTCCTTAACAGAGCTTTTGTATAGGAAGGAAAACTAAAAAAGATAATGCTAATATATTAAAAACCATGCAGTATTGTGAGAAAAGACAGACACTGGATTAAATACAGTCAATTTATACATAAATTCAAAAAATTCCAGAGAGAATAATTTGTAATAAAAATTAGTTATCTTAAGAGCTTTTTTTATTTTTACTGTGGTGCCAATGACCTTTAACCATCAGTTTATTCTGGTTTGGTATTACCAGTCAGGTTGAAAGCTGATGTTAGAAAAAGCAACAACAAAATAAGTAACTTATGTCATAAATGCATGCTGTTGAAAAGTGTTAGTGACATAAAATTACATCAGGGTATAGTTTTCATCTCATAGACTATATAGAGTGATTTTGGTTTTCCTATATGAGGTCATTCTTAATTCTAAAAGAAGAATGATTTCTTGTATTTTAATAGTTCATTTATTATTCAAAGGTCTATAAAGTATGTCTTTTATTTTTCAGAATTAAAACAATGTATAAGAGATATATGCCACCTTTATGTATTTTGTATACTTTATCCATTATCAAAATAAAGCAGCAGATTTCTAAGCACTGAATACCAATTTATTTAGTTCAATAATTTGTTTTCTAATAACTCTTATATACATCATTTCACAAACATGTAATTTGACTGCATAAGTTTTTAAAAGTGGGAGTTGACATGTATTTTAAATTTAGTATATATTTCCAAACAGTCCTCTGTAGAGATTGGAACAATTAATATTTTACAAATATTGCATGATTATTTACTGTTAAACTAATGTCAAATTTCCATTTTTGCAATTTTTAAACTTTACTAATCTGCAAAGTGAAAACAGTATTTAAACATAATTATATTTGCATTTATTTTATTGTAAACAAAGGTAAGTAGCCCTTCATAAGTTTAAAGACACTTGCATTTGTCCATGTTTATATGTTGTTTTCAATTTGCCCTGTTAGTGAGTTATAGGAAATAGATATTTGTTACATGTATTATAAATATTTCCCAGTTTGGTATTTTGCTGTGTCAATTGTGATTTTTTCTTCCTTTCCTTCTAGATTTTTTTTTAAGTTCTTAAATTCATCAAAAAACTTTACGGCCATTCTCACTTTCTTCAAAGTAAAAATAAAACTCTTTTTGAGGATATCAAATAAAAGCTATATTAAAAACCATGCAGTATTGTGAGAAAAGACAGACACTGGATTAAATACAGTCAATTTATACATAAATTCAAAAAATTCCAGAGAGAATAATTTGTAATAAAAATTAGTTATCTTAAGAGCTTTTTTTATTTTTACTGTGGTGCCAATGACCTTTAACCATCAGTTTATTCTGGTTTGGTATTACCAGTCAGGTTGAAAGCTGATGTTAGAAAAAGCAACAACAAAATAAGTAACTTATGTCATAAATGCATGCTGTTGAAAAGTGTTAGTGACATAAAATTACATCAGGGTATAGTTTTCATCTCATAGACTATATAGAGTGATTTTGGTTTTCCTATATGAGGTCATTCTTAATTCTAAAAGAAGAATGATTTCTTGTATTTTAATAGTTCATTTATTATTCAAAGGTCTATAAAGTATGTCTTTTATTTTTCAGAATTAAAACAATGTATAAGAGATATATGCCACCTTTATGTATTTTGTATACTTTATCCATTATCAAAATAAAGCAGCAGATTTCTAAGCACTGAATACCAATTTATTTAGTTCAATAATTTGTTTTCTAATAACTCTTATATACATCATTTCACAAACATGTAATTTGACTGCATAAGTTTTTAAAAGTGGGAGTTGACATGTATTTTAAATTTAGTATATATTTCCAAACAGTCCTCTGTAGAGATTGGAACAATTAATATTTTACAAATATTGCATGATTATTTACTGTTAAACTAATGTCAAATTTCCATTTTTGCAATTTTTAAACTTTACTAATCTGCAAAGTGAAAACAGTATTTAAACATAATTATATTTGCATTTATTTTATTGTAAACAAAGGTAAGTAGCCCTTCATAAGTTTAAAGACACTTGCATTTGTCCATGTTTATATGTTGTTTTCAATTTGCCCTGTTAGTGAGTTATAGGAAATAGATATTTGTTACATGTATTATAAATATTTCCCAGTTTGGTATTTTGCTGTGTCAATTGTGATTTTTTCTTCCTTTCCTTCTAGATTTTTTTTTAAGTTCTTAAATTCATCAAAAAACTTTACGGCCATTCTCACTTTCTTCAAAGTAAAAATAAAACTCTTTTTGAGGATATCAAATAGAAATCAAAGGCAGTATATCTTAAACTTTGTGTTAAGCATCAGACTTTTTGCTAGTTTGTTTTGATTTCCAGTAGATGATGGAGTTATACTTTTATGAATTAAAATAAAATTAATTATTAAAAAAACTAAAGACTAAAAAGACATTTAAAAAGTGTTAGTCACTCAGTCATGTCCAACTCTTTGTGACTCCTTGAACTGTAGCCTGCCAGACTCCTCTGTCCATGGAATTTTCCAGGCAAGAATACTGGAGTGGGTTGCCATTTCCTTCTCCAGGAAAAAGACATTACATACTAATTTAATTAAAATGTATTCATCAGAGAAAACATCCCTGTAAAAATTTCTGCTTTATTGTTTTAAACTCCACTATGTATCCTTTTGTAGGCTGATATCCAACACTCATGGATTTGAGTAGTACGGGTCTAAGAAGGTCTAAGAGATTGGTAGAGAAAATAAACCACAGAAATATAGTGTCATTTCTGTGATTACTGAGACTGTGGTCATGAAGGTATAATGAGATCATTGGGAGAGAAAAGATATTTTTCTTTATACCTTTCCAGGTTTTCACTTGGGATTCTGTAACAAGAAAAAATCAAATTAACAAGAGAAAAACAAACAGAAATGTACTGACGTGTATTTCTTATATATTATACAGGGAAGAAACACAGGAAAGTGTAACTCAAAGGTTGGTGAGAACTTGGACTTATATAGTATCTTAGCAAAGGAATAATAAATTTTTGACAAGTAATAATGATAGGGACAGAGTAGAACAGGTAGGTGTTTGTAGAGTCCTAGTAGGGGACTGCGGTAGAAGGGTGAAACCTGAGAAAAGTTGGGAGGTCAGTGAGTTGATGATAACTCAGGACAGCTGCTCATTGTTCAGTAAAGCAGGCTTGAGTGGGTACAAACAGCTGATGAAGGAGGAGCTGGCAATGGATGGGAGGTCTATTTTGCTTTTTCCGTTCAATTGTGATTTTTCTTCCTTTCCTTCTAGATTTTTAAGTTCTTAAATTCATCAAAAAACTTTACGGCCATTCTCACTTTCTTCAAAGTAAAAATAAAACTCTTTTTGAGGATATCAAATAGAAATCAAAGGCAGTATATCTTAAACTTTGTGTTAAGCATCAGACTTTTTGCTAGTTTGTTTTGATTTCCAGTAGATGATGGAGTTATACTTTTATGAATTAAAATAAAATTAATTATTAAAAAAACTAAAGACTAAAAAGACATTTAAAAAGTGTTAGTCACTCAGTCATGTCCAACTCTTTGTGACTCCTTGAACTGTAGCCTGCCAGACTCCTCTGTCCATGGAATTTTCCAGGCAAGAATACTGGAGTGGGTTGCCATTTCCTTCTCCAGGAAAAAGACATTACATACTAATTTAATTAAAATGTATTCATCAGAGAAAAACATCCCTGTAAAAATTTCTGATTTATTGTTTTAAACTCCACTATGTATCCTTTTGTAGGCTGATATCCAACACTCATGGATTTGAGTAGTACGGGTCTAAGAAGGTCTAAGAGATTGGTAGAGAAAATAAACCACAGAAATATAGTGTCATTTCTGTGATTACTGAGACTGTGGTCATGAAGGTATAATGAGATCATTGGGAGAGTAAAGATATTTTTCTTTATACCTTTCCAGGTTTTCACTTGGGATTCTGTAACAACAAAAAAAATCAAATTAACAAGAGAAAAACAAACAGAAATGTACTGACGTGTATTTCTTATATATTATACAGGGAAGAAACACAGGAAAGTGTAACTCAAAGGTTGGTGAGAACTTGGACTTATATAGTATCTTAGCAAAGGAATAATAAATTTTTGACAAGTAATAATGATAGGGACAGAGTAGAACAGGTAGGTGTTTGTAGAGTCCTAGTAGGGGACTGCGGTAGAAGGGTGAAACCTGAGAAAAGTTGGGAGGTCAGTGAGTTGATGATAACTCAGGACAGCTGCTCATTGTTCAGTAAAGCAGGCTTGAGTGGGTACAAACAGCTGATGAAGGAGGAGCTGGCGAAGAAGGAACTAATGATGTATGCCTTGCATCTGTGTCTACTTGAGGGGATGGTCTTCTACCATCCTATATATATGGCTGCACACTCAATCGAAGAGAGAGCAGAGCAGAGCTTTCCTGTCTGCCTGCTTGCATCTCTTACAAGTACCCTATCCTAATAAATCCTCTTCTTGCCTATCTGCCTCTCACTGAATTCCTTCTGCATTGAGACACAGAGAACCTGAGCCTCAGTGGGTCCAGATGTTGGGTGAGTGCTGGATTAAGTCCCGACTGTGTGGGTTCGAGTCCCAGACAGGGTTTTGGCCAGGATTGAGTTCTGACTACGTGGATTCAAGTCCCAAGCAGGGTTTTGGCTGGGGTTAAGACTTAGCCACATGGATTCAAGTCCCAAACCATGTTTTGGCTAGGTTCAAGCCCCATCACGTGTGTTCGAGTCCCAAACAGGGTTTTGGCTGGAATTCAAACTCCAGCCAGGTGGGTTCAAGTCCCAAGCAGGGTTTGATCAGGTCTGGGCCCTGGGTTTAACTCTCAAATCAAGGTAAAACCCTTTCAATAAGACAAACGTTAAGGATCTTGATCCTCAGAGATGGCAAATTTTTGGACGGCAAATATATGGGAAACTACTGGAAGATAAAGGCTGGTAAGTAAAGTTACATAAATTCTTCAGTTCTGTCTTCATCTGATAAGAATCTAAAATTTCCCATGATTAACTTTTGTTCTTCCTGCTAGAAAGACGAAGGGAGCTATCGTTGCAAATGTGGGCACTACTTTTAGGAAATTAGAGGCGGCAGAGAGTTTTATTTGTATCTTGCCTTTTCTCTTCATATTTCAGATAAGCAAACAGGTATCTTAGAACTTGGACTTATATAGTATCTTAGCAAAGGAATAATAAATTTTTGACAAGTAATAATGATAGGGACAGAGTAGAACAGGTAGGTGTTTGTAGAGTCCTAGTAGGGGACTGCGGTAGAAGGGTGAAACCTGAGAAAAGTTGGGAGGTCAGTGAGTTGATGATAACTCAGGACAGCTGCTCATTGTTCAGTAAAGCAGGCTTGAGTGGGTACAAACAGCTGATGAAGGAGGAGCTGGCGAAGAAGGAACTAATGATGTATGCCTTGCATCTGTGTCTACTTGAGGGGATGGTCTTCTACCATCCTATATATATGGCTGCACACTCAATCGAAGAGAGAGCAGAGCAGAGCTTTCCTGTCTGCCTGCTTGCATCTCTTACAAGTACCCTATCCTAATAAATCCTCTTCTTGCCTATCTGCCTCTCACTGAATTCCTTCTGCATTGAGACACAGAGAACCTGAGCCTCAGTGGGTCCAGATGTTGGGTGAGTGCTGGATTAAGTCCCGACTGTGTGGGTTCGAGTCCCAGACAGGGTTTTGGCCAGGATTGAGTTCTGACTACGTGGATTCAAGTCCCAAGCAGGGTTTTGGCTGGGGTTAAGACTTAGCCACATGGATTCAAGTCCCAAACCATGTTTTGGCTAGGTTCAAGCCCCATCACGTGTGTTCGAGTCCCAAACAGGGTTTTGGCTGGAATTCAAACTCCAGCCAGGTGGGTTCAAGTCCCAAGCAGGGTTTGATCAGGTCTGGGCCCTGGGTTTAACTCTCAAATCAAGGTAAAACCCTTTCAATAAGACAAACGTTAAGGATCTTGATCCTCAGAGATGGCAAATTTTGGACGGCAAATATATGGGAAACTACTGGAAGATAAAGGCTGGTAAGTAAAGTTACATAAATTCTTCAGTTCTGTCTTCATCTGATAAGAATCTAAAATTTCCCATGATTAACTTTTGTTCTTCCTGCTAGAAAGACGAAGGGAAATATCTTTGCAAATGTATGCCCTACTTTTAGGGAAATTAGAGGGGCGGCAGAGAGTTTTATTTGTATCTGCTGCTTCTTCATAGCTTTCAGATCAACATAATCCTTTGCCAAAGTGGCATATTTCTGAGTGGCATATTTTGCTAGTCCACAGTATTGAGCAAGATTGTGCGTGTGTGTCTGTGTGGTTGTCACCACATTCACCTCTGTGGGTGTAGGTACAAAGTAGGATAATTGCTTATACAGAGAAATACATAAATTGAGGATGTTTTCAATGAAATAAATAAATGATTGGACATAGAATTTACAGTGATTATAAAAGGAAGTCAGGCCATAGGGGAGTAAGGCAAGATAGTTGAAAATGAATTCATGACTTATGGGGCTGAAAGCTTGTTGGTTGAGATACTAGAGAGCAAAAGCTGGAAAAATGCGGGGCTGTTTTCATGGACTGGTTATACTGGCAGTTGAAACTATAGAGAGATCATGTTTTCGTAATGACAATATCTAAACTCTAAGCATGAGAATTGTTAGCTGAGGTATAGGGAAGAACATGATCATTTCTAGAGAAAATGATCCAAGAAGTTAGTGTATTAGAAAAGGTATCTTTGTGTGTCTTGAAATCATGAAGAATTAAGCAAAAGCTGTTTTGGAGTACTCATGAGGGAGGAATTAAAAAAAAAAAAATCAAGGAAGTTCCTAATCTGAGAGTCACGAATGAACTGAAGCAAGAATAAGCAATAATGCCACCAGAGGACAAGAGATCAAAAGGATAGGGACTTACAGGACTGGAAAAGGGACAATAGCAGGGTTGCAGTGAGCTTCAAAACCTCCAGACTCAAACTTGTGCAGACACTAAGTCATGTCTGGCTCTTTGTGACCCCGTGGACAGCAGCATGTCAGGCTCCTCTGTTCCACTGTCTCCCGGAGTCTGCTTACACTCATGTCCATTGAGTCGGTAATGTCATACAACTCTCTCATCCTCTAGTGTCCCCTTCTCTTGCCTTCAATCTTTCCCAGCATCAGAGTCTTTTCCGATGAGTTGGCTGTTTGCATCAAGTGGTCAAAGAATTGGAGTTTCAGACTCAAGTGGTTAGGGAGAAAATAAGCAGTTTGAGTAGAAAACTATCAATTTGTAAGGCCCAGGGGAGCCAGTGTCCTCAAGGGAGAGTCAAGTTCCAGGCAGTATAGAAAAGGGAAACATAATGTTAAGAGATTAAGAACACAAAGGATTTTGAAAAGGCTCAGTGGAAGGGTTTCATCAACTTACAGGGAGTTATACAAAGAGTCAGAAAATGGGATGGACCAAACATTATGGGCTTACAGCCTGAATCAGTGACACTTGAATTTCTTGAAGGTATCTAACCTAAACTATATGCATATACATATATACTGTAATGTATACACTAGCTTTTATTATCTCAGTAAGGCAAGATAGTTGAAAATGAATTCATGACTTATGGGGCTGAAAGCTTGTTGGTTGAGATACTAGAGAGCAAAAGCTGGAAAAATGCGGGGCTGTTTTCATGGACTGGTTATACTGGCAGTTGAAACTATAGAGAGATCATGTTTTCGTAATGACAATATCTAAACTCTAAGCATGAGAATTGTTAGCTGAGGTATAGGGAAGAACATGATCATTTCTAGAGAAAATGATCCAAGAAGTTAGTGTATTAGAAAAGGTATCTTTGTGTGTCTTGAAATCATGAAGAATTAAGCAAAAGCTGTTTTGGAGTACTCATGAGGGAGGAATTAAAAAAAAAAAAATCAAGGAAGTTCCTAATCTGAGAGTCACGAATGAACTGAAGCAAGAATAAGCAATAATGCCACCAGAGGACAAGAGATCAAAAGGATAGGGACTTACAGGACTGGAAAAGGGACAATAGCAGGGTTGCAGTGAGCTTCAAAACCTCCAGACTCAAACTTGTGCAGACACTAAGTCATGTCTGGCTCTTTGTGACCCCGTGGACAGCAGCATGTCAGGCTCCTCTGTTCCACTGTCCCCCGGAGTCTGCTTACACTCATGTCCATTGAGTCGGTAATGTCATACAACTCTCTCATCCTCTAGTGTCCCCTTCTCTTGCCTTCAATCTTTCCCAGCATCAGAGTCTTTTCCGATGAGTTGGCTGTTTGCATCAAGTGGTCAAAGAATTGGAGTTTCAGACTCAAGTGGTTAGGGAGAAAATAAGCAGTTTGAGTAGAAAACTATCAATTTGTAAGGCCCAGGGGAGCCAGTGTCCTCAAGGGAGAGTCAAGTTCCAGGCAGTATAGAAAAGGGAAACATAATGTTAAGAGATTAAGAACACAAAGGATTTTGAAAAGGCTCAGTGGAAGGGTTTCATCAACTTACAGGGAGTTATACAAAGAGTCAGAAAATGGGATGGACCAAACATTATGGGCTTACAGCCTGAATCAGTGACACTTGAATTTCTTGAAGGTATCTAACCTAAACTATATGCATATACATATATACTGTATATGTATACACTAGCTGACCTTTTATGTTTTTCTTCACACATATAGAATGGAATTCTCTTATTTACATGAGAATGTATTTTTTCCCGGTGCAAGATACAATATCCATGGGTTGTTACACTGCAGCCAGTTTGTAGATAGACAATATCAAGAAAGATTGTTTGTGCCTCAAGGTACAAGGGCAAGTCAGTGGAAGAAGTTTGTTTATAACAAGCTTGTTTATTACACAATCACTGAAGTTATCAAGATGCCTTTTTTTAATCAAAATAATTTTCTTCATTTTCTCCAAGGAAGAGTGTTGTCTTAGACATTCAGAAGTTTTGCATAGTTTTTCACTAATATTTAGTTATTAAAAATACTTCTTTTCTTTTTCATATCTTTAAATGTGTTGTTTTCTAAAGCATGTAGGTGGCATTATGGCAAATATGATTTGATTTTCTAGGTCATTAGACTGTCAACTCAGAGGGGGAAATTGAAAGATTAGTGGCCCAAAGAACAGATATTGCTGATTTTGTAATTTTAGTCTAAGTATATATAAAATCTATGTCTACTACCCTTCTCAAGATGCACATAGCAAGAAAAATAAAAATAACCTAGGTCACTTTCCTATATGTTAAATAATCAAAGGTACTTTTAAATGTGCTATAAAATATGGGGAAAAGTCTGTTTCAATGTAAATGGGATCATTTTGTGTCTTTTAATTCTTTCAAGTATCCCTTCCTCTCTTTTCTATATGCCACTTTACTTCTTCAATGATGTACAGAGGTCTTCTTCTTAGTCCAAGCAATGTAAAGGTTAGTTGAGCTGCTGGAAAAATTAGATAAGCTAAAAAGGGGCAGAAATGGGCAAGTTAGATCATAAAGTAAGGTTTTAATTCAATGAAAAGTAAAATCTTACAGCTATAAAACTAGGTGTAAAAATGAAAGGAAAGTGTAATATCACAGAACAATTCCTCAAAGATGAATTAATATGGCTATATACCTGTAAAATATATGCATATACATATATACTGTATATGTATACACTAGCTGACCTTTTATGTTTTTCTTCACACATATAGAATGGAATTCTCTTATTTACATGAGAATGTATTTTTTCCCGGTGCAAGATACAATATCCATGGGTTGTTACACTGCAGCCAGTTTGTAGATAGACAATATCAAGAAAGATTGTTTGTGCCTCAAGGTACAAGGGCAAGTCAGTGGAAGAAGTTTGTTTATAACAAGCTTGTTTATTACACAATCACTGAAGTTATCAAGATGCCTTTTTTTAATCAAAATAATTTTCTTCATTTTCTCCAAGGAAGAGTGTTGTCTTAGACATTCAGAAGTTTTGCATAGTTTTTCACTAATATTTAGTTATTAAAAATACTTCTTCTTTTCTTTTTCATATCTTTAAATGTGTTGTTTTCTAAAGCATGTAGGTGGCATTATGGCAAATATGATTTGATTTTCTAGGTCATTAGACTGTCAACTCAGAGGGGGAAATTGAAAGATTAGTGGCCCAAAGAACAGATATTGCTGATTTTGTAATTTTAGTCTAAGTATATATAAAATCTATGTCTACTACCCTTCTCAAGATGCACATAGCAAGAAAAATAAAAATAGCCTAGGTCACTTTCCTATATGTTAAATAATCAAAGGTACTTTTAAATGTGCTATAAAATATGGGGAAAAGTCTGTTTCAATGTAAATGGGATCATTTTGTGTCTTTTAATTCTTTCAAGTATCCCTTCCTCTCTTTTCTATATGCCACTTTACTTCTTCAATGATGTACAGAGGTCTTCTTCTTAGTCCAAGCAATGTAAAGGTTAGTTGAGCTGCTGGAAAAATTAGATAAGCTAAAAAGGGGCAGAAATGGGCAAGTTAGATCATAAAGTAAGGTTTTAATTCAATGAAAAGTAAAATCTTACAGCTATAAAACTAGGTGTAAAAATGAAAGGAAAGTGTAATATCACAGAACAATTCCTCAAAGATGAATTAATATGGCTATATACCTAAAAGATAGAGAAAGAATATATACTGCCTTATATTTGCTGAGTTCCTTAAAGAATTCTATTACAGTTTTTGTGTATAATACATTATTTTGGCATCCAGTGAAGAAAAACAAAAAGAAACCAAGAAGTTGAGAGAGAGAGAGATTAACAATATGGTGCTTCCCAGTGAAGTGTTAGACATTTTTTTTTTTGTCCTCAGATTTAAATAGAGTGGAGAAAGAAATGTTTCCAGCTATTATAATTTGTTCTGGTAAAGAGGGGAAATGAGACAAAGGAGAAGGGAAAATAAAAGAGAAATGAGTAAACTCATATCAATAGCTTTGGGAAATCACACACGTAAATAATGTATACAAGTTTCTAAATTTGGGAGAACACCAAGCTCTATTCCATGTAGCTACTAATTTTGGTATTTTCTGTGTTACCATTTTTATTTATGCATTCATTTCATATTTTATGAACATTTTATTTATTTTATTGTCAGAGTTTAAATGAAAAAATAAGTTAGCAAGTAAAGAAATGTGCTTTAATTTTCTTTCCCTCTTGCTTTGCCTCTCCCTCCCTTCCTCTTGCCCTTCTTATTTCCACTCTCTTCCTTCTCATCTTCTTCCCCCTCTTATTTTCTCTCTTCCAATTAGTTTCTGTTCTAAAAACGATCAGACACATTTTTTTTTTTTTTGAAAAGAGCTTAGAATATTTGGATCACTTTTAGAACTAATCCAACTGAGACATGCTACATCAACCTTGCTAACTTTATTAGAAATGTACGTATTTCCCATTCAAACTTTTTCTCTGTGCTATTTCAAACAGGAAAAAGTTTAAGAGACCAGGGAAAAACAAAAAGATCAGGTTAGACAAACTGAAGCTAGGGAATTGTGAGGAAGTAGTAGTTGTCTTTCTTTGCCAATTCAAAATATATGGAAATTGTATAAAAGTAAAACATTGGTTTGGAATATGTTTTTATTGACTAATAGACCTATATTTTTATGAAAGAAGTAGTTTAAGGGTCAGTTTTACAATTTATACTGAAGTATACAAATTTGATATCTCACAAATAAAATGTGAGTCAGAATTTGATCATTTTGTGTTGTAATTCTTATATCACACAGCTTGTTTAAAGTAATAAATACTCTTACAGAACATGAATTGACTAAAGCATATATGTTTAACAGAGATATTCAGAGTATTTATTAAACTGTAACTAGAAACCAGATATGAAATGATATAAAATAGTTAAGGAAACTATCAATTATAGAGGGATATTTAACATTTTACTTCTTAAAAGGCCAAAGCTAGTATTTTAAGTTACTAAAGGGTCACTGAATTTGCTCTGCCATGGCCCACACTCTGTCTGTAGAATGTGCTTTCTCTAAATCTGAATAAATCCATTTCTTACCTAAAAAAAAAAAAAAAAAAAAAAGTTACTAAAGAAGACACAATCAACATCTGGTCTAAAGACAAAGAAACTGTTATTTTAAAGAATCAGTTTTCTATAACTATAATCATAAATCATCAGGTGATATAATGTCTCCCAAGCAGAGGTTTGGATGTGGTGCTGTTATAAATCAGATATAGTCTACTGTGATATCTCTGCAATATCATATTTATAATAGGAGTTATAGATCCTTTTAAGAAAGGCATGGTTTAGCAGTCTTATGGATTGTTACATTTAAATTAGGCATTAGCTCTGTGAAGTTATATTGTTCATGTTTCCATACAAGTGAGGAAAGTGAGTTTCACAGAGATTTAATAACTTGTCAATACTTCATGGCCACTAAAGGGCACTGTTAGAATTATGTTTTTTTCAAGAATTTCTTAGAATATTTGGATCACTTTAAAACATCAACCTTGCTAACTTTATTAGAAATGCACGTATTTCCCATTCAAACTTTTTCTCTGTGCTATTTCAAACAGGAAAAAGTTTAAGAGACCAGGGAAAAACAAAAAGATCAGGTTAGACAAACTGAAGCTAGGGAATTGTGAGGAAGTAGTAGTTGTCTTTCTTTGCCAATTCAAAATATATGGAAATTGTATAAAAGTAAAACATTGGTTTGGAATATGTTTTTATTGACTAATAGACCTATATTTTTATGAAAGAAGTAGTTTAAGGGTCAGTTTTACAATTTATACTGAAGTATACAAATTTGATATCTCACAAATAAAATGTGAGTCAGAATTTGATCATTTTGTGTTGTAATTCTTATATCACACAGCTTGTTTAAAGTAATAAATACTCTTACAGAACATGAATTGACTAAAGCATATATGTTTAACAGAGATATTCAGAGTATTTATTAAACTGTAACTAGAAACCAGATATGAAATGATATAAAATAGTTAAGGAAACTATCAATTATAGAGGGATATTTAACATTTTACTTCTTAAAAGGCCAAAGCTAGTATTTTAAGTTACTAAAGGGTCACTGAATTTGCTCTGCCATGGCCCACACTCTGTCTGTAGAATGTGCTTTCTCTAAATCTGAATAAATCCATTTCTTACCTAAAAAAAAAAAAAAAAAAGTTACTAAAGAAGACACAATCAACATCTGGTCTAAAGACAAAGAAACTGTTATTTTAAAGAATCAGTTTTCTATAACTATAATCATAAATCATCAGGTGATATAATGTCTCCCAAGCAGAGGTTTGGATGTGGTGCTGTTATAAATCAGATATAGTCTACTGTGATATCTCTGCAATATCATATTTATAATAGGAGTTATAGATCCTTTTAAGAAAGGCATGGTTTAGCAGTCTTATGGATTGTTACATTTAAATTAGGCATTAGCTCTGTGAAGTTATATTGTTCATGTTTCCATACAAGTGAGGAAAGTGAGTTTCACAGAGATTTAATAACTTGTCAATACTTCATGGCCACTAAAGGGCACTGTTAGAATTATGTTCCAAACCAACTCTTTTCCTTCCAAGAGACTTTGCTCTCTAAAATATATAAATTGCTTAACCCAGAAGATAAACCTTAAAAAGTCCCAATAAAGCAGTGTTTTCATTATTGTTAAAAGCTATTGTAGAACTCCTGGTGAGATCTACAATGTGAAGTGGAATTGTGGGACATTTTAATTAATACCTGATGTTTTCTAACTATAACTGCTTGTTCTGACATCCTATCAGAATTCTCATGATGGTCTAGATAAATGAAGCAGAGTAAGTAACAAGAGAAAACAATCATTCTCTGCCTAAAGAAGTTGCCTTGTTTTCACATCTTCCTCATTTCAGAGCCAAGAGCAAAATGATGACCCGGCTTTACAATCACAAAATCACAAAGTCTTTACAGGGATAAGTGAAAATACCAGAAACTTTACAGGAAATTATGAGTCTTTTTGTGAAAGTTTAATCTTATGTTACTTTATGCATATCTGATAGACATTTAGAATTGCTAAAAATTTTCATGAAAAACTTTCTATTAGATATAATCATACTACATGGTATTTGAGATAGGAAAATTAGATTGCAGTATTTCCATTTGTATAGGTAAAAGATAATCAGATGAATTTCATATTTTTCAGTCTCAATATAATATACATTTCAGAGATGATCAAACCTATATATGAAAAAACTGTTGATTGTGGGACTTCCCTGGTGGTCCAATGGGTAAAGAGTCCACCTTACAGAGCAAAGGGTTTGATCTCTGGCCCGGAAAGATCCCATGTGCCAAGGAACAGATGGACAGGTATGTCTAATTAGGAGCCAGCGCTCTGAAGCACATGTGCCCAGAACCGGTGCTCTGCAAGAAGAGAGCCCACTGCGATGGGAGGCCCACACATGCCAAAAGAATAAAGATGGATGAAAAATAGATGATGGCTTAGAGGCCAAAATAAAAAAAAAAAAAAAAAAAAACCTTAAAAAAATTGTTGGTCTTGTGGTGATTTCTCTACCATTAGTGTTACCTAAAATGCCTTAAAAATCCTATATCAATGTTTTTTCTATTAGATTCTTAACAGAAGGAAAAAAACAAAAACTTGTGTGTTTGGTTACATTATGAAAGATTAGTATCTTGATTGGTATAAACTTTAATCCATGAATCACTTTCTTTAAAAAAATGAGAATTTCAATTATGGAATGTATTCATCATCAGAGAGATAAATGCTTATTCTTCTTCCAGAATTTATTTTGCTTATGCAGAGCTGTAGTAAGTGAAAAGTGTGAGAACTGTGAAATTTTGTTGTTCAGTCATTCAGTTGAGTCTGACAATTTGTGGCCCCATGAGCTGTAGTGTACCAAGCTTCCCTGTCTTTCACAGTCTCTTATAATTTACATAAACTAATGTCCATTGAATCGTTGATGACATCCAACCAGCTTATCCTCTGTCATCCCCTTCTCATATCTTCAGTCTCTTGAATCATCAGGGTCTTTTCCAATGAGTCAGGTCTTTGCATCCGGTGGCCAAAGTATTGGAGCTTCAGCTTTAGCATAAATCCTAACAATGAATATTCAGGGTTGATTTCCTTTAGGACTGATTGGTTTGCTCTCCTTGCAGTTCAAGGGACTCTCTAGGGTCTTCTCCAACACTATAGCTCAAAAGCATCAGTTCTTCAGTGCTCAGCCTTCTTTAATGGTCTAGCTCTCACATCCATACATGACTGCTGGAAAAACCATAGCTTGAGTATATAGAGATTTGTCAGCAAAGTGGTGTCTCTGCTTTTTAATATGCAGTCTAGTTTTGTTGTAATTTTTCTTCCAAGGATCAAGTGTGTTTTAATTTCCATGGCAGAAGTCATCATCCACAGTGATTCTGAAGCCCAGGAAAATAAAATCTGTCACTGTTTCCATTTTTTCCCCATCTGTTTGCCATGAAGTGATGCGATTGGATATCATGATCTTCGTTTTTTTCAATGTTGAGTTTTAGGCCAGCTTTTTCACTCTCCTCTTTCACGTTCCTCAAGAGTCTCCTTAGTTACTCTTTTCTTTCTGCCATTAGGCTGGTGTCATCTGCATACCTGTTATTATTTCTCCCAGAAATCTTGATTCCAGCTTGTGCTTCATTTAGACCAGCATTTTGCATTATGTACTCTGCATATAAATTAAATATGCAGGGTGATAATATGCATCCTTGATGCACTCTTTTCCCAATTTGTAACCAGTCCGTTGTTCCATGTCCATTTCTAACTGTTGCTTCTTGTCCTATATACAGGTTTATCAGAAGGCAGGTAAGGTGGTCCTGGTATTCCTATTTCTTTAAGAATTTCCCACAGTTTGTTGTGATCCACACAGTCAAAGACTTTAGCATAGTAAATGAAGCAGAAGTAGATGTTTTTCTGAAATCCCCTTGTGTTTTACTATGATCCAACAGATGTTGATAATTTGATCTCTGGTTCTTCTGCCTTTTCTAAACCCAGCTTGTACATTTGGAAGTTCTCTGTTCACTTACTGTGAAGCCTAACTTGAAGGATTATGAGCGTTACCTTCCTAGGATGTGAAATAATGCAATGTACTGTTGTTTGAACATTCTTTGGCACTGATATTCTTTGGTACTCCAAAGAAAACTGGCATTTCCAGTTGTGTGGCCACTGCTGAGTTTTCTAAATTTGCTGGAATATTGAGTGTAGCACTTTAACAGCATCATCTTTCAGGATTTGAAATGGCTCAGCTGAAATTCCGTCACTTCCACCAGTTTTATTCATAGTAATGCTTCACAGGGCCCACTTGACTTCAAACTCCAGAAAAAGGTGCCAGAATTGCTGCATATTTGTAAATAATTTGTTCTGCTTTATTTCAGTAAGCTACATTTTCCCTCTATAAATCATAAGAATTAGGTTTGATGATCTTTTATCAGAATACAAAGTTATGATTATTGTATGTTCTATCTGATGAATACCTACTTCTTTGCTTGTTGAAATTGATATGGAAGATTCCTCTTAGGCGTGGATTGGAACAAAATCATCTGAATATTCCCCATTCTGTGAGCCCAGTTCTTTATATATGACACTTAATTACTATCCTCAATTGTATTGAACAAAAAGAAAATATAATGAATTCTCTCAGCCTTAACATTGAAGGGTATTTTTGGTCTTTAATCTTAACAAGATATTCATAATTTACTTTTTGACTTATTGCTTTAGGTTTCTCTGGGACAATGTACTTTCTGTTTGCAACTAAAGTACTTTGATGCGACTGTACTTTGATGACACTGTAATAGAGTATATTCATGCAAATGACATACTTGATTCAGTCTTATGGTAAGAGGATATAATCATCTCCCAAGTGTTAGTGTGAAGTTGTACTCTGCTTTCTCACTCTTTAAAGACAGTATATCTACCATCTTGTTTTTAACTGAAATATCCTAGAATATGTAACAAATGGCTCGTAAGATTATGCATCGAGACCTCTAAATACAATATAGGGAAAGAGTCTATACACTCAGACTCTCCTTTTATTACTCTTTTTTCAGTATTTAGGACCTTGGTTTCCTTTTAGAACAAATGAGTGTAAGAATATTCAGATGATTTAAACAGTTCAAAATGTATTGCTTGGTTTTGACAAGGGCGTTTGTAATATCTCAGAGCTATATTAAAGATGGATCATTTAACAACCCAGGAAGGCAATGACTATAAAACACAAAATTAACTCATCAAGTAACTGTGATTTTCTCTCCCTTTGTCTCCAGCTGATTAGTGCAAATTGCCACCTGAGCAGTTGGTAGGCAATATAGAAAATTTTGATATCTACTGAGAAGGCAGCCTTTTTCTTTTCAGTGTGTCCATGTAATATTTCAGAATTCTCTGTAGACATTGCTTTACTGTGGTTATTAATATTGTCACTTCCACCAGTTTTATTCATAGTAATGCTTCACAGGGCCCACTTGACTTCAAACTCCAGAAAAAGGTGCCAGAATTGCTGCATATTTGTAAATAATTTGTTCTGCTTTATTTCAGTAAGCTACATTTTCCCTCTATAAATCATAAGAATTAGGTTTGATGATCTTTTATCAGAATACAAAGTTATGATTATTGTATGTTCTATCTGATGAATACCTACTTCTTTGCTTGTTGAAATTGATATGGAAGATTCCTCTTAGGCGTGGATTGGAACAAAATCATCTGAATATTCCCCATTCTGTGAGCCCAGTTCTTTATATATGACACTTAATTACTATCCTCAATTGTATTGAACAAAAAGAAAATATAATGAATTCTCTCAGCCTTAACATTGAAGGGTATTTTTGGTCTTTAATCTTAACAAGATATTCATAATTTACTTTTTGACTTATTGCTTTAGGTTTCTCTGGGACAATGTACTTTCTGTTTGCAATTAAAGTACTTTGATGCGACTGTACTTTGATGACACTGTAATAGAGTATATTCATGCAAATGACATACTTGATTCAGTCTTATGGTAAGAGGATATAATCATCTCCCAAGTGTTAGTGTGAAGTTGTACTCTGCTTTCTCACTCTTTAAAGACAGTATATCTACCATCTTGTTTTTAACTGAAATATCCTAGAATATGTAACAAATGGCTCGTAAGATTATGCATCGAGACCTCTAAATACAATATAGGGAAAGAGTCTATACACTCAGACTCTCCTTTTATTACTCTTTTTTCAGTATTTAGGACCTTGGTTTCCTTTTAGAACAAATGAGTGTAAGAATATTCAGATGATTTAAACAGTTCAAAAATGTATTGCTTGGTTTTGACAAGGGCGTTTGTAATATCTCAGAGCTATATTAAAGATGGATCATTTAACAACCCAGGAAGGCAATGACTATAAAACACAAAATTAACTCATCAAGTAACTGTGATTTTCTCTCCCTTTGTCTCCAGCTGATTAGTGCAAATTGCCACCTGAGCAGTTGGTAGGCAATATAGAAAATTTTGATATCTACTGAGAAGGCAGCCTTTTTCTTTTCAGTGTGTCCATGTAATATTTCAGAATTCTCTGTAGACATTGCTTTACTGTGGTTATTAATATTGTTTTGAATTTTAAGGACATGTTTGTTTTTTGTAATCTTTGAGGATTTCTAATATAAATATCAATAGAGTTGTAATTTTTATAAATTCCTATATAAAAATTTCCAGAAAAGAAAATGAGGTACTTAGGCACCTCCTCTCTTATATAGAAGTTTTAAGTTTATATTATTTTTCCCAATTGCATATTCAACATTTCTTTTTAAAAAGCACTACATAATTGAGGAAAAAAAGGAGTCTAACATGTTAGCCTCTTGTAAGAAGATCTATCGGTGATGTTTTTAACCCATCCAATTTTTGTGGGTTTTTTTTCTTATTTTCTTTTCTCCACTTCCTATTCAATTTCTCAGAGTTAAAACTACCTACCATCTGTCCCTTAATATCTGGTGCAATTTGATTTTGAAACATTTTTAAAAGACCACAATACAAGTATTTTAAAACTAATTTCACAAAAGTAGCACAGAGCAGCAAAAATTATTTCCAAGAGCAGTAGTTTTTAAGTGCAACCAATGTAAACTTTTTCTTTAAAATTAACAAAAAGTAAAATAAACAAACATTTAATTCTTATCCTACAGAGATCACTGTACCTTTCTATTCATAATATAGATGAAATTACTTCCATTGTATTGATTTAGAGGAAAAGTGACAACAGAATAAAGTCAATGATAAATGAAAAGGTATTTAAGTCCTTCCTAGGTTTGCTTGTAATCTTTTTTCAATAATTACCAAAAAGGATTAAGTAAAATATTAATAAAATCTATTATAAATAGGAAACTGAAAGATGTAAACATGATAGGACAGTTTAATGTTATCTACCAGCTAATATAGTTATGTAAGTGGTCAGGGTAAAATGAGCTGCAAGACCAAGAACAGAACCTCATAAAATACGCAAAGAAAAATCAGAATGTGTGAACAGTATGAGGTATGAAGATGGGAATGTCATCTTGTGGAAATAACAGAGTGTGTATGTAATATAAAATTGACATTCTTCACTGCACAAAGTGATTTTTGTAAAGATGGAATATGAACAAAGGTACTGAATTTGTAGTCCAAAAGTCATTGTCACAGTCCCAGATCTGTTTCTCCTCTGTTAGGTTGAGGAAATGACATTAAATTTCCAAGCTCTAATCTCTCTGCTTTAAATATGAAGATTCAAGTGATTTACATGTTACTTTCTTAAAAGTCCCTGGGATTTGATAGAAGTTCTTTTGGAGCTGTCAAGGAAGAGGGTAGGCCTACTGAGTTATTGGTTAGCACTGGTAGACCTAAAGGTGTAACACATAGCTAAAAATACTTTAAAGATTTAGTGAAAGGTAAGGATTATATTGCAATTAGAAGAAACACAATAGTGGAAAAATGTGGGAAAGAGATAGAAGTGCATTTCTCATTGACGAGACTTGAATAGTTCATACAATTGAATATGCTATTTTTGTTGCCAATGCCTTACATTCAGAAAAGGCTACTCATGTTTATACTCTGAGTCATACAGTAGAGACATAAAAGTGCCTTATAAGAGATAGCCTTGAATGAAAATTAATAAAATACATAAGAATAAATTTAACCAAGAAAATTAAAGACTTGTACATTTAAAGTTACGAGGCATTAATGAAAAAAAAAAATGAAGAAGACACAAACTAATGAAAAAGTATTCAGTGCTTATGGGGTGGAAAACCTAATATTGTTAAAATGTCTGTATCAGCAATTAAATCTATAGACTCAATGTCAGTCTTCTCAAAATAGCAATGACATTTTATAGAATTGGAAGAGAAATAATCTGAGAATGTATGCGGTAATTTTAGACAAGACCCTGAATAACCAAGGCAATTGTAAAAAGAACAAAACTGTGTGTATCATAATGTGTACACAAAATGGATCATTATTCACCTATAAGAATAATGAAATCTTGACATTTGTGTCAATATGGATGAACCTAGACAATAGTATGCTAACTGAAATATATCAAAGACAAATATCATATGAATGCATTTATATGTGGAATCTGAAAAGCAAAACAAACAACAGAAAGGTATAGAAAATAAAAAAAGTGGCTACTGAGACAGTAGGGGCTGGGGGACAAAATAGACAAAGGAAATTAAGAGGTATAAACTTCCAGCTATGGAATTAATGTCATGAGGATGAAATGAACACCCTGGGGAATATAGTTTATAACATTGCAGTAACTTTGTAGACTGACTGGTTTATTAGACTTATCATGGCTATCAATTGGTAAGGTATATAAATGTAGTGTAATATGAGTGCATTATGTTGTACACCTGAAGCTAACATGATATTCCATGTAAACTATAGTTCAGTAAAACCACAGATAAAGTATAATATTTGCTTGGCATTAATATGTCCCACTTCTTAAAATGTGTAGCTCAGATGGTAAAGAATCTATCTGAATGCAAGAGACCTGGATTTGATCCCTGGATTGGGAAGATCCCCTTGAGAAGGGAATGGCAACTCATTCCAGTATTCTTGACTGGAGAGTTGCATGGACAGAGGAGCCTGCCAGGCTACAGTCCAGGGAGTCCCAAAGAGTTGGCCACAGCTGACACACACATACATAGACAGATATGTACACATTTACTTAATATTGAGCTCTCTATGAGAATAATTTTAACCAAGAAAATTAAAGACTTGTACATTTAAAGTTACGAGGCATTAATGAAAAAAAAAAATGAAGAAGACACAAACTAATGAAAAAGTATTCAGTGCTTATGGGGTGGAAAACCTAATATTGTTAAAATGTCTGTATCAGCAATTAAATCTATAGACTCAATGTCAGTCTTCTCAAAATAGCAATGACATTTTATAGAATTGGAAGAGAAATAATCTGAGAATGTATGCGGTAATTTTAGACAAGACCCTGAATAACCAAGGCAATTGTAAAAAGAACAAAACTGTGTGTATCATAATGTGTACACAAAATGGATCATTATTCACCTATAAGAATAATGAAATCTTGACATTTGTGTCAATATGGATGAACCTAGACAATAGTATGCTAACTGAAATATATCAAAGACAAATATCATATGAATGCATTTATATGTGGAATCTGAAAAGCAAAACAAACAACAGAAAGGTATAGAAAATAAAAAAAGTGGCTACTGAGACAGTAGGGGCTGGGGGACAAAATAGACAAAGGAAATTAAGAGGTATAAACTTCCAGCTATGGAATTAATGTCATGAGGATGAAATGAACACCCTGGGAAGATAGTTTATAAAATTGCAGTAAATTTGTAGACTGACTGGTTTATTAGACTTATCATGGCTATCAATTGGTAAGGTATATAAATGTAGTGTAATATGAGTGCATTATGTTGTACACCTGAAGCTAACATGATATTCCATGTAAACTATAGTTCAGTAAAACCACAGATAAAGTATAATATTTGCTTGGCATTAATATGTCCCACTTCTTAAAATGTGTAGCTCAGATGGTAAAGAATCTATCTGAATGCAAGAGACCTGGATTTGATCCCTGGATTGGGAAGATCCCCTTGAGAAGGGAATGGCAACTCATTCCAGTATTCTTGACTGGAGAGTTGCATGGACAGAGGAGCCTGCCAGGCTACAGTCCAGGGAGTCCCAAAGAGTTGGCCACAGCTGACACACACATACATAGACAGATATGTACACATTTACTTAATATTGAGCTCTCTATGAGAATAATTTTATTATCGCCTTTATCTTTACTTTTTTCTTTGTTTCATAAATTGCCTGTTAATTAACTGCTCTTCAGGATTTCAGGGAATGGAGAGTGGTGCTTTAAAATTGCATGTATTTTCTAGTAGCTAACCATATAGCTCAGTAGTAGAGAATCCACCTAATATTCCAGGAGATGCAGAGACACAGCTTAGACCCTTGGGTTGGGAAGATCCCCTGGTATAGAAAATGTCAATCTGTTCCAGTATTCTTGCCTGAAAAATTCTATGGAGAGAGGATCTGGTGGGCTATAGTTTATGGCATTGAAGTCACAAGACTGAGCATACACACATAACATAAGGATCCTTGATATAATTCTGTGTATCATGAATTTAAAGGTAAACATTTGCATTGTGAACATCATGTTTTGTAGCATCAATCCCCAGAGGTTAGACAGAAGCACTGGTATTCCTTGGCAGTAAGGAAGTCTTCCAAAGAATAAGAACTTAAAAAAAAAGAGTACTGAACTGCAAACTTTATTTAGAATTTAATGCTGAATAGTTTAGACTTGAGCAGCCATTCAAACTTTAAGAAAAGAAGCTGAAAGTGTTCTTACAGGAACCCAACTAATCAATTGTTATTTAAAAGAATCTTTACTCAGCATTCTGTTAGCGAAAGGCTTCATGAAGGTTCTTGTTTTAAGACAAGTCACCCTCATTTTTGTTAATTGTTTGCTCAAGAAAGCTTTCTAGTGAATCTTTATTTTAGAAACATCCATGGTTTCTTTCTTCTTCTTCACTTTTTTTTTTTTTTTTTAAATGAGTTTTAGTTGCTTTAAAAGCAGTAAATCTCTTTGGTTCACTCTCCTCTTATTCATAGGCATTCTTTTCCTTGAAAGCAGTTTCTTCTTTACTGTTGCTAAAAAGAGCAGAATTATGCATTCACTAAATATGAGATGGAGAAAATTAGAAGTTGAGTTGTGTACATTAGTTTCTTTCAGGAATAATGCTGTAATTAACAACATCACAGGGAGAATTTTGTTCATAGACTTAATGAGTTCCATAGTACTAATACTAGTTCCTAAAGAATTGTAAGTTGTGTAAAGTACTGTAGGAACTGTAAGTAGTAAAGAACTGTAAGTGTAAAGAACACTGAGTAGTGTAAAGAACTGTTAGAAGTGTAAGACAAATCTTACACTTGTTCAAATTTTAAACAAACATATTGTCAATTTACTTTTTCAAAGAGTGATGCCAGTCTTTATTTCTGTTGCAAACTTCATTTAACAAGGTCATACTCAACTCTGATGTACTTTTTTATTTCCTCTAAAAAAAAAAAAAGGATGCTTCCAAATATGATAGGTTAAAAAAATTGCTAAATATTATTTTATTTGGTTTTCCCTGATTATTAATCAGTTTTAATTTTCCAAATATAGTAGATTTTCATTGCTCATTGCAGCTATATTCTGTAAAGTTGCAGTGAACACTGAATTAACCAGTATTGAACCATTGTTCCTGGGGAATTCCAGAGTTGTGCTCTTGAGAGCCTCTGGTCACAACATTTTCATCTACAGATCAATACATAACCTTATTTTATGTGTGCTTCTGTTTAAAGACACCCTGTTAAATATAAATTGTTGACTCATTAACATTGAACTCATAGCCAATAGCACTATAACTCATGCCTAAGTAAAGCTTACTTAACACACTTTTTTTTTAACCAATAAAGCGCATCACAGTGCTCTGAGCTTACAAATACAACACTTAGCATGACACATGGGGCCATTAACAGCCAAATCACCAACAACAAGCACAAAAATGAGGGAAAAAGTAGTACTAAAAGTACACAGGAAAAGTAAATTTGTGTATAGCATGAGAATGGAAGCAAAAAGAGCATTACCTTATTTAGCCTGAGCTGGGAAGCTATACATCAGGAAATATAAATTTTTCACTGCTCTGAGCATGTCCATGCATAACCACAAAAATACTAGGATTATTGACTTGGGGTTAGAGATAAATTCTAGCAAGTAGGTGAATTCACAAATGTAGAATCTATGAGTAAGAAGTACTGACTGGAGCTTCCCTTTGGGTAGGTACCCCCAAGTTGAGTTGTGTACATTAGTTTCTTTCAGGAATAATGCTGTAATTAACAACATCACAGGGAGAATTTTGTTCATAGACTTAATGAGTTCCATAGTACTAATACTAGTTCCTAAAGAATTGTAAGTTGTGTAAAGTACTGTAGGAACTGTAAGTAGTAAAGAACTGTAAGTGTAAAGAACACTGAGTAGTGTAAAGAACTGTTAGAAGTGTAAGACAAATCTTACACTTGTTCAAATTTTAAACAAACATATTGTCAATTTACTTTTTCAAAGAGTGATGCCAGTCTTTATTTCTGTTGCAAACTTCATTTAACAAGGTCATACTCAACTCTGATGTACTTTTTTATTTCCTCTAAAAAAAAAAAAAAGGATGCTTCCAAATATGATAGGTTAAAAAAATTGCTAAATATTATTTTATTTGGTTTTCCCTGATTATTAATCAGTTTTAATTTTCCAAATATAGTAGATTTTCATTGCTCATTGCAGCTATATTCTGTAAAGTTGCAGTGAACACTGAATTAACCAGTATTGAACCATTGTTCCTGGGGAATTCCAGAGTTGTGCTCTTGAGAGCCTCTGGTCACAACATTTTCATCTACAGATCAATACATAACCTTATTTTATGTGTGCTTCTGTTTAAAGACACCCTGTTAAATATAAATTGTTGACTCATTAACATTGAACTCATAGCCAATAGCACTATAACTCATGCCTAAGTAAAGCTTACTTAACACACTTTTTTTTTTTTTTAACCAATAAAGCGCATCACAGTGCTCTGAGCTTACAAATACAACACTTAGCATGACACATGGGGCCATTAACAGCCAAATCACCAACAACAAGCACAAAAATGAGGGAAAAAGTAGTACTAAAAGTACACAGGAAAAGTAAATTTGTGTATAGCATGAGAATGGAAGCAAAAAGAGCATTACCTTATTTAGCCTGAGCTGGGAAGCTATACATCAGGAAATATAAATTTTTTCACTGCTCTGAGCATGTCCATGCATAACCACAAAAAATACTAGGATTATTGACTTGGGGTTAGAGATAAATTCTAGCAAGTAGGTGAATTCACAAATGTAGAATCTATGAGTAAGAAGTACTGACTGGAGCTTCCCTGGTGGTCCAGTGGGTAAGGACACCGCCTTGCAGTGCAAGGGGCGCCAGTTTCATCCCTGGCCTGGGAAGATCCCATGTGCTGCAGAGCGGCTGGACCAATGTGTCCAATTACCCAGCTGGAGCTCTGGGGCGCATGCGCCCAGAGCCGGTCCTCTGCGACAACAGAGGCCACCGCGATGGGAGGCCCACACGGGCCAAAGAACAAAGATGGATGAAAATAGATAAATGAAAGACCAATAGAAGTGGCCGGCCCGCCCCCCTCCTTCCCCGACCCACTCCCCCTAAAAAAAAAAAAAAAAAAAAAAAGTACTGACTGTACCTGTTTGCTATTGACATTTATTTTTCCACTTTGTTTTTCTATTGCAGTTTAGAGTTATTTTTACTAATTTTTAGAAGCTCAGTATGCATTAAATATGTTTAATTAGTGCTGTTTTTCTTGTGTTTTTATTTAAATCTGTTGGTCCTTTCTTTTTTGGGGAATATATTTTATTTGATTTTAGTTTTATTGCATATGGTCAGAAATACAGTTCTTTGAATATGAAAGTTTTTTTGGCTGTGGTATGTGTTACCCAGCGGTCACTAGAATGGATTCAGTTTATTTCACTGGATGATTGAACTTTTTCCTTGACTTATTCCATTCTATTAAGTGAAGATACGTATCTTTGCCTCAATAGACTATGTATTATACATAGTGGGATTATATATATATATATATTGTTAAACTCCGTTCCCCCGATGGGAGGGAGCAGAGATCTCCAGGGGGTCCCCGAGACTCAAAGACCAGACCAAGAGCTGCAAAAGCAAGAGCAGTATTTTATTGAGCGAGTGCGCACTCAAGTGACAGCCTGGTCGAACAAGCTGCACACCCTCGCGGAGGATTCAGGGGTTTTTATAGGGCAAAGTTTCAAATTAAGGCAAGTACATTAGGCAACATACGATTGGCTATATGTTTGGCGGGCAGTCCAGTGATGAGCCCACTATCCTTGAGGTGTCCGCGGGCTGGGGGTGTGAAGTCCTTGACACTTTCCAGAGGAATCTTTATGGCCAAGGCTATCTCTTTATCGTAGGTCTAAGGAGACTCTCAGGCGCCAGAAGGCAAGCAACTGACCCCCTGATTTAATGCCGGGGAGTCTCTGATCAAGGTGTTGACCCTAGCAACTGGCCTTTTCTTATGACTATTTAGAGCTGGGGAATCTCCGGCTGCTGTGTTAACCCTTTAATAGCCTACCAACCTAACATTCCAGCCTTTTTGGTGATATAGGGCACCGAACTTTGTCTGGCTACTTCTTGCTGAGTCTTTGTTTGGGCATGGGGAGTCTAAGGCTGGTCTGAGGGTGATGGGCTGGTGGGCAGTCGGGAATAGGGCTGAAGGAGCATCTGATGAATAGCGACCTGTGAGATTTCTTTCATTCGGCTCAGTAGAAACTCCAGGGAGTGCCGCCGAGTGTTGGAATTTTGTGGGCGGAGGCCTCAGGAGTGCCATTCGGTGGGAGAGGGCCTCAGGAGGATGTTTGCCTGCCTTTGGGTGGAACAACCTAGTCGGTTGAAACCAGGTTATCTGATTTTCCAGTCTTTCAATATATATATATATATATAAAGTGTTGGGCACTTCAATCCCAGATTCAATATGAAATTAAGTTGGAAACATTTAAGATTCAACAGATGCAGAAAGAAGTGTTCTTGAAACTTCCCTTATCTGACTAGTTACCGAAACTTCTGGGAAGTGAGGTTATCATAAATCTCTCTATGAGGTGACGTCATTCCCAGGGAGATGAAGAATGAAGCTATCACAATTGCCTCTTTGAAAGCCCACCTACCTAAACAAACAGCCCACATTCTCCTTTCTCACGTTCCTCCAAGAAACCTATTTTCTTAAATAGGTAAAATAGGTTTAATGGGACTGGTTCTGTATCTGTTCTACCTTGAATTTGGGACTCACACCCAAAACACAATTTGGGAGTTGAACCCACATGCCTGGGACTCAAACCCAGCCAAAACCCACCATAGATGGTTCAGGATATAACAGAGTTCAACTTCTTCATGTCTCTTCACAGAAAAGAATTATCCAGTGAGAGACAAAGTGATAGTTTAGAAATGGATTTATTCCGATTCAGAGAAAAGCATAGGTCCCAAGTCCTTGACCTTCCTTTGGCCAAGGCTATCTCTTTATCGTAGGTCTAAGGAGACTCTCAGGCGCCAGAAGGCAAGCAACTGACCCCTGATTTAATGCCGGGGAGTCTCTGATCAAGGTGTTGACCCTAGCAACTGGCCTTTTCTTATGACTATTTAGAGCTGGGGAATCTCCGGCTGCTGTGTTAACCCTTTAATAGCCTACCAACCTAACATTCCAGCCTTTTTGGTGATATAGGGCACCGAACTTTGTCTGGCTACTTCTTGCTGAGTCTTTGTTTGGGCATGGGGAGTCTAAGGCTGGTCTGAGGGTGATGGGCTGGTGGGCAGTCGGGAATAGGGCTGAAGGAGCATCTGATGAATAGCGACCTGTGAGATTTCTTTCATTCGGCTCAGTAGAAACTCCAGGGAGTGCCGCCGAGTGTTGGAATTTTGTGGGCGGAGGCCTCAGGAGTGCCATTCGGTGGGAGAGGGCCTCAGGGAGGATGTTTGCCTGCCTTTGGGTGGAACAACCTAGTCGGTTGAAACCAGGTTATCTGATTTTCCAGTCTTTCAATATATATATATATATATAAAGTGTTGGGCACTTCAATCCCAGATTCAATATGAAATTAAGTTGAAAACATTTAAGATTCAACAGATGCAGAAAGAAGTGTTCTTGAAACTTCCCTTATCTGACTAGTTACCGAAACTTCTGGGAAGTGAGGTTATCATAAATCTCTCTATGAGGTGACGTCATTCCCAGGGAGATGAAGAATGAAGCTATCACAATTGCCTCTTTGAAAGCCCACCTACCTAAACAAACAGCCCACATTCTCCTTTCTCACGTTCCTCCAAGAAACCTATTTTCTTAAATAGGTAAAATAGGTTTAATGGGACTGGTTCTGTATCTGTTCTACCTTGAATTTGGGACTCACACCCAAAACACAATTTGGGAGTTGAACCCACATGCCTGGGACTCAAACCCAGCCAAAACCCACCATAGATGGTTCAGGATATAACAGAGTTCAACTTCTTCATGTCTCTTCACAGAAAAGAATTATCCAGTGAGAGACAAAGTGATAGTTTAGAAATGGATTTATTCCGATTCAGAGAAAAGCATACACCACAGAGTGTGGGCCATTGCAGCAGGCAAATCCAGTGGCCCCCAAAACATGGCACTCGTAGCTTTTATGGGCTGGGTAATTTCATATGCTAATTAATGGGAGGATTATTCCAACTCTTTGGGGGAAGGGGCAGAACTGTCATGGCATCTCTGGGTGTGTCATTTAGCTTGCTGACTGAGGATCAAGGTCTAATCTGCCATCTTGGACACATTTGATTCTAATGTTGTGTCCTTGAACTATGTAATTCTTTCAAAAAATTGTGCCCTACCCCTTTCCCTACTGTTACACTTCTGTTCTACCATAATGAAAAGGGTGGTGTTTTGGGGGGCTCTGAAGAACTTCAATTCTTTATGTCTTAGGCTGAAAGAATTCAGCATGAGCAAATTGATAGATAAGAAGTGACTTATTAGAATGGGACTCTTGTGAAGCTTACAGATGGGCAGAGAAGTGAGCATTGAGTTTTCCCAGGGGACGGAGTGTCTTACATTTTCACAATCCGAGGAAAAGAGAGGAGACAGAGAAGACTACCTTCTTTTATTCAAATCTTCTACCATTGACTCCTCCTATCTGTCAGGTAGGAGAGGTTTCTGACCCTTTATGGTTCATCTGGAACTGTCATGGTCCTGTAAAAAATATTATTTCAAGTCTCAGTATAATGAAGGTCTTTCACTTTGAAATGTCACCTTTTCCTACATTATTTTCTTTGTATGCACAGATAGCATGTCCTAAAGGTCATTAATTTGTTGCAATCACTATGCAGGATGTAAGCCTAATTTTTCTATTCTTGTTTGATTGTCTTAAGACATGATGCATGCTTCTGTAACTAAGCAAATAAGCTTGATTTTATTGTTAGGCAAGCCTGGCTTTGATGTTAAGCAACTTGCTCTGCTTCTTGAGTCAAGTAAGGTCATATTGTTTTAGGATTTTCTCATTGCTTTCTTGAGTGATCATTGTTTTATTATGGTCTCCCAAAGCCCCCTGAAGTTCTCTATCTATAATCCCCAGGAAAACATTATCATGTCCTTCACAGAAAAGAATTATCCAGTGAGAGACAAAGTGATAGTTTAGAAATGGATTTATTCCGATTCAGAGAAAAGCATACACCACAGAGTGTGGGCCATTGCAGCAGGCAAATCCAGTGGCCCCCAAAACATGGCACTCGTAGCTTTTATGGGCTGGGTAATTTCATATGCTAATTAATGGGAGGATTATTCCAACTCTTTGGGGGAAGGGGCAGAACTGTCATGGCATCTCTGGGTGTGTCATTTAGCTTGCTGACTGAGGATCAAGGTCTAATCTGCCATCTTGGACACATTTGATTCTAATGTTGTGTCCTTGAACTATGTAATTCTTTCAAAAAATTGTGCCCTACCCCTTTCCCTACTGTTACACTTCTGTTCTACCATAATGAAAAGGGTGGTGTTTTGGGGGGCTCTGAAGAACTTCAATTCTTTATGTCTTAGGCTGAAAGAATTCAGCATGAGCAAATTGATAGATAAGAAGTGACTTATTAGAATGGGACTCTTGTGAAGCTTACAGATGGGCAGAGAAGTGAGCATTGAGTTTTCCCAGGGGACGGAGTGTCTTACATTTTCACAATCCGAGGAAAAGAGAGGAGACAGAGAAGACTACCTTCTTTTATTCAAATCTTCTACCATTGACTCCTCCTATCTGTCAGGTAGGAGAGGTTTCTGACCCTTTATGGTTCATCTGGAACTGTCATGGTCCTGTAAAAAATATTATTTCAAGTCTCAGTATAATGAAGGTCTTTCACTTTGAAATGTCACCTTTTCCTACATTATTTTCTTTGTATGCACAGATAGCATGTCCTAAAGGTCATTAATTTGTTGCAATCACTATGCAGGATGTAAGCCTAATTTTTCTATTCTTGTTTGATTGTCTTAAGACATGATGCATGCTTCTGTAACTAAGCAAATAAGCTTGATTTTATTGTTAGGCAAGCCTGGCTTTGATGTTAAGCAACTTGCTCTGCTTCTTGAGTCAAGTAAGGTCATATTGTTTTAGGATTTTCTCATTGCTTTCTTGAGTGATCATTGTTTTATTATGGTCTCCCAAAGCCCCCTGAAGTTCTCTATCTATAATCCCCTAGTGGGATTTCTGAATGCTACGTGATTATCCCTCTCTATTCTGAGCCTTTTCTCCTCATTTCCTTTACCTTATTAAATTAGGTATATCAGCCTCTAAATTTAACCATTTAATGAGCCACTTGTTTTGTGAACTAACATATGAACATTAATAAACTTATCTTCTCCTGTTAGTCTATCACTTGTCTGTTTAATTTAAAGGTCCCCAGAGGAACAAAACCTAAAAAGGGTGGAGGAAAAGTATTTCTTTCCTAACATTAGTTTTGTGTGAATTTATTGCATAATATTTATGACTGAATAAAATATTATATTTGTGAATATCCCATTGTTATTTATTTTATTTATTTTGCCTCTAAGTCATTGTTTATTTTTTTCATTCATCTTTATTCTTTGACCTGTGTGGGCCTTCCATTGCAGTGCCCTCTCTCACTGTAGAGCATGGCTCTGGGCACATGTGCTCTAGAGCGCACTAGCTCCCAGTTGGACACACTGGCCCAGCCACTCCGCAGCATGTGGGATATTCCTTGGCCACGGATCAAACCAGGGCCCCTTGCACTGCAAGGCGGACTCTTTACCCACTGAAACACCAAGGAAGCCCCTGTTATTTATTTTTTTATTAAAAATTAGTGTTTGATCATGTGGTGATCCCCAGCCTCCTGCATTAAAGGCCAGATCATGGGAGGGGCAGTTGGGTGTGGCCTCAGGCTGTGTAAGCTGGTGGGCCTGTTGCCTGCCTTGCTGATGTTGAGAATCATCTCATTCCTCTATGAGTTCAGCTTGCTACGAGTCTGTGAAGTGAACAGGTTTTCTTTCTGTTTGGAGAATTTCCTGGGGTTTGCCTGGTGGTCCAGTGGTTAAGAATCCACCTTGCAATGCAAGGGACATTGGTTCAATTCCTAGTCCAGGCAGATTCCACATGCCACAGAGTAACTAAGCTGGTGTGTCTCTATTACTGAGTCAGCACTCTAGAGCCCATGAGTCACAACTACTTAAGCCCAAGCACCCAGAGCCTGTGCTCTGCAACAAGAAAAGTCACTACAATGAGAACCCCTCACACAACAACAAAGAATAGTTACCCCTCCCACCCTGCTTGCCTCAACTATAGAAAGCCTGAGTACAGCAATAAAGACACCACAACAGCCAAAAATAAATAAATAAATCTTAAAAAGGAAAAAAAAAAGGCCAGATCATCTGAGCTGGAGTTAATATAATAAAAATAGAAATAAAGTGCATAGTAAATATGATGTTCCTGAATTATCCCCAAACCAATGCCCTACCAAATCCCCTTGTCCGTGGAAAAACTTGTCTTCCAGGAAACATTTTGTTGCCAAAAAGGTTGGGGACTGCTGGCCTAGACAAATCCAAATTAAAACCTTATGTCACTGATAAGTTCAGTTCAATCACTATTTCATATCTGACTTTTTATGGCCCCATGTACTGGCAGCACAACAGGCTTCCCAGTGCTACACCATGTCCCAGAGCTTGCTCAAACTCATCTCATCTCCATTGACTCAGTGATGCCATCCAACCATCTCATCCTGTACCCTTCTATTTCTACCTTCTATTTTTCCCATCATAAGGATCTTTTCCAATGAGTCATCTCTTTGTATCAGGTGCCAAAGTATTGAAACTTCAGCTTCAGCATCAGTCCTTCCAATGAATGTTCTGGGCTAATTTCCTTTAGGATTGACAGGTTCAATCTCCATGTAGTCCAAGGGACTCTCAACATGACAGTTTGAAGTGCCAAGTCTTTGTCACTGAGCCTTCTTTATGCTCCAGCTCTCACAACCGGTAAGCCTGTTGCCTGCCTTGCTGATGTTGAGAATCATCTCATTCCTCTATGAGTTCAGCTTGCTACGAGTCTGTGAAGTGAACAGGTTTTCTTTCTGTTTGGAGAATTTCCTGGGGTTTGCCTGGTGGTCCAGTGGTTAAGAATCCACCTTGCAATGCAAGGGACATTGGTTCAATTCCTAGTCCAGGCAGATTCCACATGCCACAGAGTAACTAAGCTGGTGTGTCTCTATTACTGAGTCAGCACTCTAGAGCCCATGAGTCACAACTACTTAAGCCCAAGCACCCAGAGCCTGTGCTCTGCAACAAGAAAAGTCACTACAATGAGAACCCCTCACACAACAACAAAGAATAGTTACCCCTCCCCACCCTGCTTGCCTCAACTATAGAAAGCCTGAGTACAGCAATAAAGACACCACAACAGCCAAAAATAAATAAATAAATCTTAAAAAGGAAAAAAAAAAGGCCAGATCATCTGAGCTGGAGTTAATATAATAAAAATAGAAATAAAGTGCATAGTAAATATGATGTTCCTGAATTATCCCCAAACCAATGCCCTACCAAATCCCCTTGTCCGTGGAAAAACTTGTCTTCCAGGAAACATTTTGTTGCCAAAAAGGTTGGGGACTGCTGGCCTAGACAAATCCAAATTAAAACCTTATGTCACTGATAAGTTCAGTTCAATCACTATTTCATATCTGACTTTTTATGGCCCCATGTACTGGCAGCACAACAGGCTTCCCAGTGCTACACCATGTCCCAGAGCTTGCTCAAACTCATCTCATCTCCATTGACTCAGTGATGCCATCCAACCATCTCATCCTGTACCCTTCTATTTCTACCTTCTATTTTTCCCATCATAAGGATCTTTTCCAATGAGTCATCTCTTTGTATCAGGTGCCAAAGTATTGAAACTTCAGCTTCAGCATCAGTCCTTCCAATGAATGTTCTGGGCTAATTTCCTTTAGGATTGACAGGTTCAATCTCCATGTAGTCCAAGGGACTCTCAACATGACAGTTTGAAGTGCCAAGTCTTTGTCACTGAGCCTTCTTTATGCTCCAGCTCTCACAACCGTACGTAACTACTGGGAATAGCTTTGATAATAGACTTTTGTCATCAAAGTCATATCTCTGCTTTTGAATACACTGTCTAGGTTTGTCATAGCTTTTCTTCCAAAGAGCAAGCATATTCTAATTTCCTTGACACATTCACCATCTGCAGTGATTTTGGAGTCCAAGAAGGTAAAGTCTGTAACTGTTTTCATTGCTCATCTGTTTGCAGTGAAGTGATGGATGGCATGATGGACCCATGACTAGATGCCATGATTTTCATTTTTGAATGTTGAGTTTTAAGACAGCTTTTTTACTCTACTCTTTCACCTTCATCAAGAGGCTCTTTAGGTTCCCTTCACTCTGTCATGAGCTTTTGTCATATGCATATCTGAGGTTATTGATATTTCTCCTGGTAATCTGCATTCTAGCTTGTGTTTAATCCAGTCTGGCATTTGACATGATGAACTCTGCATATATATTAAATAAGCAAGATGAAAATATATAGCCATGACATATTGCTTTCCCAGTTTGTAACCAGTCTACTGTTCCATGTCTAGGTCTAACTGTTGCTTCTTGAGTTGCAATCTGGTTTCACAGGAGGCAGATATGGTGCCATGGTGTTCCCATCTCTTTTAGAATTTTCCAATTCGTTGTAATCCACACAGTCAAAGGCTTTAATGTAGTCAATGAAGCAGAAGCAGATGTTTTTCTGAAATTCTCTTCTTTTTTTCTGCAATCCAACAGATGTTGGCAATCTGATCTCTGATTCCTCTGTCTTTTCTAAATTCAGTTTGTACCTCTGGGAATTCTAGGTTCATATACTGTTGAAGCCTAGCTTGGAGGATTTTGAGCATGACCCTTTTCTGAACATCAGTGTCTTTTCCAATGAGTCATCTCTTCACATCAGGTGGTCAAAGTATTGGAGCTTCAGTTTCAGCATCGGTCCTTCCAGTGACTGTTCAGGGTGGATTTCCTTTAGGATTGACTGATTTTATTTTCTTGCAGTCTAGGGGACGCTCATAACACCACAGTTCAAAAGTATCAATTCTTCAGTGTTCAGCCTTCTTTTGGTTCAAGTCTCACATCCATACATGATTACTGGGAAAACCATAGCTTCAACTAAATGGACTTTTGTCAATAAAAGTGATGTCTCTGCTTTATTTTTTTTTTAATTGTTTCACTTATTGGTTTGGCTGTGCCTGGTCTTAGTTGCAGAACATGGAATCATCAATGTGGCCTGTGGGATCTTGCTCCTTGACCAGGGGGTCAAACCTTGAGCCTGTGGATCAGATTTTTCTGATTCACACAGTCAAAGGCTTTAACATTGTCAATGAGGCAGAAGCAGATGTTTAACTGGAATTTCCTTGCTCTTTCTATCATCCAATGCATGTTGGCAATTTGGTCTAAATCTAATTTGTACATGTGGAAATTCTTGGTTCACAAAGACTTGGAGGATTTTGAACGTTACTTTGCTAGAGTGTGAAATGAGTGCAATGGTGCAGTTCTTTGAACATTCTTTAGCATTGCCCTTCCTTGGAATTGGAATGGAAATTGAGCTTTTCCAGTCTTGAGACCATTGCTAAGTTTTCCAAATTTGCTGGCATATTGAGTATAGCAGTTGAACAGAAACTACATTTAGGATTTGAAACAGCTCAGGCTTAAGTAACTGAAGATTAACCTTTTCTTAGTCTTTGCACTCGCACTATAACAATTTAGTTTTTCCTTTACTCTTTGAGAGTTCTTTAGAAGACTGAAAAGAAGTGTAGAAATGAAGAAAAGAAGGAAATGTTTATCTCTGTGCATTTAGTTTTTTTTAAAAAGTAACCTACTGTACCTTTCTAAATTTGTTTTTGACAGTTAAGTCCGCTCTGCTAAAAGTAACTCAAGTATACCTTTTTTCTCTATTTTGTAAGTTTTTGTTAATATTTCTAAGTTTTTTAATCTCCATTTCTCTTTATAATTTTGAGTTCATCACATAAAACTTACAAAAAGTGTCTGTTAAATTTTCCCTTTTGCAAGAATTTTTTTTAAAAATGTTTCTACTTATTTTGTCTTTTATGTTTTTTTTAGATTTTTTTTTTGCTATTTTTAACATTTTTAATTGTTTTATCTATTATTATAGGAGTCCTGTTTTATTAAATTTTTGGTGTTTACAAAACTATGCTTTTTATCTTTACATTTGATAGTTTACACTTTTTCTAATAATTAAGTTTTAAGTTTATTATTAAAATAAAAATATAAAAGATAAAATGAAGAATTAATTGTTTAAATATTACAGTTGTAACTGAATGCAGGTTCAGTTGCTTGCTCTTAAACAACCAGTACATTGAGTGGCACATTTCAGTAGAGAGGGAAGGTGCTTTACTGGGGGGGTTTTTTGACCTGTGGATCAGATTTTTCTGATTCACACAGTCAAAGGCTTTAACATTGTCAATGAGGCAGAAGCAGATGTTTAACTGGAATTTCCTTGCTCTTTCTATCATCCAATGCATGTTGGCAATTTGGTCTAAATCTAATTTGTACATGTGGAAATTCTTGGTTCACAAAGACTTGGAGGATTTTGAACGTTACTTTGCTAGAGTGTGAAATGAGTGCAATGGTGCAGTTCTTTGAACATTCTTTAGCATTGCCCTTCCTTGGAATTGGAATGGAAATTGAGCTTTTCCAGTCTTGAGACCATTGCTAAGTTTTCCAAATTTGCTGGCATATTGAGTATAGCAGTTGAACAGAAACTACATTTAGGATTTGAAACAGCTCAGGCTTAAGTAACTGAAGATTAACCTTTTCTTAGTCTTTGCACTCGCACTATAACAATTTAGTTTTTCCTTTACTCTTTGAGAGTTCTTTAGAAGACTGAAAAGAAGTGTAGAAATGAAGAAAAGAAGGAAATGTTTATCTCTGTGCATTTAGTTTTTTTTAAAAAGTAACCTACTGTACCTTTCTAAATTTGTTTTTGACAGTTAAGTCCGCTCTGCTAAAAGTAACTCAAGTATACCTTTTTTCTCTATTTTGTAAGTTTTTGTTAATATTTCTAAGTTTTTTAATCTCCATTTCTCTTTATAATTTTGAGTTCCTCACATAGAACTTACAAAAGTGTCTGTTAAATTTTCCCTTTTGCAAGAATTTTTTTTAAAAATGTTTCTACTTATTTTGTCTTTTATGTTTTTTTTAGATTTTTTTTTTGCTATTTTTAACATTTTTAATTGTTTTATCTATTATTATAGGAGTCCTGTTTTATTAAATTTTTGGTGTTTACAAAACTATGCTTTTTATCTTTACATTTGATAGTTTACACTTTTTCTAATAATTAAGTTTTAAGTTTATTATTAAAATAAAAATATAAAAGATAAAATGAAGAATTAATTGTTTAAATATTACAGTTGTAACTGAATGCAGGTTCAGTTGCTTGCTCTTAAACAACCAGTACATTGAGTGGCACATTTCAGTAGAGAGGGAAGGTGCTTTACTCAGGAAAGCAGGCAATTTGAAGAGTTGGTAGAGTTACGGACAAAGCCCAACTCCAAAGATTCTGCTCAGGTATGACAGTTTTTAAAAAGAAAAAGGGGACACATGCTCAGTTAATCACTAAAACAAAGGTCAGATTTTTTGTTTCTTTTTCTTGTACGTAGACATGTTGACTTCTCCAGGTATTCCTTTGGATGCTCTCTTGTTTGTGTGATCTGTCTGTGAATGTATAGTCCCTTACCTGCGTGGTCAGCCTGGGTCTGCATGATCCATTTACAGATTTATTAAGGGGGAACTAGTGGTTGAGGATCAGTCTTTAATTAGTTAATTCTTCATGCTTAATCCTTCTAATCAAGGAAAAGAATTAACAGGTCAGGTCATATGTTATGTATATTTAGTAAAGCAAAAATTAGGAGCTATGTTAAATGTTGCCTAATTATCTCAGTTTTATAATTAAGGTCTAAAGATGGGGATAATCAAACAGAAAAGAGGTAAAGGAGCTACTTATTCCCACTGTCAGACATTATTCCATTGTTGAGGGGATAGGTGCATCTTCTCTAATTGCTCCGTGCTGAACAAGGGCACTATATTCTCAGAGTGGAAGATGTCAGTATGAGTGGGTAGCATCCCATTGCTGGTGATTTTAGTTGTCCACTTACATATATGGCAGAACAAGCTACAATTATTTTGATGCCCACAAAGATATAGATTATATGAGCATCAGTATTAATAACCTAATTCTCTTGAGTCCAGTGCTTGAAACTGTGATAGTCATAAGTCAACTTATATCAAGGTTGTTGTCTGGTCATCACGCAGTGAGCATCGTCTTCGACTCCTCCAACCCCCATCCACCACTCTGGTGGAAGTTATATTATCTATTAAAATATAATAAAACCCTCAGGCAAATGCATCAGACACTGAGTCTGTGACTGTTGACTTTATCATTAACTTTTTGGTTTTATACTGGGAAGTGGCGACAAAGAGAACTCTACAGGGTTCAGTTCATTTCTGTTACTTTTATTTAGCTTTATTTTGTACTTGAAAATTTGGCACATTTCAGTAGAGAGGGAAGGTGCTTTACTCAGGAAAGCAGGCAATTTGAAGAGTTGGTAGAGTTACGGACAAAGCCCAACTCCAAAGATTCTGCTCAGGTATGACAGTTTTTAAAAAGAAAAAGGGGACACATGCTCAGTTAATCACTAAAACAAAGGTCAGATTTTTTGTTTCTTTTTCTTGTACGTAGACATGTTGACTTCTCCAGGTATTCCTTTGGATGCTCTCTTGTTTGTGTGATCTGTCTGTGAATGTATAGTCCCTTACCTGCGTGGTCAGCCTGGGTCTGCATGATCCATTTACAGATTTATTAAGGGGGAACTAGTGGTTGAGGATCAGTCTTTAATTAGTTAATTCTTCATGCTTAATCCTTCTAATCAAGGAAAAGAATTAACAGGTCAGGTCATATGTTATGTATATTTAGTAAAGCAAAAATTAGGAGCTATGTTAAATGTTGCCTAATTATCTCAGTTTTATAATTAAGGTCTAAAGATGGGGATAATCAAACAGAAAAGAGGTAAAGGAGCTACTTATTCCCACTGTCAGACATTATTCCATTTTTGAGGGGATAGGTGCATCTTCTCTAATTGCTCCGTGCTGAACAAGGGCACTATATTCTCAGAGTGGAAGATGTCAGTATGAGTGGGTAGCATCCCATTGCTGGTGATTTTAGTTGTCCACTTACATATATGGCAGAACAAGCTACAATTATTTTGATGCCCACAAAGATATAGATTATATGAGCATCAGTATTAATAACCTAATTCTCTTGAGTCCAGTGCTTGAAACTGTGATAGTCATAAGTCAACTTATATCAAGGTTGTTGTCTGGTCATCACGCAGTGAGCATCGTCTTCGACTCCTCCAACCCCCATCCACCACTCTGGTGGAAGTTATATTATCTATTAAAATATAATAAAACCCTCAGGCAAATGCATCAGACACTGAGTCTGTGACTGTTGACTTTATCATTAACTTTTTGGTTTTATACTGGGAAGTGGCGACAAAGAGAACTCTACAGGGTTCAGTTCATTTCTGTTACTTTTATTTAGCTTTATTTCTCTCTTGAATATTTTCCTGGAGAGTTTTATTTAACAACTTTTCTGGAACTTGTAAGTTTGATTATCTCCTGATATATTGGTATAACTTTTCAAGCATATTTTTTTTTCAAAAGTTGTATGCGATAGTATGCTTTCTTTTTGTATCTGATCATTGCTTTGATAACTTTACTTATACAAATAATCTGGTCAGGTTATAGATTTCTTATTTTAGAAGATAACTTATAAACAACAAAACACGGTACAAGTAAAAGGTAAAATAAAATAATTAAAAAAAGATAGCTAACTTCATACTTGGCAGTGCTTTAGTATATAGGGATGCAAAAGGTTTGAACACTGACCTAGATATATTACTTACATGTAAACCTTTGATATTAAAGTATTGAAATCATGCTTTGTACCTCAATCTGTAACTAATTTAATGCCTTTTCCCACTTACTGGAGTCTCCTCCCCTTGCCCCAAGTATCTATAGTCCTGATAGTAGAAGCTCTAAAGGAGACACATTTAGTTACATAGATTTCATGGGAGGAAAATAAATTATAATTCCTTTTTCATTGTTTACTTAAATGTCAGTGTTATCTTGCTGAGGGATAGTCGGAAAATCCAGTATCCCCTGGATTATTTTTCTGTTTAAATTCAATAACATAAACATTTGTCACTCTTCAAGCAAATATAAGTAGTTGGTACCACCACTATACTTTACGTCCAACTGTGTATTATAAATATGTGATTTACTATTTTTAAAAAACAAACATTACTTAGTTATGAATTATAGAAAAAGTAATATTCAATTTTACTATTCTAATGATAAGAATTAGGTTTAATAGTGTCAGGATATCATATTTAATCACAAGCATGAGAAAGGTTATACAGTTTCCACAGATATCTTCTTTCAATAAATAATTTCAATAAAATCCTATAAAATGAATCTCTATATAAAAGATCATGCAACTCTAATGCTCTCTATGATGAAATGCAGTTTAAGTATAATTTTTCAAAGTTCTAATTTAAAACAAATTACCTTTAAAGGATGGATAGGTAAATTTTCTATGGTGAAAATTATATAAAGCATAAAGTCACCCTAGAAATACAACTACTTTGATTTTGGCTCTGCAATTTGAAACACCATAACAAAAAATTTTCAGTGGTTTATTATCGTCTACTAAGTCTATCAAGATGTAAACAGAAATCATCAACATTTTGCCTTTTAATTTTTATTATCAATACTGTACTAAGCAAAGCATTGTAAATAAGCTATATTTCAATAAAAAAGTAATAAATACTATAAGGAAGAATATTCGATGACATATTTTCCCCAAAAAATGTCCTATGGAAAAGGATTGAACAGAATTTTTTTAAAAAAGTGGAATCTGTGAAAGTATCTGTCATCTCAAAGAGAATTTTGTTGTATTGTTCAATTGTTCAGTCATGTACGACTCTGTCACCCTATGGACTGTAGCATGCCAGGCTTCCCTTTCCTTTTAATTTCCCAAAGTTTGCTCAAACTCAGGTCCATTGAGTCAGTGATGCCATCCAACCATCTCATTCTCCATCATCCCCTTCTCTTCCTGCCTTCAGTCTTTCCCTGAATCAGGGTTTTTTCCAATTAGTTTGGTTCTTTGCATCAGGTGGCCAAAGTATTGGAACTTCAGCTTTAGCATCAGTCTTTCCAATGAATGTTCATTGCTAATTCTCCTTTAGGATTTGACTGGTTTGATTTCCTTGCAGTCCAAGGGACTCTCAAGAGTCTTCCCCAACACCAGTTTGAAAGCATCAGTTCTTCAGTGCTCAGCCTTTTTCATTGTCCTGTTCTCACATCCATACATAACTACTAGGAAAACCGTATCTTTGATTATGTGAACCTTTGTTAGCAAAGTAATGTCTCTGCTTTTTAATATGCTATCTAGGTTTGTCATACTATTTATTCCAAGGAGCAATCATCTTTTAATTTCATGCCTGCAGCCACTGTCTGCAGTGATTTTGGAGTCCAAGACAATGAAATCTTTCATTGTCTCTATTGTTTGCCCATCTGTTCCTCATGAAGTGATGGAATGGATACCATGATCTTGGTTTTCTGAATGTTGAGTTTTAAGCCAACAGTGAATAATACAATGTTAAAGCAAAGAAAGATAATAATGGTTTTTACCTTGCTAATATCATAATTAGCAGAATAATTCCATTCTGTTGAATACCAAAGTTACATTTACATGTGTTCTTCCTTTTGTTGTAAGTTTTATTTCATTTTCAATAAATATATATTGTCTGTGATAAAGTTAGGAAAAAATATTTTAAATTATTGCCTTAAGAGCCTATGTATTGGGCTTCCCTGGTGATCCAGTGGGTAAGGACGCCGCCTTGCAGTGCAAGGGGTGCCAATTCGATCCCTGGTCTGGGAAGATCCCACGTGCCACGGAGCGGCTGGACCGATGTGTCCAATTACCAAGCCGGGGCTCTGGAGCGCATGCTCCCACAGCCAGTGCTCTGCGACAACAGAGGCCACGGTGATGGGAGGCCCACACGGGCCAAAGAACAAAGATGGATGAAAAATAGATAAATGAAAGACCAAGAGAAGTGGCCCGCCCACCCCCTCCCTCCCTAACCCACCCCCTCCAATAAATAAATAAATAAGTAAAAATTAAAAAAAAAATAAAGAGCCTATGTATTTTTCTTAGCTCATTGGCTCTTGTGGACACCTTGGAAACCAGAACCTTCCCTATTATTGTTTTTCTTCTACTAAGTGATATGCTTAAGACATGAAGTCTCAATGAAAGAATTCTTTCAGCCTTTAGAAATTTTGATTAGAATCTAATAAGGCCTTGAAATTTTGTCAGCTTTTGTAAATATGAGTGTGAGTCTTTAAAATACCCTGTTTTAATGAAATGAATTCTGTTCATGTTTGTTAAAGTAGCCTTCAGTTTTGGACAGAAAATTCCTGAGAAGTGATTACATCCCATACATAACTACTAGGAAAACCGTATCTTTGATTATGTGAACCTTTGTTAGCAAAGTAATGTCTCTGCTTTTTAATATGCTATCTAGGTTTGTCATACTATTTATTCCAAGGAGCAATCATCTTTTAATTTCATGCCTGCAGCCACTGTCTGCAGTGATTTTGGAGTCCAAGACAATGAAATCTTTCATTGTCTCTATTGTTTGCCCATCTGTTCCTCATGAAGTGATGGAATGGATACCATAATCTTGGTTTTCTGAATGTTGAGTTTTAAGCCAACAGTGAATAATACAATGTTAAAGCAAAGAAAGATAATAATGGTTTTTACCTTGCTAATATCATAATTAGCAGAATAATTCCATTCTGTTGAATACCAAAGTTACATTTACATGTGTTCTTCCTTTTGTTGTAAGTTTTATTTCATTTTCAATAAATATATATTGTCTGTGATAAAGTTAGGAAAAAATATTTTAAATTATTGCCTTAAGAGCCTATGTATTGGGCTTCCCTGGTGATCCAGTGGGTAAGGACGCCGCCTTGCAGTGCAAGGGGTGCCAATTCGATCCCTGGTCTGGGAAGATCCCACGTGCCACGGAGCGGCTGGACCGATGTGTCCAATTACCAAGCCGGGGCTCTGGAGCGCATGCTCCCACAGCCAGTGCTCTGCGACAACAGAGGCCACGGTGATGGGAGGCCCACACGGGCCAAAGAACAAAGATGGATGAAAAATAGATAAATGAAAGACCAAGAGAAGTGGCCCGCCCACCCCGCCCACCTCAACCCACCCCCTCCAATAAATAAATAAATAAGTAAAAATTAAAAAAAAAATAAAGAGCCTATGTATTTTTCTTAGCTCATTGGCTCTTGTGGACACCTTGGAAACCAGAACCTTCCCTATTATTGTTTTTCTTCTACTAAGTGATATGCTTAAGACATGAAGTCTCAATGAAAGAATTCTTTCAGCCTTTAGAAATTTTGATTAGAATCTAATAAGGCCTTGAAATTTTGTCAGCTTTTGTAAATATGAGTGTGAGTCTTTAAAATACCCTGTTTTTAAGTAGAGAAAGATGAAATTTCAAATGTTGAGCTTTATTTTAAAAAATAAAATGTTGAAATACCAACTTAGAAACCAACTTATTGTTAAAGTAGCCTTCAGTTTTGGACAGAAAATTCCTGAGAAGTGATTAGTGTGGCTCCGAATGGGTTCCCATCTCCTCCCAATATTTTAGTTTTTACTGCCTTTAAGGTCACTAACTTTCTTTTGCATGGATAAGTATGATCCCTTGGAGATTTCAATGAGAGCTATATTTCTGAACAGTTATACATTGGTGCCAGTGAAACAAATGCTATCATGTGACCAAAGGAATACATTGGGAAAACCACTTGAATTCCAGTGCAAGTTTCACAGAAGTCCTGAAATTTAAAACATTTATCTATTTTGTCGGATCAAACATACCCATTTGTTACCAGATAGCTTTTTTTCCCTAAACAATAGTTTTAGAGAACCAGAACCCAGTGACTTTTCTAAATGGTTATTTGAGAAATGTCAATTCAACTCTGTATATGACTATTACAACCATAACTAAATATATTTTTTTTTCTTCCTTTGCTTTTGTAGCATTATCTACAAAATTGTTTGTTTGTTTTTTGTCTTAGTAACATAACTAAGGGTTTCTGGACTAAGTCTAAATGCTGTATTTTTGGGGCTATAGAGACTTAAAAAAAATTCTTATAAAGTTAATTAAGCAAGAGCAGGAAAACATCAACCAAAATATAACACAAATATATAAAAAAAATAGTTGAATTAAAAGAAGGTTTTGAAATTAAAAAAAAATACTATGTCTTCTCTAACACATCAAAACCTCATATTTAAATTGATTGAAATCAGATATCATCTGAATTTATGAAATGCAGATAATATGAAGAGATCTGTCAGTTTCTCCCCACATTATGAAAAGCCTCAGGGATGTGAGTTGTCTATAAAAACTAATGCCTGTGCTCATCTCAATTGTGTGAAGAATTCTAATATGACAGATACTCTGCTACAGTTGTTAATACTACTAATACATTGCTGATTTAATATTATGTCAATCTAGACACCATGTTATGCCATTTTATTCATTTCTTAGTAATCACAATATCCTTCTGAGGTAGTGTTATTACTATTACTCCACCTTATAAATAAGCAAGCTGAGGTTTAGAGAGATTCAAATTCATGGCTTTATTCCATAAATTGTTGTCTGTTAAAAACTTATTGAAGTATAGTTGCTTTACAGTGTTATGTTTCTACTATACAGCAAAGCAAATCAGTTATATGTATATGTATATTCCCTCTTTTTTGTATTTCATTTCTATTTAGGTCACCACAGAGCTGTAAGTTGTGTTCCATGAGCTATACAGTTGTTTAGTCACGAGATCATGTCTGGTACTTTTGTGACCACAGGAGCTGCAGTCAGTCAGGCTCCTCTGTCCATGGGATTTTTCAATCAAGAATATTAGAGTGGGTTGCCATTTCCTTCTCTGAGGACTCTTTCCTACCCAGGGGTCGATCCTGCATATCCTGCTATGGCAGGAGTATTCTTTATCACTGAGCCACCAAGGAAAGTAGGCTGTTTCCGTGTCCTGACTAATATAAACAGTGCTTCAATTAACATTGTAATGCATGTCTTTTTGAATTATGGTCAAATTGATCTCTTAATATCTTTTAGTGCTAATGGAAAGGTCATAAACTCAGTCTCTACAAAGAGGAAGCAAATGTTTGTTAATGAGTAAAGTAACTTAGCTCTAAGATAATCCAAAGAAGGACGAATGTGGCATAACTGGATAGTGCCACTTTTGTTCAAAGTGAGGTAGATAGTAGCTCAAAACAAGCTGATTGTTGTTTTGGAAATAATTCAGATCTTTGGTTTCCAGAAATTTTAAAGATAAAGCATAAATCTAAGTTTTATACTGTTGCTCAATTTTTTAAATTTAAAAACTAGTTAAAAATAACTAAAGACCAAATAAAACATTATTTGTAGACTGAATCCAGTGTCTAGAAGGAGGCATAATAAATTCTATTGTACCATTCTTTTCATTTTAAGTGATTTTACTGCAGAGGGCTTCCTCTGTGGCTCAGACAGCAAAGAATCTGCCTGCAATGCAGAAGACCTGGGTATGATTGCTGGGTTTGGAAGATACCCCAGAGAAGGGGATGTCTACCCACTCCAGTGTCCTTGCCTGGAGAATTCCATACACAGAGGAGACTAGAGGGTTATAGTGCATGCGGTCACAAAGAATTGGACACAACTGAACAACTAACACTTTCACTGACAAGAAATGCTGTTTAAAACTATTGTTTTGTTGTTGGTGGTGGTGTTCTAATTTTTAAACAGGGCAAGTGTTATGTTTCTACTATACAGCAAAGCAAATCAGTTATATGTATATGTATATTCCCTCTTTTTTGTATTTCATTTCTATTTAGGTCACCACAGAGCTGTAAGTTGTGTTCCATGAGCTATACAGTTGTTTAGTCACGAGATCATGTCTGGTACTTTTGTGACCACAGGAGCTGCAGTCAGTCAGGCTCCTCTGTCCATGGGATTTTTCAATCAAGAATATTAGAGTGGGTTGCCATTTCCTTCTCTGAGGACTCTTTCCTACCCAGGGGTCGATCCTGCATATCCTGCTATGGCAGGAGTATTCTTTATCACTGAGCCACCAAGGAAAGTAGGCTGTTTCCGTGTCCTGACTAATGTAAACAGTGCTTCAATTAACATTGTAATGCATGTCTTTTTGAATTATGGTCAAATTGATCTCTTAATATCTTTTAGTGCTAATGGAAAGGTCATAAACTCAGTCTCTACAAAGAGGAAGCAAATGTTTGTTAATGAGTAAAGTAACTTAGCTCTAAGATAATCCAAAGAAGGACGAATGTGGCATAACTGGATAGTGCCACTTTTGTTCAAAGTGAGGTAGATAGTAGCTCAAAACAAGCTGATTGTTGTTTTGGAAATAATTCAGATCTTTGGTTTCCAGAAATTTTAAAGATAAAGCATAAATCTAAGTTTTATACTGTTGCTCAATTTTTTAAATTTAAAAACTAGTTAAAAATAACTAAAGACCAAATAAAACATTATTTGTAGACTGAATCCAGTGTCTAGAAGGAGGCATAATAAATTCTATTGTACCATTCTTTTCATTTTAAGTGATTTTACTGCAGAGGGCTTCCTCTGTGGCTCAGACAGCAAAGAATCTGCCTGCAATGCAGAAGACCTGGGTATGATTGCTGGGTTTGGAAGATACCCCAGAGAAGGGGATGTCTACCCACTCCAGTGTCCTTGCCTGGAGAATTCCATACACAGAGGAGACTAGAGGGTTATAGTGCATGCGGTCACAAAGAATTGGACACAACTGAACAACTAACACTTTCACTGACAAGAAATGCTGTTTAAAACTATTGTTTTGTTGTTGGTGGTGGTGTTTTTTTTTTTTTTTTTTTTTTTGGCCACTTCTATTGGTCTTTCATTTGTTCATTTCCGTTCATCTTTGTTCTTTGGCCCGTGTAGGCCTCCCATCACAGTGGCCTCGCTTGCTACAGAGCACCGGCTCTGGGTGCATGCGCTCCAGAGCTCCGGCTCAGTAGTTGTACACATTGTACAGCCACTCCACGGCATGTGGGATCTTCCCAGGCTAGGGATCAAACCAGTGCCCCTTGCACTGCAAGGTGGTGTCCTTACCCACTGGACCACCAGGGAAGCCAAAAACTATTGTTATTTTAGAAGTAAAATGACAAAACTAGACCATGCTTTCTTATACTGACAGTTGTACAAATCACCGGTGGTAACAGTGTGTGTTTGATGTACCCCCAGAAACTTTCTAGAATGTTTACATTACATTTTGTAAGCATGTCTTCATCTTAGTTGTATCTCTTGTCTCAAACAAGTGTCTATCTGTTTGTGTCTTACTCAAATTTTCTCAAAGATCATAGCAAATTGACAGGCATCTGCTATAATAAGCACTTTTATAGAGTATGAGATGTTTAGATAGCATCATTGACTCAATGGACATGAATTTGAATGGACTCAGGACATAGTGGAGGACAGGGGAGTCTTGTGTGCTGCAGCCCATGGCATCACAAAGAGTTGGACATGACTTAGCAAACTGAATACACACACACACACACATTAATACATACACAATTAATTCTGTGTGTGTCAAGGACTTAATCATTAGTTAACTGAACTTTTTGCTGGGTTATTTTTTAGAGAAGTTTTGTCATGACTAAGGAACATTTGTTAAGAAGCTAATTAGTTAACAGCCAGTTTAGGAGCTAATATTTCTGCTATGTCCAGGCAAAAGATTGATGTCATCGGGCTTCCCTGGTGGTCCAGTGGGTGAGGAGTCTGCCTTGCAGTTCAAGGGAGGCCGGTTCAATCCCTAGCCTGGGAAGATCCCACATGCTGCAGAATGGCTGGACTAGTGTGTCCAGTTGTGAGCCAGTGCTCTGGAGTGCATGCGCACAGAGCCAGTGCTCTGTAGCGAGGGAGTCTGCTGCAGTGCGAGGCCCACACAGGCCAAAGAATAAAGATGGATGAAAATAAATAAATAAATATTTAAAAGAGCCAAAATTAAAAAAAAAAAATGATGTCATCTAAGCTAAAACAGTATATGAAGTATTACAATCATTAAAATACTGCAACAACAAAGTGTGTGTTTGTTCCTCAGTTGTGTCTGTATCTTTGCAACCCAGTGTGAACCATTATAGTCCACCAGGCTCCTCTATCCATGGAATTCTCTACGCAAGAATATTGGAGTAGGTAGCTATTCCCTTCTTCAGGGTTCCCCAACCCAGGGATGGAACCTGGGTCTCCTGCATTGAAGGCAGATTCTTTCTTTACCATCTGAGCCACCAGGGAAGACCTATTGTAAGAAACTAAGAGGAAAATAAATGTTGTGCTGACAACACAAAGAATGAAGGACAGTTCTCAATGTAATTGACAGCCCATATGCCAATGCTGAATGTGGTTGATGTGAAATGATTTGCTTATCAAAATACCCCTTTGAAAGAAAATTTTTACTGAGAGTGAATAAAGAGAAACTAATAGCAACTTTGTGCCATTTAAAAATAGTGTTTGCTAACACATCTATTATATAATCACTTACGTAGACCATTTCTATTGGTAAATATTTTAACAAAAAAATAAAAGGCTTGCTCTACAGGGAAGCTTCCAATTAGATTCTCTTTCTTTCAAAGCTGTATTGTCAAGAATTGAAAAACACTCTGCTGTAAAAATGTTGTCTGTTGGCAAAGAGGACGTAGCTACTAGGGCAGAAGTACACATTTAAGGAAATTTTTTTTCTCTTTCTTTTCAATCAGCTGCTGAAGTTTCAAAGAGAGAGTATGTATTTGTGTGTGATAGCCCAGCCTCTTGAGCACACTTATATCCCAATTTAATTAGTTGATCTGTGAGTGAAGCCAAGATTGAGTTCTGTTACTGCCGCAAGTGAGACAAGCCAATCTGATGAACCACAATGAGTGAGCAGCCAAGAAGTGGCATTGCATAAAACAAGTCCTTTAAATAGTTTCCCTCTCATTTACAGCAAACCAATTATGTTCATTACCTTTCTTTTAATGTTTATTGTAAAGAAAATGATGCCCTCTTTTTTTAATTGCTGTTAGATTGCAGCTCTACTCTTCAGATAATTTTCAGAGAATTCAAGTTGCTTTGAAATGTTTGAGGCACGACCATCCAGATTTGTGCATAGCATTATTATAAACTTTTAAAAATATATTTGGAATTGGATTTTCTACATGACAAAGATGAGGAAGCCTCTCAAATACCAGTGATTGTTGACATTTACTTTAGTATACATAATTAAAAATCAACATTAAAAATACCTTTAAAATTTGTTTTTAAGAAATTTTGAAATGAAATGGTAAAAATAGCATTGCCTTTAGTTGACTTCATTGCAAGATATTATCATAAGCTATCATAAGCATATTCATATCATAAGATTAGCAATAAAGTATCAAAATATGTTTGGCCTTCAGAATTTATGCTGATAATTAGGAAGAAAAACACTCTGCCTCTGGGTAGATCTATCACTATATAGAAAAGGATTTTTTAATGTCATCATGATTTTCAAGCAATTCTTAAAATGATCTGAACTGGGTAGCTTTAAGCATGTAAAAATGGTCCTGGTATACAAAAAAATCTAATTTTTACATCAACTTGGTAGAAATCATTTATGGACTAATAGTATTAAAGCTTTCTTGGATTCACTAATCTTTTGTATTCTGCTCATACATTCCCTTACATTTTCCTGGACTTTAGGACCTGAGTTGGTTTGCCCTTTTTCGTGCTTTTCCAAAGAATATGTAAAGAACACACATAATTCATTGCATTCAACCCACTCTATTATTCTTGCCTAGGAAATCCCACGAACAGAGGAGCCTGGTGAGCTGTAGTCTGTGGGGTTGTGAAAGACTTGGACACAACTTAGAAACTAAACAACAACAACAAATAATACAAAGAGGTTCTAAACTAAAATTTTGGAGTTCAGGTATATATGAGTTTAAAGTTTTGCTTCGTTATTAGTGATAATGATTTTTGGTTAACTTATCTTGTAAGATCTCAACTTCTTACAAGTTGTAAAATGATGACTATTGATACCCATTCACTAGCTTGTTTGTTTTAGGAAATTAAATACATAGAGATTTGCATCCACTCATTATACCCAGCATTTGACAATTGAAATATTCACAAAGGAGAGACTCTTATTATTAATAGCAGAATACTATGTACTTGGTATATAAATACAACGTTGTGAAAATAATGACTTTTTGGATTAGGATTGTTCTAGCATGGAAACACGACCATCCAGATTTGTGCATAGCATTATTATAAACTTTTAAAAATATATTTGGAATTGGATTTTCTACATGACAAAGATGAGGAAGCCTCTCAAATACCAGTGATTGTTGACATTTACTTTAGTATACATAATTAAAAATCAACATTAAAAATACCTTTAAAATTTGTTTTTAAGAAATTTTGAAATGAAATGGTAAAAATAGCATTGCCTTTAGTTGACTTCATTGCAAGATATTATCATAAGCTATCATAAGCATATTCATATCATAAGATTAGCAATAAAGTATCAAAATATGTTTGGCCTTCAGAATTTATGCTGATAATTAGGAAGAAAAACACTCTGCCTCTGGGTAGATCTATCACTATATAGAAAAGGATTTTTTAATGTCATCATGATTTTCAAGCAATTCTTAAAATGATCTGAACTGGGTAGCTTTAAGCATGTAAAAATGGTCCTGGTATACAAAAAAATCTAATTTTTACATCAACTTGGTAGAAATCATTTATGGACTAATAGTATTAAAGCTTTCTTGGATTCACTAATCTTTTGTATTCTGCTCATACATTCCCTTACATTTTCCTGGACTTTAGGACCTGAGTTGGTTTGCCCTTTTTCGTGCTTTTCCAAAGAATATGTAAAGAACACACATAATTCATTGCATTCAACCCACTCTATTATTCTTGCCTAGGAAATCCCACGAACAGAGGAGCCTGGTGAGCTGTAGTCTGTGGGGTTGTGAAAGACTTGGACACAACTTAGAAACTAAACAACAACAACAAATAATACAAAGAGGTTCTAAACTAAAATTTTGGAGTTCAGGTATATATGAGTTTAAAGTTTTGCTTCGTTATTAGTGATAATGATTTTTGGTTAACTTATCTTGTAAGATCTCAACTTCTTACAAGTTGTAAAATGATGACTATTGATACCCATTCACTAGCTTGTTTGTTTTAGGAAATTAAATACATAGAGATTTGCATCCACTCATTATACCCAGCATTTGACAATTGAAATATTCACAAAGGAGAGACTCTTATTATTAATAGCAGAATACTATGTACTTGGTATATAAATACAACTGTAGTCTTTTGTATTTTGATTACATAAACACTTTATCCACTTCTCAGTTTTCTTTCATTTACATCTCTTGTATGTCTATAATTTTAGAATTTCAGAACTTATCATATAGGCATCCAATGCCATTATCTTATTTACCAGATTTTTTACAGTCAGCTCTCTTCCCTTGGCAGCTACACATGTGGGACATTTTATGGAGCTCTATCTGGTTGTAAAGATCTCAGTTATTGGTTGTTAAGAATCTTATTATGAGAAACTAAAGTGATCCTTTCTTTAGTAAAAGAGCCGTGAAAGTTTGCATGTATACATGTGTGGATATGTATGTGTATACATGTCCAAATGCATGTGTGTGTGCATATGTACTCATAGGCAGGCTTTCTGCAGGAAGCTATGAAATCTATTCCAATTGCTCAATAAAACCCAGATGATAACAGGTGTCCAGTATCCACATGCATTTGGAGTTGAACTATTAGAGGAATCCCTGTTTTCTTCATGCTGTATCTACATTCAACAGATTTCTCCAGTGCAATTAAAATGTGATTTATCAATTTTTAACAAAAGATTAAAGAAGACTTCACTATAAAGAAATTAATATGTTGGTGTAAATTGCTTGATCTACTTACACTTTGCTTCCATTTTAAAGAACTACTCCTAGAAAGAAAACAAGAATATATTAATAGCTCTTTCTGTCAGAGAATAAATTACAAATATTTAGTGAGTGTTGATTATGGGTGAGACACGGTCTTAAATGCTATACTTAGGCAAGTCCCTTGACACTAAATTTTTTAAAGTGATTTTTAGAATATTAATATTCTATAAGTGCAGTATACTTGGAGTGATTACTATTTGCAGTGTCCTCTGAATTTATGTTTTTACTTGAAATCAAATGGCCTGCATATTTTTAAATGGCCTTTGAACATTTAGGAACTGAGCTGCTAAATAAGCTCTTAATGAGTTCTCTTTTGAGGGCTATTGAAAACAACAATTAGTAGCCTTTTATTTAGTAATAATGAAATGACTATTGATACCCATTCACTAGCTTGTTTGTTTTAGGAAATTAAATACATAGAGATTTGCATCCACTCATTATACCCAGCATTTGACAATTGAAATATTCACAAAGGAGAGACTCTTATTATTAATAGCAGAATACTATGTACTTGGTATATAAATACAACTGTAGTCTTTTGTATTTTGATTACATAAACACTTTATCCACTTCTCAGTTTTCTTTCATTTACATCTCTTGTATGTCTATAATTTTAGAATTTCAGAACTTATCATATAGGCATCCAATGCCATTATCTTATTTACCAGATTTTTTACAGTCAGCTCTCTTCCCTTGGCAGCTACACATGTGGGACATTTTATGGAGCTCTATCTGGTTGTAAAGATCTCAGTTATTGGTTGTTAAGAATCTTATTATGAGAAACTAAAGTGATCCTTTCTTTAGTAAAAGAGCCGTGAAAGTTTGCATGTATACATGTGTGGATATGTATGTGTATACATGTCCAAATGCATGTGTGTGTGCATATGTACTCATAGGCAGGCTTTCTGCAGGAAGCTATGAAATCTATTCCAATTGCTCAATAAAACCCAGATGATAACAGGTGTCCAGTATCCACATGCATTTGGAGTTGAACTATTAGAGGAATCCCTGTTTTCTTCATGCTGTATCTACATTCAACAGATTTCTCCAGTGCAATTAAAATGTGATTTATCAATTTTTAACAAAAGATTAAAGAAGACTTCACTATAAAGAAATTAATATGTTGGTGTAAATTGCTTGATCTACTTACACTTTGCTTCCATTTTAAAGAACTACTCCTAGAAAGAAAACAAGAATATATTAATAGCTCTTTCTGTCAGAGAATAAATTACAAATATTTAGTGAGTGTTGATTATGGGTGAGACACGGTCTTAAATGCTATACTTAGGCAAGTCCCTTGACACTAAATTTTTTAAAGTGATTTTTAGAATATTAATATTCTATAAGTGCAGTATACTTGGAGTGATTACTATTTGCAGTGTCCTCTGAATTTATGTTTTTACTTGAAATCAAATGGCCTGCATATTTTTAAATGGCCTTTGAACATTTAGGAACTGAGCTGCTAAATAAGCTCTTAATGAGATCTATTTTAAGGGCTATTGAAAACAACAATTAGTAGCCTTATTGAATTCATAGGTGAGGAAAATATCGTGTTAAATATGTTAGAATTCTTTTCTTAATTACCATGGAGCCCTGAGGTCTGAGACCATCATGTTATCTAAGTGGTATTTCATTACAAAGTTGAAGTTAATAGCCTGAAGAAAAACAGTAGAGACGTCTTCTGATCAGTTACAGGCATACGGTAGTTCTCAAAGTACTAGTATGTATTTAATAGATCTGCTACAGTTTCCTTTTAATGCCTGAAATAAAAATTAAAATAGTGCCACATGACTGTACAATAATCAAGTAAAAAATTCACAGAAACAGATTTCAGAGAAGCATTTTAGCATTTATAAGAATGAATGCAGGGTATAGTTGAATATAGATATTCAAATAATAATAATTGTTTTCTTTGTTTGATTGAATCAATATGTGATATTTTATTTTCCCATCATGCCAAAATATTTTTATAATCAGTTTAAAGATAACAAATACTATGAATTAGATATCTAAGCAGTAGAATGATATTTCAGTTTCTAATGTACTGCATTTGAATATGGATTTATAATTCTCAAGAGGCTTCCAAGTTTATTTTACTTGATATCTTACAAAAATCATATGAGGTACAAAGCATGTTGTTATCATGATGACCATTTCAAGGATAAAGAAAGGCCCAGTGAAATTTCACTGTCTGTTCAAGACAAGGCAATGAATTATCATTACAATTCTTTAGGGATTTTCAACTTAAAATATTCAGCAGAGGAAACTATGGTCCACTGAGAATTTGTTATTTCACAACCATAGTTCTAGTTTAATGTGTTGATTAGCTAATACTAATTAATTTTTTTTTTTCTATAAGTGCAGTATACTTGGAGTGATTACTATTTGCAGTGTCCTCTGAATTTATGTTTTTACTTGAAATCAAATGGCCTGCATATTTTTAAATGGCCTTTGAACATTTAGGAACTGAGCTGCTAAATAAGCTCTTAATGAGATCTATTTTAAGGGCTATTGAAAACAACAATTAGTAGCCTTATTGAATTCATAGGTGAGGAAAATATCGTGTTAAATATGTTAGAATTCTTTTCTTAATTACCATGGAGCCCTGAGGTCTGAGACCATCATGTTATCTAAGTGGTATTTCATTACAAAGTTGAAGTTAATAGCCTGAAGAAAAACAGTAGAGACGTCTTCTGATCAGTTACAGGCATACGGTAGTTCTCAAAGTACTAGTATGTATTTAATAGATCTGCTACAGTTTCCTTTTAATGCCTGAAATAAAAATTAAAATAGTGCCACATGACTGTACAATAATCAAGTAAAAAATTCACAGAAACAGATTTCAGAGAAGCATTTTAGCATTTATAAGAATGAATGCAGGGTATAGTTGAATATAGATATTCAAATAATAATAATTGTTTTCTTTGTTTGATTGAATCAATATGTGATATTTTATTTTCCCATCATGCCAAAATATTTTTATAATCAGTTTAAAGATAACAAATACTATGAATTAGATATCTAAGCAGTAGAATGATATTTCAGTTTCTAATGTACTGCATTTGAATATGGATTTATAATTCTCAAGAGGCTTCCAAGTTTATTTTACTTGATATCTTACAAAAATCATATGAGGTACAAAGCATGTTGTTATCATGATGACCATTTCAAGGATAAAGAAAGGCCCAGTGAAATTTCACTGTCTGTTCAAGACAAGGCAATGAATTATCATTACAATTCTTTAGGGATTTTCAACTTAAAATATTCAGCAGAGGAAACTATGGTCCACTGAGAATTTGTTATTTCACAACCATAGTTCTAGTTTAATGTGTTGACAATCACAAGTATTTGTCTTTTTCATTTTATAAACTGAAACAAAAAGTTTGAGTGCTGCAGTAATTTATTCTTATTTGAATCAGTTTATTAATGGGAAAACATTAAAAATATCCACTTTTATTTTCATTATTTCCAAGGAAGGAAGAAATTCAGAAATTTAAAAATTCAGCCTATCATAGAGAAAAAGAAATTCTTCTATTTTTAATTAATTTTGAAGTGCTATTTTAAAAAGGCAAATCATTGCCACCATTTTAAATTTAACTTTGTAAAGGTGGGCAGGATGAATGGGACATTACTAGCATTTCTAAAATTGTATAAATGTTAGTGGCTTAGTTGTGTCAGACTCTTTGCAAACCCCTGGACTATAGACCACCAGGCTCCTCTGTCTAATGGAATTCTCTGGCAAGAATACTGGAGTAGATAGCCACTACCTTCTCTGGGGATAAGTTGATAAGCCACTGTCAATTCAATTGATTTAAATTTTCTTTTCTTTTCCTTTCTCCTTATTCCTCTTCCTTCTTTTTGAAGTACAATAAATTGGAAACTTTCAAAAATTTTAGCATTTGATAGTTATTATTTTGTTAATACATGGTATATGTTTTAAAACTTTCATGAAAGCACATAAATCACTATAGATACATTCTCCATTTTCTGTTGAAAGATTATCTTTGAACAGAGTTCAGCAGTTAACTGTATCATTATATAAAATTAGAAGCTTAAAAATGTAATATATAAAAGGTTGACAGCTTTTGATTATTTTATAAATATTTATTGAGAGCCCATTGTGTGTCAGCTTCTAACTAGCAAGGAATGCCTTGTTGCTTTGCATATATTTAAGAGGCATATTTCTCTCTATATATTTAAACATATATTTAAGGGAACCTTCTGCTAGACTGTTCTCAGTGAATGGTCAACTTTAATTCCTCACTTTATATGATCTGTCATTTACTATACTCTGTCTAAAGCCCTCTTTCTAAAGGCCTTATTTCACAAGAGAAAATATATACCAGGATCACTTAACTCAGAATGAGCTTCAATTCAACATTGACCTATATGCTCTGCATTTAGCATATTACTTGGTTATTTGGCCAATCTTGTCCCCAAGAACTTACTTTCACTTAAAGAGATTTTTGGGAAAAAAAATACAGCACACTCTGTTTCCTATGGGTATTCTCTCTAGAACCTGTTTGCTAGTTTGAGTGCCTTTGTTCTCATAAAAGTTTTAATAACTATCATCTGAACCTAATTTGATTGAGTGCATTTGATATAGACAGGTATAATAGAGAAAAGAAATTCTTCTATTTTTAATTAATTTTGAAGTGCTATTTTAAAAGGCACATTACTTTAAAGGGGCATTTCTAAAAATTGTATAAATGTTAGTGGCTTAGTTGTGTCAGACTCTTTGCAAACCCCTGGACTATAGACCACCAGGCTCCTCTGTCTAATGGAATTCTCTGGCAAGAATACTGGAGTAGATAGCCACTACCTTCTCTGGGGATAAGTTGATAAGCCACTGTCAATTCAATTGATTTAAATTTTCTTTTCTTTTCCTTTCTCCTTATTCCTCTTCCTTCTTTTTGAAGTACAATAAATTGGAAACTTTCAAAAATTTTAGCATTTGATAGTTATTATTTTGTTAATACATGGTATATGTTTTAAAACTTTCATGAAAGCACATAAATCACTATAGATACATTCTCCATTTTCTGTTGAAAGATTATCTTTGAACAGAGTTCAGCAGTTAACTGTATCATTATATAAAATTAGAAGCTTAAAAATGTAATATATAAAAGGTTGACAGCTTTTGATTATTTTATAAATATTTATTGAGAGCCCATTGTGTGTCAGCTTCTAACTAGCAAGGAATGCCTTGTTGCTTTGCATATATTTAAGAGGCATATTTCTCTCTATATATTTAAACATATATTTAAGGGAACCTTCTGCTAGACTGTTCTCAGTGAATGGTCAACTTTAATTCCTCACTTTATATGATCTGTCATTTACTATACTCTGTCTAAAGCCCTCTTTCTAAAGGCCTTATTTCACAAGAGAAAATATATACCAGGATCACTTAACTCAGAATGAGCTTCAATTCAACGTTGACCTATATGCTCTGCATTTAGCATATTACTTGGTTATTTGGCCAATCTTGTCCCCAAGAACTTACTTTCACTTAAAGAGATTTTTGGGAAAAAAAATACAGCACACTCTGTTTCCTATGGGTATTCTCTCTAGAACCTGTTTGCTAGTTTGAGTGCCTTTGTTCTCATAAAAGTTTTAATAACTATCATCTGAACCTAATTTGATTGAGTGCATTTGATATAGACAGGTATAATAGGAAAGAGATGTTTATTTTCCAAAGTCCAAGTCTAAATTAAACCCTAAGCTTTAAATGGCACCAAAAATACTGAGCAAATAGATTTCTCCCCATTACTGACACCTGAAAATACATCATAAGGAAATGAGAAAACTCTGGTTGATTTGTTTGCGGAAGGCAGAGGGGTAGAATTGCTTTATTTCTCTCTTTCACCAAAGGATGCTAGTCTGGGAAGAGTGTCCTGATTAAATTGCAGGCCTTTTTGTAAGGAATCCTCAGAGAGCATGATATGGGGATGACAACCAGCAAGGAGACATCTGTGTGACCAGTTAACACCTACTGAAACAGAAAGATCAACAGGCAGCTGTGTGGCACAGGAAAATCACATTCATATTGAGAACAGATGCTTTGCTATTTCCTGAAAGTCTGCCAAACACACTTCTTAACTATACCTTAGTGCATTTAAGACATGAAGAAAATGCTATGGTTTGGTTTGAGAATTGAAATAGGATAGAACTTAGTATGATCAATGTAAAAAAAGAATAAGACAGAAAAGGAAAACCTCAGCGAAAGTACATCACAGGCAGAAGTCTTCAATGTCTCATTTAAAAGAAAGGTAATCCTTGGAGAATAGTCTGTTATATGCTTGATCTGTAATTTTCAAATATGACAATATCTTAATTATAAACTTTGCTTCAACTAGTATCACATGCAGTAGCCTGTATTTTGGTAACCAGTATTCTCCAGTGAATGCTTACCATACCCTCGTACTTTTAGAATGTTACATATCCTAACGTATTTCAGCTCTTTATATATTAGGCCTGACAGTCTGCTCCAGGCTTTTCCTTCTTAAGACTGCCTCTTTGCCTGATAGTCGTTATTGGTGAACCTTCACTATAGCTGTGTTACAGTTGTCTACAACTCTGTTGCATCCATTAAAGTTGAGTTTACATCTGTCTTTAGAGTGTGTCTGTATCCTTTCCAATTTAAATTTTTTACTTGAGTTTCTAGAAAACAGTTGTATGGATTGAAACACTGCCCTCTTTATAATGGAAGTCTTTCTCAGCACAGCCTAGAACAAGGGAAATATATATGAGGCATAAATCAGCAAGTTCCCAAGAGAATGCTACTTAGCCCCAAAAGGTCAGTTGGAAAGAGTTAATGTTTTTGTTGTTTCTTTAGTTTTTAGGAACACAGATGAAAAACTCACACTAAGGTCTAGTTTCTGGCCTACCTTAATTATGTCACTTAATGTTATTTGTGTCCTACTTTGTCTCAAAAATATGGTAGTCAGATATGAATACACTTGGTCTTTAAGATGCCCTTAAGTACTAAAATAAGGTAATTTAAAACATCTTGTCTGGTGAACATATTTTTAGGTATAATATCAGAGTTATAGAGTTTGGGTAAGATCATTTTATTTTAAAATTAATTTAAAAGTTAAAAATAGTTAAATATAGTACTTTTGAATTTAATACCATTTAATATTTTGGCATTTTATGGTAAACATAGTGACAATTTAAAATTTGTTCAATCCTAGTTAGTATGTATAAGGTTCCTGATCTACCATACAGGTATTAGAATGTGTGCTAGTAAATTTAGACCTTTTTAATGCATTTGAATGCTCTCTCTTTCTATCTCACACCTTTCGGAGTTATTACTAAGTTCAATTCCTATTGTCTGTGTGACTTAATATGAGAAAGACATCATGATGAAATCTTTCAAATATTAATAAGTTCATTTTTTCTGTCACAAACAAAATTCTCCATAGCTTTATACTTGCACCCTGGAAGTTAATTGTAGACGGAAGATGCAAATAACACATGAACATAAACACACGCACACACACACACACAAACAACAATGTTCATTATTCTAATGATAAACTATATTACAGTCCAGATATTCCATTACGTACTTTCTTCCAGACGGTTACTCCTTCTAGACTACATTATTTTACAATGACCCTTCTCTTTTCAACTTTACATCATATCCCCACTTTTTATTCTCCTCTGATGTCCTTCCCTCTTATATCAGTGAGACAAATGCAATCATTAGAAATGAGCTTCCATATGAAACTATCTCTCATCAACCATGTCTGCAGGGCCTAAAATATCCTGCTTCTCTTCCTGGTATCATGAGATCATTGCCTGTAATTCTTTCTTTTGTTCTTCACTATTTTCCTTCCACTCTTGGCTAATTAAAAACAGCTTCCTCTCTTTTTATCGTATCATATTCACTCCTTTATGTATCATTTCAATAGGTTATTAGCATGGAATAATTGCCCCTCATATGTTACTCCTGGCAAAAAAGCTTGATGTCAAATACTTTTTCCTGCTACTTCACTTCACAGAAAAACTCATCTCAGAAGTCTTCTCTGAACAAATGCCTCTCATCCAGTTCTGTTGCAAACCACTTCAGTTATGATTTCTCCCTTGCTACTTCACTAGTAGCACTCTTACCGAGGTCAAATCAGTCAAATCGATCTAAATTCAATAATCAATTTTCATATCATATCTTACTTGAGAATCTTGCATGATACCACTACACCAGCAGCTTGGCTCATATCTTACTTGAACTTTCATCATTCATCACAGTTGATCAGTCTCTCCCTCTTAAAAAAAGTTTCTTCACTTCACATCAAGGATCCCACTCACTCCTGGCTCTGTTCTTACCTCACAAGCTTCATTTCACAGCCCCCTGTATACCCTTTCCTTGTATCCTTAAACTGCAAACCTAGGAGTACCCCTGGCTCACCCTTCATTCACTGTTCTCTGTTTATACTCACTTCTTAGATGAACCCATCTAGTCTTGTGGCTTTAAATAGCATTTATGTAATAATTACTCCCAAACTGTATTTTTCATCTGGCCTCTCCCTTGAACTTCAAACTCAAAATATCCAACTATCTAGACATTTTCTTGTAGCCATAAAAAAAAACTTAGTACGTCCAAATTTGAACTGCTCAGACACAGTAATTCAGTTTCTCATGATATTGAGTCCAAAATCCTTGATTTCTTTTTTCTCACATCTACATCCAATAAGTCAGCAGATTATGCCAAAGATAGCTTCAGATATTAAGAATACAACTTTTTACCACCTGCACCTGCAACTCTCATTGAAGCCATCATAATCTTTTTACCAACATTTTGATTATTATAGTAATATCTAAATTTATATTCTAAGCTCTACCCTTGTCCTGCTATTATCATTGTAGGAATTAGTGATCATTTTTTACATAAGCAGATCATTTATGCTTAAGCTTTCTTCTCTGACCAAAACCTTACAGTGGCTCTCCATTTCATCCAAAATAAAAGCCAAATTTTTTAAAATAGTCTACAAATATCTACATCATCTGATTCTAATTACACTCCTTCTCTGTATTTATCAGAACTAACTTCACACTCTATTCCACTTTAGCTGTGTTGCTAACACTTTACCGAGGTTCAGCTTCCTCTCTTATCGTATCATATTCACTCCTTTATGTATCATTTCAATAGGTTATTAGCATGGAATAATTGCCCCTCATATGTTACTCCTGGCAAAAAAGCTTGATGTCAAATACTTTTTCCTGCTACTTCACTTCACAGAAAAACTCATCTCAGAAGTCTTCTCTGAACAAATGCCTCTCATCCAGTTCTGTTGCAAACCACTTCAGTTATGATTTCTCCCTTGCTACTTCACTAGTAGCACTCTTACCGAGGTCAAATCAGTCAAATCGATCTAAATTCAATAATCAATTTTCATATCATATCTTACTTGAGAATCTTGCATGATACCACTACACCAGCAGCTTGGCTCATATCTTACTTGAACTTTCATCATTCATCACAGTTGATCAGTCTCTCCCTCTTAAAAAAAGTTTCTTCACTTCACATCAAGGATCCCACTCACTCCTGGCTCTGTTCTTACCTCACAAGCTTCATTTCACAGCCCCCTGTATACCCTTTCCTTGTATCCTTAAACTGCAAACCTAGGAGTACCCCTGGCTCACCCTTCATTCACTGTTCTCTGTTTATACTCACTTCTTAGATGAACCCATCTAGTCTTGTGGCTTTAAATAGCATTTATGTAATAATTACTCCCAAACTGTATTTTTCATCTGGCCTCTCCCTTGAACTTCAAACTCAAAATATCCAACTATCTAGACATTTTCTTGTAGCCATAAAAAAAAACTTAGTAAGTCCAAATTTGAACTGCTCAGACACAGTAATTCAGTTTCTCATGATATTGAGTCCAAAATCCTTGATTTCTTTTTTTCTTACATCTACATCCAATAAGTCAGCAGATTATGCCAAAGATAGCTTCAGATATTAAGAATACAACTTTTTACCACCTGCACCTGCAACTCTCATTGAAGCCATCATAATCTTTTTACCAACATTTTGATTATTATAGTAATATCTAAATTTATATTCTAAGCTCTACCCTTGTCCTGCTATTATCATTGTAGGAATTAGTGATCATTTTTTTTACATAAGCAGATCATTTATGCTTAAGCTTTCTTCTCTGACCAAAACCTTACAGTGGCTCTCCATTTCATCCAAAATAAAAGCCAAATTTTTTAAAATAGTCTACAAATATCTACATCATCTGATTCTAATTACACTCCTTCTCTGTATTTATCAGAACTAACTTCACACTCTATTCCACTTTAGCTGTGTTGCTAACACAAACAAATTGAACTTCTTGATTTGAAAATAATGATTAACCAAACCCAACTGATCTAGTATTTCTAGCTTTCTTCTATCCTTCAAATATTATTGGGTTATTTCAACTTTCCTCTCTAAAAAAATTAACACTATCTGAGACCAGAAAGGCAACTGAAGGAACTATCTATCTATCTATCTATCTATATATCTATATATACAGTCTTTTATCATTTCTTCTTACTTTCAATCTTTATTTCTTTATAATCCAAATTTACCATCAAATCTTCTTATTTATCAACACAAGCCATTCATATGTCCAATATATATTATGATGGATACATTTAGTCTAAGCTCGCCTAACTCAAGGTGCATATTTAAATCTAATCAATGATTAAAAAAGTGAATGTGAGGCAGCTTAAAAACGTTTTATTTAATTCTTTAGTAAAATATGAATTTCATTAAATTGAACTGTCATTCTTGGAGGTGCAGTTTGCTTTACCATTGAAGTTTCTAATCTGGCTTGAAACAGAAACTGGACTTAATATATTTTGTGCCAGAATTCATCAAATCTATAAAACTTATATGAAACCAATGTATAATACAGAAACCATTGAATAAAGACTTTTTACATTTCTATAGTGAGTATTAAAAAAGATCTAGCATTTGTCACAATTTTAGCTACTCGGTAACAGTAAATAAAGCAGCTTACAGAAAGGAAAGTTTCACTGCCTATACCTTTTATAATTAATTCAAATTTATACCTTCACAAAACTTTTAATTTATTTATGGACTAAGTTTATCAACATAAGAAAAAGGGTAGGAATTTCTGAATTTATTCACATGTTGGTCTTTTAGCAAGTATTTATAGCTGTTCTTCCCTGGTGTCTCAGACAGTAAAGAATCTCGTACACTATAGGAGACTGGGTATGACCCTGGATCAGAAAGATCCTCTGATGTAGGGAACAGCAACCCACTCCGGTATTCTTTGAAGAATCCCATGGACAGAAGAGCCTAGCGGGCTACAGTCCATGGGATTGCAAAGAGTCAGACACGACAGAGCAACTAACACTTTTCTTCTAACTAGATGAAGAAATCTTGCTTTTGTTTTCACAATTTTTCTTTCAACACTAACCTGATGAATTAATATTCTTGATAATGTTACCACATAAGCATTTGGAAGATTTCCTAAATAGAGAATGATATATACATAGCAAACAAATCATTACTAACCATTGCAGGGCTCTTGGCCAAAATTTTTAATCAAATTTTTTCTGTTGACATGGTATAAGAACCCTTAGCATAGAACTCTTGCACTAGGAGAGGCACCTTTTCCATTTAATTTGTATCTTTGCCCTGTCAAATCTTCTTATTTATCAACACAAGCCATTCATATGTCCAATATATATTATGATGGATACATTTAGTCTAAGCTCGCCTAACTCAAGGTGCATATTTAAATCTAATCAATGATTAAAAAAGTGAATGTGAGGCAGCTTAAAAACGTTTTATTTAATTCTTTAGTAAAATATGAATTTCATTAAATTGAACTGTCATTCTTGGAGGTGCAGTTTGCTTTACCATTGAAGTTTCTAATCTGGCTTGAAACAGAAACTGGACTTAATATATTTTGTGCCAGAATTCATCAAATCTATAAAACTTATATGAAACCAATGTATAATACAGAAACCATTGAATAAAGACTTTTTACATTTCTATAGTGAGTATTAAAAAAGATCTAGCATTTGTCACAATTTTAGCTACTCGGTAACAGTAAATAAAGCAGCTTACAGAAAGGAAAGTTTCACTGCCTATACCTTTTATAATTAATTCAAATTTATACCTTCACAAAACTTTTAATTTATTTATGGACTAAGTTTATCAACATAAGAAAAAGGGTAGGAATTTCTGAATTTATTCACATGTTGGTCTTTTAGCAAGTATTTATAGCTGTTCTTCCCTGGTGTCTCAGACAGTCAAGAATCTGCGTACACTATAGGAGACTGGGGTATGACCCCTGGATCAGAAAGATCCTCTGATGTAGGGAACAGCAACCCACTCCGGTATTCTTACCTGAAGAATCCCATGGACAGAAGAGCCTAGCGGGCTACAGTCCATGGGATTGCAAAGAGTCAGACACGACAGAGCAACTAACACTTTTCTTCTAACTAGATGAAGAAATCTTGCTTTTGTTTTCACAATTTTTCTTTCAACACTAACCTGATGAATTAATATTCTTGATAATGTTACCACATAAGCATTTGGAAGATTTCCTAAATAGAGAATGATATATACATAGCAAACAAATCATTACTAACCATTGCAGGGCTCTTGGCCAAAATTTTTAATCAAATTTTTTCTGTTGACATGGTATAAGAACCCTTAGCATAGAACTCTTGCACTAGGAGAGGCACTGCCAGTTGATTTGGCTTGGCATTTAATTTGTATCTTTGCCCTGAATTATTTCAAAATATATTCTAATTATAAGAATCTCACCGCTTTACCTCTTTTCACTATCATATTATTGCAGACACCATAGGGGTCCCTACACATCCCTTTACTGTTCTCACTTTAGTGAACAGTGAGCCAGCTTTCAACCACTAGCACCTAACTTCTTTGCCAGGGGCTTTATCTCATAGCTCCAATTCCCTTATTGCCTTGTGGTAGGCCAGACATGGTGAGGAATTAAGCCTAAAAGCTCTAGCCTCAATGTACAGATGGGAGGTACATGGACAAAGGAGCCTGGCAAGCTACCATCCATGGGTTGCAAAGAGTCAGACATAACTGATTGATTAATACAGACACACACATACACACCACACACTCACACACACTATATAGCCCTCCTTTTCCTTTAACTGAGATAACTCTGAGGAATGTTTGCTTTTACCTCAGTTACCAAGGTTTCTTCAACAGGAGTCAACTCTAGTTACCTACATGGGAGCTGGTTTCATAGCACACACCTCAGGGGCTCCCTTCCTTTGCTTGTTCACCTCTTCACTCTCCTACTTGTGTTTCTCTTTCATTCCTTCTGCATACCCTAATCCTTGCAACAGGGTTTGCATCTCAGAAGTCCAAAATAAGATACATCTACAAGAATGCATTGAAAAGTTGCTGACACTGCCCAGCTCAGAGTATTATAATAGTCATAATGTTGGGAGGAAAAGAAAGCCTATATAGTTCCTATCATGTAAAATCATGCATTTTTAGTTTTCAGATTTGGAATCACATGAAACACTTTATTGTACTTTTCTTCAAACACTGTACAAAATAACTTACTAGGTTTTCAGTGTTAGGTGTTTAATTATTCTCAGTGAACTAGAGTACAAAAGAAAAGCTAAGTATTGGGATTAAATGAACTTTAACCAGGTAGGAAAGGAGTGAAATTTGGTAGTGAAATGAAGGAGGCTTGCACAGTGAGAAAGATATTCAGAGGACTTCAAATCACAGAAAACAATCCTGCACATTGAGCCTCCAGAAATAACAGCCCACTGCGCCTAAAGAATTGCTGTGCATATTGTTGCTGCTATTAGCCTTCCATTCAGAATATAATGAATTTTGGACTCTACAAGACTGCATCTAATCCTAAGGATATCCACGTGGTGAAAGAATATTGCCAGGTAGCCACTTAAAAAGTTGGAAGGGTTTTTCTGACTCCATTTTCTCTGAGACTGTTAATGCCTTTCAACCAAGCACCTAACTTCTTTGCCAGGGGCTTTATCTCATAGCTCCAATTCCCTTATTGCCTTGTGGTAGGCCAGACATGGTGAGGAATTAAGCCTAAAAGCTCTAGCCTCAATGTACAGATGGGAGGTACATGGACAAAGGAGCCTGGCAAGCTACCATCCATGGGTTGCAAAGAGTCAGACATAACTGATTGATTAATACAGACACACACATACACACCACACACTCACACACACTATATAGCCCTCCTTTTCCTTTAACTGAGATAACTCTGAGGAATGTTTGCTTTTACCTCAGTTACCAAGGTTTCTTCAACAGGAGTCAACTCTAGTTACCTACATGGGAGCTGGTTTCATAGCACACACCTCAGGGGCTCCCTTCCTTTGCTTGTTCACCTCTTCACTCTCCTACTTGTGTTTCTCTTTCATTCCTTCTGCATACCCTAATCCTTGCAACAGGGTTTGCATCTCAGAAGTCCAAAATAAGATACATCTACAAGAATGCATTGAAAAGTTGCTGACACTGCCCAGCTCAGAGTATTATAATAGTCATAATGTTGGGAGGAAAAGAAAGCCTATATAGTTCCTATCATGTAAAATCATGCATTTTAGTTTTCAGATTTGGAATCACATGAAACACTTTATTGTACTTTTCTTCAAACACTGTACAAAATAACTTACTAGGTTTTCAGTGTTAGGTGTTTAATTATTCTCAGTGAACTAGAGTACAAAAGAAAAGCTAAGTATTGGGATTAAATGAACTTTAACCAGGTAGGAAAGGAGTGAAATTTGGTAGTGAAATGAAGGAGGCTTGCACAGTGAGAAAGATATTCAGAGGACTTCAAATCACAGAAAACAATCCTGCACATTGAGCCTCCAGAAATAACAGCCCACTGCGCCTAAAGAATTGCTGTGCATATTGTTGCTGCTATTAGCCTTCCATTCAGAATATAATGAATTTTGGACTCTACAAGACTGCATCTAATCCTAAGGATATCCACGTGGTGAAAGAATATTGCCAGGTAGCCACTTAAAAAGTTGGAAGGGTTTTTCTGACTCCATTTTCTCTGAGACTGTCTATAAAAGTTATGGAAAAGCTTTGTAATACTGATGGAGATTTAACATCTGTGACTGCTTGTTTTAAAGGTCTAGACAAATCCTTTTGTCTCAGAGGAATTTGTATCCAACTAGTTATGAACCCTTGGGTATTGTCTTCTAACATAAGTTGCTGAGGCAAAGCATGATATCCCCAGTCATTTTGACATAGATTTTATAGGACCAATAATTTATTTATTTTTTATTTGGAACACCAGAGAGCTGCTTTCTCTGACAGTACCTGAAACAAGTACAGAGACCATATCTTCTATTTACCTTGCCCTTCCTAGCCGCACCTGTCATAGTGTCTCTGAAGAGTAGGCATTCAATAATGTTGCCAACTGACAAAAGCAAAATGATCTTAATCCTCCTGTGACTTAGGACCTCCGGAAAGAAATGTAAGTCTCTTTCAGCCCATATAATATAAAGCTGCCTATGGGCACTAATGTAAGAAAGGATTTTAGCAGCTAAGTTTCAACTGTGTTTCTCTAGTAATCTCCTGGTCTGGAGTCCTCATTTTTTAAGATTCTTTTCTTTGTTTTTTAAAAAAATTCCTTGGGAACAATGCATTTTGCTTAAAACTTTATTTTACCCTTTATGATTTGGTTTTCAAAAACATCTTTGTGGAAATAAGAACCCCTTCAATAATTTTCACAGGATTATATAAGGGCATCTGTTTGTACATGGAAAAAAATCCAAATGCCCCCCTGAAAGCCAAATTCCTCTCTCTATAGACTAAGCAAGTGGAAAAAAAATGACTTCTTCCCCTTCCTTCCTCCAACAGAAGGCTGTTTGTTGGGCTAAAAAGACCACTGGACTTAGAAAACTAAGATTTAAGCCTACTTCTCATCCACATTATATAAATTTGAACAAATCAATCTCTTTGAAATTCAGTCTCTTAAGAATGATAGTCTGCAATCAAATGTATGTTGCAGTGGTTAAAAATAAGGTCTGTGTGAGAGCATTTTCAGTGTCTCATCCATGATGGCAGCTCTGAAATTTCATAGGCTCTGTCCATTTCCTGGCTTTGCACACTCTTCCAGCTAATCGTAATCTACCTGGCAGACACTTTGTCTCTCCTTATATCATCATTCAAGCTTCACATTTTAAAGTTTTCGTGGATTTCCCCTGGCAGATATAGGCATCTTCATCTTCCCTTTAGAGTCCTGTTCATCTTGAGTGCTAGTTGTTTGTTTGCATGAATGATTTTCTATGACTCTCTGAGCTCTTTGTTGGCAGGAACTGTCTTTTTCTTTTTTAATCTATCTGGCTCTGGTTCACTGTCCATTGCTGTCTCCTAGTATGTTACTGTATGACTATCTGGTGGTTCAATGAACATCAAGCAGGTGAATAAAAATGGCTAAAAATATTTATAAATTTTGCACCAAGGGCATCATTCAGCATTATGTAGGTGAGATATGAACCATTTTAGAAAGTCTATCATAAATGGAGAAATTTTGCCTTCTATAGAAAATCTTGGTAGAATGGACAAGTTGTGTCCCTCTGTTTTATTTTAGGTATCTGATAAGCTAATCAAGGGATGGAAAGAATAGGACAAGTTGTGACCTAATCTATTAAGCTTCTATGTTTCAGCTAAGTTTCAACTGTGTTTCTCTAGTAATCTCCTGGTCTGGAGTCCTCATTTTTTAAGATTCTTTTCTTTGTTTTTTAAAAAAATTCCTTGGGAACAGTGCATTTTGCTTAAAACTTTATTTTACCCTTTATGATTTGGTTTTCAAAAACATCTTTGTGGAAATAAGAACCCCTTCAATAATTTTCACAGGATTATATAAGGGCATCTGTTTGTACATGGAAAAAAATCCAAATGCCCCCCTGAAAGCCAAATTCCTCTCTCTATAGACTAAGCAAGTGGAAAAAAAATGACTTCTTCCCCTTCCTTCCTCCAACAGAAGGCTGTTTGTTGGGCTAAAAAGACCACTGGACTTAGAAAACTAAGATTTAAGCCTACTTCTCATCCACATTATATAAATTTGAACAAATCAATCTCTTTGAAATTCAGTCTCTTAAGAATGATAGTCTGCAATCAAATGTATGTTGCAGTGGTTAAAAATAAGGTCTGTGTGAGAGCATTTTCAGTGTCTCATCCATGATGGCAGCTCTGAAATTTCATAGGCTCTGTCCATTTCCTGGCTTTGCACACTCTTCCAGCTAATCGTAATCTACCTGGCAGACACTTTGTCTCTCCTTATATCATCATTCAAGCTTCACATTTTAAAGTTTTCGTGGATTTCCCCTGGCAGATATAGGCATCTTCATCTTCCCTTTAGAGTCCTGTTCATCTTGAGTGCTAGTTGTTTGTTTGCATGAATGATTTTCTATGACTCTCTGAGCTCTTTGTTGGCAGGAACTGTCTTTTTCTTTTTTAATCTATCTGGCTCTGGTTCACTGTCCATTGCTGTCTCCTAGTATGTTACTGTATGACTATCTGGTGGTTCAATGAACATCAAGCAGGTGAATAAAAATGGCTAAAAATATTTATAAATTTTGCACCAAGGGCATCATTCAGCATTATGTAGGTGAGATATGAACCATTTTAGAAAGTCTATCATAAATGGAGAAATTTTGCCTTCTATAGAAAATCTTGGTAGAATGGACAAGTTGTGTCCCTCTCTGTTTTATTTTAGGTATCTGATAAGCTAATCAAGGGATGGAAAGAAAACAAGGACTAGAATGACCATAAATCAGAAGCAATGAATGTCACCCTGTTCTATGTCCTGCGTATCAGTAGAATGCATAACATTGAATAAATGCTGAACAGTATTTTTAAATAACTTGGCATGAGTCTTCTATGTGACACTGAGTAAATGCTAAATTATATTTTAAATCAGTAGACTTCATTCTATTTACAAGAACTGAAATTTTTGAGGGAATACTCTGATTATTTAGACATTTTTCTATGTAATGTTTCTCTGAAATTCAGATTGACAAATCTGCATTTCTGTCACTACAAGTCTATATTTACCCTCAATGCTACCTAGGTGGTTGCTTGTTTTCTGCAAACACTGATAATATCTTTAGACCACTTCAATATCTACCAGTAGTCCTTTCTCATTTCCATACATATTATGTATCGCTGGCAACAGCACACCTATCTGAGTGCAGAGCAATAAGCAATCTTCAGATGATTGATACTTTTGATACCACCCAGCTGGGTAATGAAAGAACTTTCATTGATTGGCTGCTCTAGGTGTCTGGTCATGAAGAGATGGATTAAATAGAAGGGCTGATTCAATGTTGGATCCTTTTAATGGCACTGCGTAGTATGTAATCCTCCCATAACCTACTTATTTGTGTAGCCTTTTTCTAGTACTGCTTTTCTTTGATTCCTAGGACACTTTCTATATGTGTAAAGGTTTATTTCTATGTAACACGTATTTGGTTATGGATTTCCCAGGTAGCTCACTGGTAAAGAATTTGGCTCCTAATGCAGGAGCTGCAGAAGATGTGCATTTGATCTCTGGGTTGGGAAAATCACCTAGAGAAGGAAATAACAATCTACCCGGTATTCTTGCTTGGGTAATCTCAAGGACAGAGGAGACTGGCAGGCTACAGTCCATGGGTCAGAAAGAGTCAGACATGACTAAGCATCATTCAGCATTATGTAGGTGAGATATGAACCATTTTAGAAAGTCTATCATAAATGGAGAAATTTTGCCTTCTATAGAAAATCTTGGTAGAATGGACAAGTTGTGTCCCTCTCTGTTTTATTTTAGGTATCTGATAAGCTAATCAAGGGATGGAAAGAAAACAAGGACTAGAATGACCATAAATCAGAAGCAATGAATGTCACCCTGTTCTATGTCCTGCGTATCAGTAGAATGCATAACATTGAATAAATGCTGAACAGTATTTTTAAATAACTTGGCATCAGTCTTCTATGTGACACTGAGTAAATGCTAAATTATATTTTAAATCAGTAGACTTCATCCTATTTACAAGAACTGAAATTTTTGAGGGAATACTCTGATTATTTAGACATTTTTCTATGTAATGTTTCTCTGAAATTCAGATTGACAAATCTGCATTTCTGTCACTACAAGTCTATATTTACCCTCAATGCTACCTAGGTGGTTGCTTGTTTTCTGCAAACACTGATAATATCTTTAGACCACTTCAATATCTACCAGTAGTCCTTTCTCATTTCCATACATATTATGTATCGCTGGCAACAGCACACCTATCTGAGTGCAGAGCAATAAGCAATCTTCAGATGATTGATACTTTTGATACCACCCAGCTGGGTAATGAAAGAACTTTCATTGATTGGCTGCTCTAGGTGTCTGGTCATGAAGAGATGGATTAAATAGAAGGGCTGATTCAATGTTGGATCCTTTTAATGGCACTGCGTAGTATGTAATCCTCCCATAACCTACTTATTTGTGTAGCCTTTTTCTAGTACTGCTTTTCTTTGATTCCTAGGACACTTTCTATATGTGTAAAGGTTTATTTCTATGTAACACGTATTTGGTTATGGATTTCCCAGGTAGCTCACTGGTAAAGAATTTGGCTCCTAATGCAGGAGCTGCAGAAGATGTGCATTTGATCTCTGGGTTGGGAAAATCACCTAGAGAAGGAAATAACAATCTACCCCGGTATTCTTGCTTGGGTAATCTCAAGGACAGAGGAGACTGGCAGGCTACAGTCCATGGGTCAGAAAGAGTCAGACATGACTAAGCATGCACAAATATTAGGTTATAGATAAACATAGAGTCATATAATTATCTATATACATATAATACTATATAATGATATTCAAATTTCCTTTTCTTTTAAAGAGACCCAAATGGATTAGGGCAACACTAATGACCTTTTTAAAACTTAATTACCTGTTTACAAACCCATTGCCAAATACCATCACATTCTGTGGTACAAGGCATTAGAGCTTTGGTGTATGAATTGAGGGGTAAGGGTATGATTCACCCCATAAAAGGTCATGTAAAGGAATGTCCCATTTTTTAGGAAGTACATATAGAAGTAAAATACCTTACTATCTGGGATTTATTTCATATGGTTTAGCAGGGAGAAAAGAGTGCATGTCTGACATACATACATACATTTTCTTTCTGTCTCTCTCTCAACTCTCTCTCTTGCCGTAGTCTCTAGCTCATTCTTCCTTTGAAGGGCAATTATCAATTTTAAAAATTGGTAAATCTGTAATAAAAGGTAATCTTTTACCTTAAAATTTGAGAATTTCCAAAATAAGAAGTTGGAGGGGAATAAGAAGCATAAGACACGGTACTTCCCATCATTGTTCTGTTGTCCATTTGGCCTATTCAGGCTCCATATAAGGTAATGGAAATGTCCATACTGGGTGAAACTTGTTGTCTGTGAACATATGTATTTTAATTTTTAGCTTTTAACACTATATTTTTAAATTTTGGCCTCTTTTTATTATTTTTTATTTTATTAATTTTCACCCATCTTTGTTCTTTGGCCTGTGTGGGCCTCCCATTGCAGTGGCCTCTCTTGGTGCAGAGCTCTGGCTCTGGGCACATGCACCCTAGAGTGCTGGCTCATAATTGGACACACTGGAATAGCCGTTCCATGGCATGTGGGATCATCTTTATCCACTGGATCACCAGGGAAGCCCTATTTTTTTTTAATGTTAAGAGATTTTTTTAATTCCAGACATTCCAGTAAGAATGTCTCATCTATTTACTTGTCTAATCCTCAGAACAGCCATATGGAAACAACTTTCTTTCTCCATCTTTCATATGAGGTAATGGTAATACAAAGGTTAAGTAATTTATTCACAAATATAAACAAGATAATCAGAATTTTGACTAACAGTCTTTACTGTAAGCCCATAATCTTAATTATCATGTTATACTGTACCTCTTAGGGTGAAGGAGAATCTTTGTCTTTGTCAATACTGTACATTTTGTGGACAGAGTTTTGGTTTTCTGTGTGTAGTTTTAGTCCTTTTTCTCATTCTTTACTCTCATGCATTTTAACACACTTTTAGTAATAAATATGTTTGGTATTATTTAACATATTTATGGTTTACTTGTATTTTAGTCAGGTTTGTTTAAATCTAAGAACACAGACCTCTGAAACAATGATAACCAAAGATGTTGTTATGTGATTATTAAATACAGAAATTCTCAAGGACATCTAAAACCAAAAGTTTAATAAGGATTCAAAGAGATCAAATCTGGAAATGGAAATTCGCTCTGATTATAGTCTCAACAAACTATTTAGAAAAAGATATTAAGATGATATCACCCGTGCACACCAACTGAATAAGTGGTAAGAGTAGAGTCCAGCCTCCTGTCCAAAAAAAGCTATGAATCCTTGTCCCTAAATGTGTTACCTTAAGCTTGCTCATTTGAACCTAGAATGGCATTTTCCTACCAAGCTACAGGCTCTTGAGATTTCCCTAGTCTGTGCACATTGGCTTAGCATTCTCTACTCTCTTAGTAAAAATTTAATATAATTTGCTAACTTGGAGGATTTGGTGTGCTTTTTCTCTGTTAAGTATTTATCTCAAGTGTAAAATAAGAAGAATCCTGGAAGGAATCACTAGAGATCTTGCTTTTTGTACAGTTTTTGTTTGTTTGTTTTGTTCTGTTTTGTTTTAAGGCTATCTCATAGCACAATTTATTCATATTTATCTTATATGAATATATTGTAAAGATATTAGTGTATTTCATGGGTAGTAATGGTCTGATAACTGTATGAAATATTTTGATGCACATCTGTTTTCTTTTTTGGTTAGTACACATCTGCCTCCACAAGATAACAAAATTAGCTCTTTTACCTGTTAATAAAATAAGACTTTTTGTTGTTGTTGTTCATTTCGCTCCTGTCATGCCCCTGGTTTCTTTTATTATTATTATTATTATTATTATTATTATTATTATTATTATTATTATTATTATTATTTATTTATTTATGTATTATTAAGACTTACAGAGTTTTGTTGTTCATAGACATGTATGTTCCCAGATCAGTCATATGCATATCCCTAGTCCCGTCCCCCTCCTAGCCCCTCCCATCCACCCTTCCAGGCTGTCATCCCAAGCCCTTGTAAGAACTCCTATTCCCTTAGTGCAATGACAATAGCTATCTTTATCACATATGATAGTTTAGGTTTCCATGTTACTCCCTCCATACCTCCCACCCACTATTCATTCCCCACAATGTCCATATGTCTATTCTTTGTTTTTCCATGGGTTCACTGTGTGTGTTATTGTTACCCTTTTGCTAGATTTCATATATATGTGTTAGAATACTGTACTTGTCTTTCTCTTTTTGACTGACTTCACTTTTTATGATAGGTTCGAGATCCAACCACCTCATTAGGACTGATTCTTCTGCATTTCTTTTAATAGCTGAGTAGTATTCCATTGTATATATGTACCAGAGCTTCTTTATCCATTCGTTCTTCGATGGACATCTATATTGCTTCCATGTTCTAGCTATTGTATAGAGAGCTGCAATGAACATTGGGGTACAGGTGCTTCTTTCAGTTTTGATTTCATCAGGGTATTAGCCTAAGAGTGAGATTGCTGGATCGTATGGTGCTTCTATTTTTAGTTTTTTAAGGAATCTCCATACTGTCTTCCATAGAGGCTGTATCAATTTACATTCCCACCAGCAATGCAGGAGCGTTCCCTTTTCTATGCCCCCTCTCCAGCATTTATTATCTGTCGATTTCTTGATGATGACCATTCTGATGGGTGTGAGGCGGTATTTCATTGTAGTTTTGACTAGTTCTGCTAGTCTAGTAGGTGGGTCAGAGAAGATCTTGTTTGATTTATGTCCTTCAGTGTTTTACCTATATTCTCCTCTAAGAGTTTTAGGGTTTCTGGTCTTAAATTTAGGTCTTTAATCCATTTTGAGTTGATCTTTGTGTATGGTGTCAGGGCATGTTCCAACTTCAGTTTTTTGCTTGTAGCTGTCCAATTTTCCCAGCACCATTTGTTGACGAGGCTGTCTTTGTCCTATTTTAGATTTTCATCTCCTTTGTCAAAAATAAGTTCTCCATAGGTGCGTGGTCTATCTTGTTCCGTTGATCGATAGTTCTGTTTTTGTGCCAGAACCATACTTTCTTGATGACTGTTGCTTTGTAGTATAGTCTGAAGTCAGGGAGGCTGATCCTTCCAGCTACATTTCTCTTTCTGAGGATTGCATTGGCTATTTGAGGTCTTTTGTGTTTCCATGTGAACTGTGTTTTTCTTTGGTCTAGTTCTGTGGAGAATGTCATTGGTAGTTTGATAGCAATCGCACTGAATCTGTAGATGATATTTGGTAGTATGGTCATTTTCACAATATTGATTCTTTTGGCCCAGGAACATGAATTATCTCTCCATCTGTTTAAGTCTTCTTTAATTTCTTTCATGAATGTCTTGTAATATTCTGTGTACAGTTCTTTTGTTTTTTGGGGGTGGGTTTATTCCTAGGTATATTATTCTTTTGGTTGTGATCGTAAAGGGTATTGCATCTTTGATTTTGCTTTCTGATTTTTCATGATTTGTATATAGGAATTCCAGTGATTTCTGTATATTGATTTTGTATCCCACGACACTGCTGAATTCGTTGATTAGCTCTAGTAGCTTTGTAATAGTGTCTTTGGGGTATTCTATGTATAATATCTTGTCATCTGCAAAAAGAGAGAGCTGTACGTCTTCTTTTCCAATCTGGATTCCTTTTATTTCTTTCTCTTCTCTTATTGTTGTTGCTAGAAATTCCAGGACTATGTTGAATAATAGTGGTGAAAGTGGACATCCCTGTCCTGTTCCTGATCTTATAAAGAATGCTTTCAGTTTCTCACCGTTGAGGATAATGTTTGCTGTGGGCTTCTCATATGTGGCTTTCACTATATTGAGATAGGATCCTTCTATGCCCATTTTCTGAAGAGTTTTATCATAAATGTGTGTTGGATTTCTGGTTTCTTAAATTTAGTCTTTATTTTTCCAGTTGTTGGGTCAGAGAAGATCTTGTTTGATTTATGTCCTTCAGTGTTTTACCTATATTCTCCTCTAAGAGTTTTAGGGTTTCTGGTCTTAAATTTAGGTCTTTAATCCATTTTGAGTTGATCTTTGTGTATGGTGTCAGGGCATGTTCCAACTTCAGTTTTTTGCTTGTAGCTGTCCAATTTTCCCAGCACCATTTGTTGACGAGGCTGTCTTTGTCCTATTTTAGATTTTCATCTCCTTTGTCAAAAATAAGTTCTCCATAGGTGCGTGGTCTATCTTGTTCCGTTGATCGATAGTTCTGTTTTTGTGCCAGAACCATACTTTCTTGATGACTGTTGCTTTGTAGTATAGTCTGAAGTCAGGGAGGCTGATCCTTCCAGCTACATTTCTCTTTCTGAGGATTGCATTGGCTATTTGAGGTCTTTTGTGTTTCCATGTGAACTGTGTTTTTCTTTGGTCTAGTTCTGTGGAGAATGTCATTGGTAGTTTGATAGCAATCGCACTGAATCTGTAGATGATATTTGGTAGTATGGTCATTTTCACAATATTGATTCTTTTGGCCCAGGAACATGAATTATCTCTCCATCTGTTTAAGTCTTCTTTAATTTCTTTCATGAATGTCTTGTAATATTCTGTGTACAGTTCTTTTGTTTTTTGGGGGTGGGTTTATTCCTAGGTATATTATTCTTTTGGTTGTGATTGTAAAGGGTATTGCATCTTTGATTTTGCTTTCTGATTTTTCATGATTTGTATATAGGAATTCCAGTGATTTCTGTATATTGATTTTGTATCCCACGACACTGCTGAATTCGTTGATTAGCTCTAGTAGCTTTGTAATAGTGTCTTTGGGGTATTCTATGTATAATATCTTGTCATCTGCAAAAAGAGAGAGCTGTACGTCTTCTTTTCCAATCTGGATTCCTTTTATTTCTTTCTCTTCTCTTATTGTTGTTGCTAGAAATTCCAGGACTATGTTGAATAATAGTGGTGAAAGTGGACATCCCTGTCCTGTTCCTGATCTTATAAAGAATGCTTTCAGTTTCTCACCGTTGAGGATAATGTTTGCTGTGGGCTTCTCATATGTGGCTTTCACTATATTGAGATAGGATCCTTCTATGCCCATTTTCTGAAGAGTTTTTATCATAAATGTGTGTTGGATTTTGTTGAAGGCTTTATTGCATCTACTGAGATTGTCATGTGGTTTTTGTCTCTCAATTTGTTGATATGGAGTATCATGTTGATCGATTTGTAGATATTGAAGAATTCTTGCATTCCTGGGATGAACCTGACTTAACCGTGAATTATGAGTTTTTTGATGTGTTGTTGAATTCTGTTTGCTAGGATTTTGTTGAGGATTTTGGCATCTAAGTTCATCAGTGAAACTGGCCTATAATTTTATTTTTCTGTGTTGTCTTTGCCTGGTTTTGGTATCAGGGTGATGGTGGCCTCGTGGAATGTGTTTGAAAATGTTCCTTCCTGTGCAGTTTTTTGAAAGAGTTTTAGAAGAACAACATTAGCTCTTCTTTAAATGTTTGGTAGAATTCACCTGTGAAGCCATCTGACCCTGGACTTTTATTTTTGGGTAGATTTTTTATCACAGAGTCAACTTCTGAGCTTGTGATTGGGTTGTTCATAGTTTCTATTTCTTCCTGATTCAGTCTTGGAAGATTAATCTTTTCTAAGTAACTGTCCATTTCCTCCAGGTTGTCCAGTTTGTTGCCTTATAGCTGTTCATAGTAGTCCCTAATGATCCTTTGGACTTCTGCAATATCTGTTGTAATCTTTCCTTTTTAAATGTTGAGTTTGTTGATCTGATTCTTCTCTCATTTTTACTTGATGAGTCTGGCTAGTGACTTGTCAATTTTGTTTATCTTTTCAAAGAACCAGCTTCTCATTTTATCTTTACTATTGTTTCTTTCATTTCTTTTTTCATTTATTTCTCCTCTTATCTTTATGATTTCTGTTCTTCTGCTAACTTTGGTGTGTTTTCATTCTTCTTTCTCCAGTTGTTTTAAGCATAGGGTTAGGTTGTCTGTTTGATATTTTTTCTTGTTTCTTGAGGTAGGATTGTATTGCTATAAGTCTCCCTCTTAGAAATGCTTTTGCAGTACCATCGGTTTTGCCAGTTTTTCTTATTGTGTTCTAGAAATTCCAGGACTATGTTGAATAATAGTGGTGAAAGTGGACATCCCTGTCCTGTTCCTGATCTTATAAAGAATGCTTTCAGTTTCTCACCGTTGAGGATAATGTTTGCTGTGGCTTCTCATATGTGGCTTTCACTATATTGAGATAGGATCCTTCTATGCCCATTTTCTGAAGAGTTTTTATCATAAATGTGTGTTGGATTTTGTTGAAGGCTTTATTGCATCTACTGAGATTGTCATGTGGTTTTTGTCTCTCAATTTGTTGATATGGAGTATCATGTTGATCGATTTGTAGATATTGAAGAATTCTTGCATTCCTGGGATGAACCTGACTTAACCGTGAATTATGAGTTTTTTGATGTGTTGTTGAATTCTGTTTGCTAGGATTTTGTTGAGGATTTTGGCATCTAAGTTCATCAGTGAAACTGGCCTATAATTTTATTTTTCTGTGTTGTCTTTGCCTGGTTTTGGTATCAGGGTGATGGTGGCCTCGTGGAATGTGTTTGAAAATGTTCCTTCCTGTGCAGTTTTTTGAAAGAGTTTTAGAAGAACAACATTAGCTCTTCTTTAAATGTTTGGTAGAATTCACCTGTGAAGCCATCTGACCCTGGACTTTTATTTTTGGGTAGATTTTTATCACAGAGTCAACTTCTGAGCTTGTGATTGGGTTGTTCATAGTTTCTATTTCTTCCTGATTCAGTCTTGGAAGATTAATCTTTTCTAAGTAACTGTCCATTTCCTCCAGGTTGTCCAGTTTGTTGCCTTATAGCTGTTCATAGTAGTCCCTAATGATCCTTTGGACTTCTGCAATATCTGTTGTAATCTTTCCTTTTTAAATGTTGAGTTTGTTGATCTGATTCTTCTCTCATTTTTACTTGATGAGTCTGGCTAGTGACTTGTCAATTTTGTTTATCTTTTCAAAGAACCAGCTTCTCATTTTATCTTTACTATTGTTTCTTTCATTTCTTTTTTCATTTATTTCTCCTCTTATCTTTATGATTTCTGTTCTTCTGCTAACTTTGGTGTGTTTTCATTCTTCTTTCTCCAGTTGTTTTAAGCATAGGGTTAGGTTGTCTGTTTGATATTTTTTCTTGTTTCTTGAGGTAGGATTGTATTGCTATAAGTCTCCCTCTTAGAAATGCTTTTGCAGTACCCCATCGGTTTTGCACTTTCGTGTATTCCTTGTTGTTTTCTTCTAGGAATTTTTTTTATTTCTCCATTAATTTGCTCAGGAATCATTTTGCTTTTTAGGTGTGTGATGTTTAATCTCCATGTGATTGTGTTTTGAGCATTTTTTTTTCCTGAAGTTGATCTCTAGTTTCATTGCATTGTGCTCAGAGAAGATGGTTGATATAATTTCAATTTTCTTGAATTTACTGAGATTTGATTTGTGGTCCAAGATGTGGTTTATCCTGGAGAATGTCCCATGGGCACTTGAAAAGAAAGTATATTCTTCTGCTTTTGGATGGAAAGTCCTAAAATATCCGTGAAGTCCATCTCTTCTAGTGTGGCATTTAAGGCTTGTGTTTCTTTATTAATTTTCTGTTTTGATGATCTGCCCATTGGTGTAAGAGGAGTGTTAAAGTCTCCTACTATCATTGTGTTATTGTCAATTTCCTCTTTTATGTCTGAAAGTGTTTGTCTTACATATTGAGGTACACCTGTGTTGGGTGCATAGATATTCATGACTGTTATGTCTTCCTCTTGGATAGATCCCTTGATCATGATGTAGTGACCTGCCTTGTCCCTTATAGTCTTCTTTATTTTAAAGTGTATTTTGTCTGATATGTGGATCCCTACTCCAGCTTTCTTTTGATTTCCATTTGTGTGGAATATCTTTTTCCAGCCTCTCACTTTCAGTCTAGGAGTGTCTCTAGGTCTGAAATGGGTCTCTTGTAAACAGCATATATATGGGTTTTACTTCTGGATCCATTCAACCAAACTGTGTCTTTTGGTTGAAGCATTTAGTCCATTTACATTCAAAGTAATTATTGATATGAATGTTCCTATTGTCATCTTCTTAGATATTTGGGGTTTGATTTGTAGGACTTCTCCTACTTTTGTATTTATTGGTTATGTCAGGCCCATTAACACTTGTTGTAAGGCTGGTTTCATGCTACAGAATTCTTTTAGCTTTGGTGGTCTATGAAGCTTTTGACTTCTCCATCAAATCTGAATGAAATCCTTGCTGGTAGAGAATTTTTGGTCATTGGTTATTCTGTTTTAGCCATTTAAATGTGTCCTGCCATTCTCTTCTGGCCTGCAGAGTTTCTGTGGAAAGATCAGCAGTTAAATATATGGGATTTCCTTTATATGTTACTTGTTGTTTCTTTGTAGCTGCTTTAAGTATTCTATCTTTATATTTAGTCTGTGTTAGTTTGATTAGAATGTGCCTTGGTGTGTTTCTTCTGGGGTTTATCCTGTATGGAACTTTTTGTGCTTCTTTGACTTGGTTAACTATTTCCTATCCCATGCTGGGGAAGTTTTCAACTATAACCTCTTCAAGAATTGTTTCATAGCATTTCTTTCCCTCTTCTTCTTCTGGGACTTCTATAATTCTAATGTTGGTGTGTTTGACATTGTCCCATATGTCTCTGAGGCGATCCTCAGTTCTTTTGATGCTTTGTGCTTTGTTCTTCAGCAGTTATTTCCACCATTCTGTCTTCCAGCTCACTTATCCATTCTTCAGCCTCTGATACTCTACTGTTGAGACCTTCTATAGTATTTTTGAGTTCAGCAATTGAGTTGGTTGTCTCTATTTGCTTATTTTTCATTTCTTGCATGTCTCTTCTCAGTGCACTAATTTCCTCTAATATTCTGTTTTCAGGGTTTTGAATCCTCACTAGTATCGCTCTTATGAATTCTCTTTCAGGTCATTTGTCTATCTCCTCTTCTGTCATTTGGATCTGTGTTTCTTTAGTTTGTTCCTTCATTTGCACAGCGTTTCTTGGTCTTTTCATTATTATGTTAACTTTTGTTTCTTTGTGTGTATCTGTGTGTGTGGAGTTTTCTTCCCACCAGCTTTCGTGTTTGAATTCTCCCTTCCTTTGGGTTTCTGTCCTTGTAGAAGGGTTCAGTGGTTTGTGTCTTGGGTGATGTTAGGTCTTGTTTGCAGGTGAATAATCTCTAATGTTGTATGTTCTTTGTTAGTGTGGGGTTTTGGAATCAGGGCTTCCACTCCGAGGATCTTTGGTTTGATGTCTGGTCAGGGGCTGTAGGCTCTATGTCTGGTTTGCTATGATGCTCAGCAGTATTAGTTCAAATACAAGCATATGAGGAACAAGAGGTGCATCCCTGATGGATGACAGTCATAATATCATGCAAATATTTTCTAACATAGTGGAAAATATATACATACATACACATCAATAACCACAACTAAATAGTCTAAGAGGGATACAGCATAGGAAATTTTTCTGGCAAATGGCACAAAGATGGTACCTGACCATTAAGCTCTAACTACTGCCTAGAAAAATAGATCCAGGGCAAGGTCCGGCTGGGAATATTACAATGAAAGCTTTTTTTAACTAGGACATGTGTTGAGGGTGAGAAGGAGGAGAGTGTATGGGTAATGAGAAGGAATATATTCGCCTTGCAAGGATTTTGTAGGGTTAAGTAACAAAGATTAGTGTGTTGTAGAGTTTGGTACAGCTGGAAGAGCATAGTAGAGACAGGAAAATAGGAAATATTTATATAGAGAATATTAGTAGATAGAAAAAGATTTTATATTTAGAACATACAGAGAGGCAGCAGTGGCAAAGAGGAAAGAAAATTAAAAGTTTAAAAAAATTAAAATTAAATAAATTAAAAATTAAAAAAAAGAAATTAAAAATTAAAGGAAAAGAAAAAAATTAAAAAGAAAAGATTAAAAACAAACCAAACCGAACAAGTGAACAAACAAAATAAAACAAAACAAAAAAGGGGTAAATACTGTCCCTGGTTTTTATCTTCTCATCTGCATGTGGACCTTTCACCAGTTTGCTCTTGATGTTGTCCCAGGTTTCCCTATTCTTTCCCTTGCAGAGCCAGGATCTGCAGCCAGCTCAGGTGCTGGCCGGGGAGGCTGGCTGTTCCCTGTCCATCAGGTGGGGGCCGCACACGTGGTCCTGTGCTGGAGGGCTCCCGGTTCCACTGTGCACCCCTGGTAGCCTCCAATCCCTTCTTTTCTCCCGGTTTCCTCTGCCAGTGGGATGTTAGGTCTTGTTTGCAGGTGAATAATCTCTAATGTTGTATGTTCTTTGTTAGTGTGGGGTTTTGGAATCAGGGCTTCCACTCCGAGGATCTTTGGTTTGATGTCTGGTCAGGGGCTGTAGGCTCTATGTCTGGTTTGCTATGATGCTCAGCAGTATTAGTTCAAATACAAGCATATGAGGAACAAGAGGTGCATCCCTGATGGATGACAGTCATAATATCATGCAAATATTTTCTAACATAGTGGAAAATATATACATACATACACATCAATAACCACAACTAAATAGTCTAAGAGGGATACAGCATAGGAAATTTTTCTGGCAAATGGCACAAAGATGGTACCTGACCATTAAGCTCTAACTACTGCCTAGAAAAATAGATCCAGGGCAAGGTCCGGCTGGGAATATTACAATGAAAGCTTTTTTTAACTAGGACATGTGTTGAGGGTGAGAAGGAGGAGAGTGTATGGGTAATGAGAAGGAATATATTCGCCTTGCAAGGATTTTGTAGGGTTAAGTAACAAAGATTAGTGTGTTGTAGAGTTTGGTACAGCTGGAAGAGCATAGTAGAGACAGGAAAATAGGAAATATTTATATAGAGAATATTAGTAGATAGAAAAAGATTTTATATTTAGAACATACAGAGAGGCAGCAGTGGCAAAGAGGAAAGAAAATTAAAAGTTTAAAAAAATTAAAATTAAATAAATTAAAAATTAAAAAAAAGAAATTAAAAATTAAAGGAAAAGAAAAAAATTAAAAAGAAAAGATTAAAAACAAACCAAACCGAACAAGTGAACAAACAAAATAAAACAAAACAAAAAAGGGGTAAATACTGTCCCTGGTTTTTATCTTCTCATCTGCATGTGGACCTTTCACCAGTTTGCTCTTGATGTTGTCCCAGGTTTCCCTATTCTTTCCCTTGCAGAGCCAGGATCTGCAGCCAGCTCAGGTGCTGGCCGGGGAGGCTGGCTGTTCCCTGTCCATCAGGTGGGGGCCGCACACGTGGTCCTGTGCTGGAGGGGGCTCCCCGGTTCCACTGTGCACCCCCTGGTAGCCTCCAATCCCTTCTTTTCTCCCGGTTTCCTCTGCCACAGCTCTCCGCTGCCTGCAGGACAGCAGCTTCCCCAGCTGCTGCTCTGGGGATGCACCGGACTTTGCAGGCTTCTGGTGCAAGCCCACTGCCTGATTAGGGACTAAACCCCAAATACTGGCGCGAGGTTCCCTATCTGGCTCAAGCCAGCTTTTTGGGCTGCACCCTGCAGGGGATATCCCTGTTCTATTACGCACGCAGTGTCTCAGCTCACCTGGTACATGGTGACCTGTACTGTCCTGGAGGGATTTTCACACTGAGCGCTTCATTCTGTCCTCCCGGCACACTTTCCAGCACTCTCTCCAGTCGCATTTCCCTGCGGTCGAGCCGGGTTTTTGGGCTGCAACCCGCAGGGGATTTCCCTGTTCTATTCCACACACCGTCTCCCACCGCTAGCAGTGTTCCAGCTCACCTGGCGCTTGGTGACCCTGTATTGTCTCAGTGGGATTTTCGCACTAAGCGCTGCCTTCTGTCCTCCAGGTGCACTTCCCAGTGCTCTCCTGTCTAGAGAAGTTTTTGTTTATCTCTTTGTCATTACCAAAATAGATCTTTATTCAGACAAAAATGATGAGTAGTTTCAGGTACACAATTTCACAAAATTCCTTATGGAAATCTGTACTATATTATATCCAGTATTCGCCTTTTATTTAAAAATGCACTTGTAAATTTACTCAAAGACCTCTCAATACTATGCAATTTATAGCTAGTGTCTAGCATATCTTTGGCATTATGAGATAGATGACCCTTCTTTGACTTTTACTACCAGTACCTTGCATGTGCTTGCACATTACTCAGTCTATGAGAACATTTACTCCATTAAAGTGGTACTGTGCCTCTTAGTAGCATCAAACTTTTTCTTCTATAACCTGAAATTTTCAATTAATATTTGGATTCATTAGCTTATTTAGCATGGAAGTAAGGTTCATCAACGATAGCTACCCTCTTCACCACCATCTGAATTCAGTCTTTTTGGTAAGTATTTATTTCTCCAGAAAATTAACATGTATAATTTGTAAATCATGTATACAAAATTACCACTGATTCCTATCATCATCCCCAAACTCTCAAGTGAAAAGAAATAGCATCATGTGAAATAAGAACTGTTGAACAGCAGAAGGAGGAGGACATGTTCTGGTTGAGTATGTTCTATATACTAAACAATATATCTCATTTAATTCAGGAAAATGCCTTCTTATTGGGTTTAATATTTATTACTTTTCTAGTGAATAAGCTTAGGACTAGAAGTTAAGTAACTCCTCAGAATAAAGAAGTAACTCCTCAGAAACAAATAGTTACTTGGATCAGAATTCAAATTAATTGGCATTGGACAAATATTAGTTGGATATTTTGGGATAAAAAATCAGACAATGATATTGGTCAGATACTTAAAACTTTAGAAGTGACTTATATCTAACTGACTGTAGGTTTATTCTATACATAGTAGAGTCCTTGTAGGTTTTTTTTTTTTTTTTTGACTTTTTAAAAATTAAAATATAGTTAATCTGGCACTTCCCTGGTAGCTCAAAAGGTAAAGATTCTGCTCGTAATGCAGCAGATCTGGGTTCAATCGCTGGATTGGGAAGATCCTCTTGAAGAAGGCATAACAATCCATTCCAGTATTGTTGACATTGATAATCCCCATGGAAAGAGGAGCCTGGCAGTCCTCTGAGGTCTGTGGGGTTGCCAAGAGTCAGACATGACTGAGCAATTAAGCACAGCACAGCATAGTTAATTTACAATTATTATTTTTAATTTAAGGTGTATACCAACATAATTCAGTTTTATATATATATATATTCTTTTTCAGATTCTTTATTATAAGATTATCATAAGGTATTAAATATAGTTTCTTGTGCTATATAACAGGTCCTTGTTGTTTATTTTATATATATAGTATATATATGTAATCCCAAAGTCTTGATTTATCTCTTCCTCCTCAACCCTTTGCTAACCATAAATCTGTTTTCTATGCCTACGAGTCTATTTCTGTTTTGAAAGTAGTCATCGCTTTTAAATCGCTTATAATCTAACTTGGGTAGTGTACCTTGTGATAAGTGTGATTATGTTTCACAAAGAGTTTGATAATTTTTCATGAAATTAATTTACCTGAACTCAGTGATTTAAAATTAACTTTTACTTTAATCAGTATACAAAATTACCACTGATTCCTATCATCATCCCCAAACTCTCAAGTGAAAAGAAATAGCATCATGTGAAATAACAACTGTTGAACAGCAGAAGAGGAGGACATGTTCTGGTTGAGTATGTTCTATATACTAAACAATATATCTCATTTAATTCAGGAAAATGCCTTCTTATTGGGTTTAATATTTATTACTTTTCTAGTGAATAAGCTTAGGACTAGAAGTTAAGTAACTCCTCAGAATAAAGAAGTAACTCCTCAGAAACAAATAGTTACTTGGATCAGAATTCAAATTAATTGGCATTGGACAAATATTAGTTGGATATTTTGGGATAAAAAATCAGACAATGATATTGGTCAGATACTTAAAACTTTAGAAGTGACTTATATCTAACTGACTGTAGGTTTATTCTATACATAGTAGAGTCCTTGTAGGTTTTTTTTTTTTTTTTGACTTTTTAAAAATTAAAATATAGTTAATCTGGCACTTCCCTGGTAGCTCAAAAGGTAAAGATTCTGCTCGTAATGCAGCAGATCTGGGTTCAATCGCTGGATTGGGAAGATCCTCTTGAAGAAGGCATAACAATCCATTCCAGTATTGTTGACATTGATAATCCCCATGGAAAGAGGAGCCTGGCAGTCCTCTGAGGTCTGTGGGGTTGCCAAGAGTCAGACATGACTGAGCAATTAAGCACAGCACAGCATAGTTAATTTACAATTATTATTTTTAATTTAAGGTGTATACCAACATAATTCAGTTTTATATATATATATATTCTTTTTCAGATTCTTTATTATAAGATTATCATAAGGTATTAAATATAGTTTCTTGTGCTATATAACAGGTCCTTGTTGTTTATTTTATATATATAGTATATATATGTAATCCCAAAGTCTTGATTTATCTCTTCCTCCTCAACCCTTTGCTAACCATAAATCTGTTTTCTATGCCTACGAGTCTATTTCTGTTTTGAAAGTAGTCATCGCTTTTAAATCGCTTATAATCTAACTTGGGTAGTGTACCTTGTGATAAGTGTGATTATGTTTCACAAAGAGTTTCATAATTTTTTCATGAAATTAATTTACCTGAACTCAGTGCTTTAACTTTAACCAGTTAACTTTTACTTTAATCAGTATACTCAAATAAGCGTTTATTTGCATATTGGTATAGGTTCTAGCAAATCTGTCTTTAGAAAACTTCTCATAACTATTGATGAGAAGAGAGGTAAGGAGGGAAGAGAGGGAGAGGGGAAAGGAAGCTAGAGAAAAATCTCAGATTATGGGACGCTTTGCAGAGTTATATAGTAAGCTTACATACACAAAAGCTTGTGAGCTGTTGCATTCTCAGCATTTTGGCATACTTTACAAATAAATGTTTCTGACCAGGCTTCTTAACCTCTTTGGTCAGTAGAAATTGATAGGAAGTTGAGACAAGAAATTCATACAAGGCTTTACTGGGGCTACTACTAGACCAGAAGGGAGCAAAAACAAGTAGTAGGTTCCCTTGTTTGCTGGCTGAGACAGGGTGAATTGGTTCCCTATATCAATTGAAGGTAGGGGGTGTTTCTAGGGGTCAGGCCAGAGGGCTGGCTTAGGAGGTCTGCCCACCCACATGGTGGTATTGTGTGCAATTTTTTTGGTTGTTTGGTTGGTTGGTTTTTACAATCATTTTGTATCTTGTTCATAAGTTGCCCAAACTACAAATAAAAGCATGTAGTCCCTTTAAATTTCTTTAGTTCTTATGGTTCTTTAGCCCCTTGTAGTTACTTTGTATCATGTTGCTGTAGATGTTTGCTTAAGTGTGAGCACTGCAGCAAAGGGTCCAAGTCCCGGCCTGTCTCATAAAGGCTATCATCTTTATTTACATATATAGGTAAAGAGATGAATAATACACATGCATCAGTTAACCTTTCACATTCTCTCAGCACAGTAGAGCTCTACTTGCAGGTATTGGTAGGTAGGTACAACCAATACAATGGTCCAGATACTCTGTAGAAACTCAAACGTACAATTGTTCTTGCTGTCACTTGTTTATCAGACAAAATTATTTTATGTATTATAGAGACAACTGATTTCTTTTCCTAAAGCTCTACTTTCTACTTAGAAAACAAGGTAGAAAGACAGAATACTGTTTTGTTTTGTATTTATAAGTGATAGTTAAAAATTCAGCACAATTAGAGCTATAAGAATTTTAGATTTTTAAGCACTGCAGGAGAACTGGAAAGTACTGAGAGGAAACTGAGTATAGCACATGTCCATGAAAAAGAGGCCTGGAATTTTAAACCAAATCTTGTAATTACTTATCTGTATGTGATCCTGAGCAAACCATTTCATCTCTCCAGACCTTTATTATAATTTAGTAATCCTACTATTCAAAGTGGAGAAAGGAAACTTTCATCAGGGTAGAATAGACATAACATTAGCTCAACATTTATTTTCATTTGGTACAAGTAACCTCTGCATTTTAAACTTAATTATTATTATTTTCTTTGATAGCATCACTTGAAGTAGATCTTTGTTAACCATTCCTCATTTCTGGTTAACAGATCCACTACTTAACATAAATGTGGCCTTAACAGACTGCCTGTGAGAAGGTTAAACTCATTTATGAGCAAAGAGAGAATACTTCTTTCTTTGTGGTTGATTAATTTCTTTTCTCTTGTCTCTTTCTCTCTATGTTCATCATCCTTGATCATTATTTCTATCCTTAACTGTATTGCTGTATATGTTCCTCTCTCCTCACAGGCTTTTCCTGTTACACTTATACATGCCTTAAACATACCTGACCAGTTTCCCTGGATATATCTGTCTGTTCAAGCCAGAAGTCACTATAAAGTTTCCATGTCATATTTTAAAAATGAAGTCAGAGCAATTGACTGACTCAGTGCAACCAGTTTTTTGGATGTCCAGTGGCTAGCTAACCAACACTGGTTGAAAACATGGAAAATAGGCAGGGGTAGGAGGTACTTCCCTACCTAATGTAAAGGAAATCTGGCCATAGTTGCTAAATGGTATAGGGGAAAAACTTCTTCCTTGAAGAAAAGAAAAAAAAAAAGTCATGAACTGAACTAACATTCCAAACTAAATTCCCTAACTGTAACAATCTGTATTTCACAAAGACTTATCAATGTATTATAGAGACAACTGATTTCTTTTCCTAAAGCTCTACTTTCTACTTAGAAAACAAGGTAGAAAGACAGAATACTGTTTTGTTTTGTATTTATAAGTGATAGTTAAAAATTCAGCACAATTAGAGCTATAAGAATTTTAGATTTTTAAGCACTGCAGGAGAACTGGAAAGTACTGAGAGGAAACTGAGTATAGCACATGTCCATGAAAAAGAGGCCTGGAATTTTAAACCAAATCTTGTAATTACTTATCTGTATGTGATCCTGAGCAAACCATTTCATCTCTCCAGACCTTTATTATAATTTAGTAATCCTACTATTCAAAGTGGAGAAAGGAAACTTTCATCAGGGTAGAATAGACATAACATTAGCTCAACATTTATTTTCATTTGGTACAAGTAACCTCTGCATTTTAAACTTAATTATTATTATTTTCTTTGATAGCATCACTTGAAGTAGATCTTTGTTAACCATTCCTCATTTCTGGTTAACAGATCCACTACTTAACATAAATGTGGCCTTAACAGACTGCCTGTGAGAAGGTTAAACTCATTTATGAGCAAAGAGAGAATACTTCTTTCTTTGTGGTTGATTAATTTCTTTTCTCTTGTCTCTTTCTCTCTATGTTCATCATCCTTGATCATTATTTCTATCCTTAACTGTATTGCTGTATATGTTCCTCTCTCCTCACAGGCTTTTCCTGTTACACTTATACATGCCTTAAACATACCTGACCAGTTTCCCTGGATATATCTGTCTGTTCAAGCCAGAAGTCACTATAAAGTTTCCATGTCATATTTTAAAAATGAAGTCAGAGCAATTGACTGACTCAGTGCAACCAGTTTTTTGGATGTCCAGTGGCTAGCTAACCAACACTGGTTGAAAACATGGAAAATAGGCAGGGGTAGGAGGTACTTCCCTACCTAATGTAAAGGAAATCTGGCCATAGTTGCTAAATGGTATAGGGGAAAAACTTCTTCCTTGAAGAAAAAGAAAAAAAAAAAGTCATGAACTGAACTAACATTCCAAACTAAATTCCCTAACTGTAACATTCTGTATTTTACAAAGACTTATCAATGTATCAATATCAGAGGTCAGGTTCATGGTGGGTAGTAGAATTTATTCAGGATATACTGGTTATCAGTCAGTTGAGTATTAAATCGCAAAGTCTTAAGTTAGCCCACTAGATCACTGCCTTGTTTTCCTTCATCTGTGCAACTCTCTTTTATAAATCTTGTATCTTTCTTTTATAAATATTTGAAAATGCTTGCCTCACAATTTAATTTCTAAATAGGTAAAATCCTACTATAGTGAGTATGTTAAAACCGTCATTTGGATAATTTACCTTAGGGAATAGAGATTTTCTTGGACTTACAATGGGATTATGTCACAATAGACTCATCAAGAATACCTTTAATATTGCTATTCTAGTAAGCATCATAGCTTAGCCTAGCCTGACTTTAACAGTCTCAGGACTCTTAACGTTAGCCTTCAGTTGGACAAAAGCATCTAGCACAAAGTCCGTTTTGAAACAAGGTGTTGAACTGCTCGTGTAACTTATTGAATACTGCATAGAAAGTACAATACAGAATGCTTATATAGGTACAGAATGGCTGTAGATGTATTGATTATTTCCCCTGTGATCACGACTGGGAGATGTGACTGCTGCCACTGCCCAGGATCATTAGATAGTGGGCACCATATATAGCTGAGGAGGGCATGACAACGCACTCCAGTATTCTTGCCTAGAGAATCCCATGGACAGAGGAGCCAGCAGATCACAGTTCATAGGGTCGCAAAGGAGTGTGGAGCTTAAGGGGAAGGAGCCTTATACATGCCTTAAACATACCTGACCAGTTTCCCTGGATATATCTGTCTGTTCAAGCCAGAAGTCACTATAAAGTTTCCATGTCATATTTTAAAAATGAAGTCAGAGCAATTGACTGACTCAGTGCAACCAGTTTTTTGGATGTCCAGTGGCTAGCTAACCAACACTGGTTGAAAACATGGAAAATAGGCAGGGTAGGAGGTACTTCCTACCTAATGTAAAGGAAATCTGGCCATAGTTGCTAAATGGTATAGGGGAAAAACTTCTTCCTTGAAGAAAAGAAAAAAAAGTCATGAACTGAACTAACATTCCAAACTAAATTCCCTAACTGTAACATTCTGTATTTTACAAAGACTTATCAATGTATCAATATCAGAGGTCAGGTTCATGGTGGGTAGTAGAATTTATTCAGGATATACTGGTTATCAGTCAGTTGAGTATTAAATCGCAAAGTCTTAAGTTAGCCCACTAGATCACTGCCTTGTTTTCCTTCATCTGTGCAACTCTCTTTTATAAATCTTGTATCTTTCTTTTATAAATATTTGAAAATGCTTGCCTCACAATTTAATTTCTAAATAGGTAAAATCCTACTATAGTGAGTATGTTAAAACCGTCATTTGGATAATTTACCTTAGGGAATAGAGATTTTCTTGGACTTACAATGGGATTATGTCACAATAGACTCATCAAGAATACCTTTAATATTGCTATTCTAGTAAGCATCATAGCTTAGCCTAGCCTGACTTTAACAGTCTCAGGACTCTTAACGTTAGCCTTCAGTTGGACAAAAGCATCTAGCACAAAGTCCGTTTTGAAACAAGGTGTTGAACTGCTCGTGTAACTTATTGAATACTGCATAGAAAGTACAATACAGAATGCTTATATAGGTACAGAATGGCTGTAGATGTATTGATTATTTCCCCTGTGATCACGACTGGGAGATGTGACTGCTGCCACTGCCCAGGATCATTAGATAGTGGGCACCATATATAGCTGAGGAGGGCATGACAACGCACTCCAGTATTCTTGCCTAGAGAATCCCATGGACAGAGGAGCCAGCAGATCACAGTTCATAGGGTCGCAAAGAGTTGGACGTGATGGAAGTAACTTAGCGTTCACGCATGCACCATATATTGCTAGTCCAAGAAAAGGTTAAAGTACAAAGTTTTAAGTACATTAGCCATTTTCCACCACTTATCTACAAAGGATACATTACAAGACCTCCAGTGACAGCCTGAAACTGGGGATAGCACTGAACCCTACACATACCCTTTTATTGTCCTGATGACTGGGGAGCATACACAGCATGGACATGCTGACAAACAGATGGTTCACATCCAAAGTTGGACAGGGGAAGGCAGTGTGAGGTTTCACTACAAAATAAAAATGTTTCATCATTTAAAGCTTATGAATTACTTCTGATATTTTCCATCTAATATTTTTGGACCATGGTTGACTGTGTGTAACTGGGATCACAGAAAATGAAACCATGAATAGTGGGATTACTTTATGATTTCCAGTCATTGATTATCACCTCCTTAACACTGTATAGTCAGAATATCATAAGTTGAACCATAATAAGTGAGGGACTATCCATATGCATTGCATATGTATATATATATATATATTTGTGTACATGTATATATATATATGAAACAGTTTGATTGGCAGATGGAGATTGCATATATTTATAGTGGCTTACTGCTTTTATTCATAATGGAATATGAACTTTCTTATTTTACTTGTGCTATTTCCCGTGGCAAAGTAAGTAAAATTTGGGAGCATTTATTGAGGAAATTCTAAATATTATAATCTTAGACTTCTGAATTTGCCAAGTATTATTAAAAACTATTGCTTACTCAAATAACTTTTCCTTTCATTTAAATCAAATAAAAATAATTTATAGTAGTTATATATGTATTTTAAATTGCAACTTTCCTAAGTAATAATTTCACAATACATTTGGTGTCAGTTGAATATTTGTCTTCTCTTTCTCCTATAGTGTTGATAGGTGTTTGTTAACATTTGCCTTAGTAATGAATATTTATCACATAAGAATTTTCCAGTTACAAATGTTAGAAAACTCCATTCAAATAAGCTTAAACGAACAGGGAAAATTTAATGGCTCAGATTTCTGAATACAACAAACAGTGCTGACTGTGGTGTGGCTGGATTTAAGATTCTAAAATATATCCTCAGGACCTCTGTTTTCTCCATTTGAGTAACTGAACAGAGCAGGTTCACTGATATGCTAATTTCCAGTTAGATGAACTGTTAGTATCTATTAAATATTTTTAATTATCACTTAATAGTGAGATATTCTCCTGAATAATTTTTAGGCACTATATCAGTCAGAGTTGTACCAGGAAAAAAAGAAAAATATATATATATAGCTTTTATAAATATGTATACCTTTTTATTTTTAAGGAATTGGCACATATAATTGTAGGGTCTAGTTAGTTAGATGAATATGCTTAGAGAAGACAGTTAGGCAGTCTGGAAGTCTTGAACAAGAGCTGATAGTGCAGTCCATATTTAGAATTTCTTCAGGAAAACCTTGGTTCCGCTATTAAACTTTTCAACTCATTAAGTCAAACCCATTCAGATTATTGAGGATAGCCTTAGATATTAATTATATAGACAAAACATCTTCATAGTAACACCTAGGATAGTATTCGATTGAACTGGAGATTATAGCTTGCTAAATTGATATATAAAGTTAAATATCATAGACACCAATTTAGAAGAAAAATGTCATGAAAGTTGACAGCAAATAGTAACCCAGGAAACATTCTAAAACAAGATTTGATATTCTCTTTGAAAAACTAATTGGCCTTAATGTTAGAAATCACTAAGATTTGGAAAAGATTGCCATGATTGACTGGTCTATAAGGCTGTGCTTAGTTGTTCAGTTGTGTCCAACTGTTTATAACCCTTTAGAGTGTAGACTGCCAGGCTCCTCTGTCAGTGGGGTTTTTCAAGCAAGAATACTGGAGTGGGTTACCATGTTCTTCTCCAAGGGGGTCTTCCTGACATAGGAATTGAAACTGCATCCTGTGTCTCTTGCGTTGCAGGCAGATTTTTTACTACTGAACCATTGGGTAAGCCCCTTGAATAGTCTACTATTTTTAATTCTTTGATTCGGATGCTAACAAGAGTTTGTTAGATGGCACTGCTTTTAAATCAGTTAACAGTCTGCAGTTACCCAACTCAGCCATCTCTGAGTATTTATTCGTAAGTTATGAAACACATTTATCTTCAGTAATCTTGCTCCTCATTCCCTCCAAAAGTAGGGGTTAGATACCTAAGAACTCCCTGTTGTATTGAGCTCAGTAGATACCAAATGAATGTTTCTGGGAAGAAATAATGAATAGGGAGAGGAGAGGAAAACTGAATAAAAATATTTTGGCATTATTAATAATGTTATAATGGATAACTGAATGCATGTGCTGTCTCTTATTTGTGAAGATACATCTTCAAGATGAGCTTCATCCACATGTTAAATGAAAGAAATTGTACATGTTTATTTAATTTTGTAAGATGCTGTCAAATTTCCATCATAGTGATTATAGAAGATGGAGATTTCAGCAAGCTATCTAAGTGATTATTGTGCACAATAAAGTTTGAGAACATGAATATTTATGAGTATTAACTTTTTTGTCCAAAAACATCTGTAGGAATACATATTTGCTGGCAAACTTGTCAATTTGCATAGCCTGCAAAACTAGCTATTGATGGAAACCCTAAAGATCATCCTGGTCAATAAACCCTGATCTAGAAGCACCTAGAAGTTATTACAATCTCTGTTTTGCTAACTGAGCCAGAACAGTTTTTTCCCTTCATCAGCTTCCTTTGCCCTTTTCAGTCTTAGCCATACTTTAGTCTGCACTGATCCTGCATTTCCACTTAAAACAAAAGTAAGAAATTTGAATAATGTCACTTATGAAGAAGTTATTGCTTTACAGGACATTTGCCTTATTTTTCCAAGTTTATCTGACTTTCACAGTGAGCAAAGTGGATATCAAAGAAATCTTTATTTTCTACAGTGTTTTATCTATATAAGCATATGATTTTATCATCATTACAATATTATTGCACATTTTATTCCAACAGCAAACCAAGATGTGCTCACAAGTATAAACAATAAATATTATATTAAAAAATGATGTTGTAGTTAAAGTTTCATTTTCACCACACTGTTTTTTTCCCTCCATTTAGTAAGAATTTAAATAGAAATTGACAGTTCAGCTAACTGGTAATTAGCATAGCGGTGAACCAGATTTGTTCAGTGGTTCACAACTTCATGGATACTTACCTTAGCTGCTTCTGAGACAGCCATCTGTGTTATTTTAGTTCAGGAAAAAAAAAGAAAAAGTGCCTTTAAAAACCAATAGAACTTCTTTAAGTACAAAAATTAGGTTATGCATCTCTGAATATTTCAAAGAACAACTTTTTTACATTGAATATATTACGGCAAATATTCTAATATTTCACATGAATCAAGTATATTGAGCATAAGCTTTCAAGTACTGAAATCTTACATCCTGACCCCTGAAGGAGGTTGTGTTGTTCTTGGTCATGAAAAGTAATAAGCCAAAACTGTAAAATCCATTCTTATTAAATGGAATGACACCTTGAAATCTTATAGATAGCCAGACTTCCTGAGAAAAACATGAAGGCTCAATATATTCCATAAATATATTTTAGGACAGTTATTATAGTGACTAGAATGTTCCTCTCTAGTCATCCTTATTTCCACCCAGTTAACTATCAATTCTTGTTGACATAGACCCCAACATACTCCATGAATTGCTCTCTTCTTTCCCATTTACTCCCATGTTAATGCTATCTATCAAACTGGTATCTCTTGATCAAATCTCCCAACCTTGTCAGTCCATCTTCCCCACAGCAGGTAAGATTAGGTTCTTCACATTCATAGTGACTATACAAATATCCTACTTTAAAGTAAACAAAGAAGCAAAACTTTTGTTACATTCTGGAAATAGATGCTTTAAATTCCTTAGGGATACATCCAAATGGTGTGATAACCTGGTGCCTATAGGTAGGTAAAAATTAATATTGAGGAGATTCCACTAAAAATGAAAATTGGCCAGGATAGAGGAGTACCAAATCATACCATGATCTAATATCACTACTCTCTACAAGTTCTCTAAAGATAATTTTGTGCAAAAAGGGGTAGTGCAATTAAACTGGGCAAAGCAGTAATTTATTATTAGCTAATGCTTTGGGAGCAAAGAACTCCAATGGGCTGTGCTGGATAATGTGGAAAATCAAGTTATTTTCATATGCCAGGATGGCCTTATCCATATTTTTTGTGCTTTTAATGTATTTTAAGTCTGAGTTTTAGATTTTATTTTCTAGTATGAGGGAGTAAATCCAGAGCTTATATAGATGTATATATAGAAAGAAAGAGAAACAATATGGACAGATACATGGTTAGGTTGTGAACAGAATAAAGCACATGGCCTGTTTTTCTCTTGGAGATTATAGTCCACTTAGTAAACCAATCTTAAATTTATTGTGTGTGTGTGTACATATCTGTTTTATGGAATTAAATAAGGAAGAATGTGATAAAAATATAAAATGCCATGTGATTTTATCAGGCAGACTTAACTGATACTGGAAAAACAGAACAGAAGTTGAAAACTAAAGCCAAAATCAGAATAGCATGCTCGAAATTTACTTTCCAGACTTGGGGGCAGGGTATGTGGAGAAAGGAAAAAATGACTAAGGTATTAGAATTATGTAAAAGAATAATGATAGATGGTCAAGATTTTAAAAGTGGGAAACTATATCATTAGATGAAGCTGAGAGATATAGGCAGAGACTAGATCATCTAACTGTTTGGGGTGATGTTAAATATATGAGGTTTAGTTCTGATTGTGATCAGCAGCTGTAGGAGGGCTTTTATAATGTACGATTCGCCTCAAGGACGAGTACTGTCATTGATACAGCCTACTAGTTGAGACAATCAAAAAACAAGAGAGGTTGCAAGATAAGAAGAGTGTAGTATTCTGGAATTAGTATTGGAGAAGACACTGATTTTGTATCTACTCCTGAGGTTGTTTTTAGAAGCCCACATTTTCAGTGACTGCTGGGAAAGGATGACCTCAAGAGACAGTAAGTTTCAGTAAAGGCAAAAAGGTAGAATTAGCATTCAGAGTAAAGTCTTAGGATATTGGGGAATTTGTGAACATAAAATTGGACATTCAGAGGGCAGATTAGAAGTTTTGTGTAGGAAGAGAGGAGGTTGCATCAGTGGACCAATGATAGGCAACCATACGCTTTAGGCAAAGACCTGTGTAAATAAGGATAAGGATATTAAAAACTTTTGATTTGGATATAGATGGATTTATAAAGTTTCAATTACAACTAAAGAATAATGGCCACCTGGGAGTCCAAATATTAGGCCAAAGACGTCATTAACTTTCAGGTGATAAGATGTGGTAGTTGCAATTTAAGAGTAGCCATGGGTGGTAGACATGAGTGAGTAACATCACCTAAGTGTCAGGCAATGCCAATCCAGGGAAAAATGATTAGTTATTTATCCCATTATGTCTCAATCTATGTTAAATATTGATGAGACAACAATGTGACAAAATAAAAAGAAATAATAATAACAATGATAAGGGCTCAGCAGTAAAGAATCTGCCTGTAATGCAGGAGTTCCAGAGATGTGTGTTTGATCCCTGTGTTGGGAAGATCCCCTGAAGGAGGAAATGGCAAACTACTCCAGTAATCTTGCCCGAGAAATCTCATGAGGGTTGCAGAAGAGTTGATAAGACTGAACAACCAGATAACAACAATAATAAAAATCTGCAAACCTTTTTATTTCTTCATTTTTTTCTCTCCTTCTTTTTACAACGCTTGTTTGTTGCTTGCTGAATTAATCCCTAGCTCTCAGAATATGGAACAAAAAAAACAGATGGGAATAAAACCCCAAGAGAAAAATTTGCTTAAAAAAAACAAAAACATGAGTTACAGGCAGTGTTGAGATAGGGTGGAGACTGATAGAGGCTCTATTTTGAATTGTGAAAGAGTTTAGCCAGCTTGGACTGGGGAAAGACATTTGAAAATTTATTGATATGTTCTGAGTAATAGTTTTTTTTTTTTTAATGAATGAAGATTTTTTAAAAATTATCAAGTATTCATATATTTCTTCTCTGTTTACAGGGGAGATGGCAAGAAAAATCATATGCATTCTATTTATATGTCTATAATATAAACATATTGGGATTATATGAGGGTTACAAGTTGGGGTTATATAAGGGTTACATGTGAACATTATAAAATGATTGCTTTATATAGAGTTAGCATTTTAATATGTATTTCCTAAGGCAGTATGATTTTTGATTGTTCAGAATCTTTGCTACAAGAGATATTTGAATCTCTAAAAATGGAACATTAAACAATGTAGTGTCTTACTTGTGGCACATTAGTTTACAAGTACAGAAACCCAAGAAATTTATACAGATCTCCAAGAGGCTAAGGGAACCATGTGTCTGCCTGAGGACAGAAAATTGAAACAGACTCTGGGGCCTAGGGAATTCCTTACTCAATGACTGCATGGCTCCTTCCATTCTGTCTCTATTTCATGATTCCCCTGCATCTGACCACATGCTCTGGTTTCCCTCCTCTCTCCACTCCACCCCACCGATGTTAGCACAGCTGCCCACTAGGTGAGCTCCACACTGTTTGGTATGGATTAGTGAGAGAAAGGGTCTAAGTCATTCAGCTCAGTCTATAGTTTGGTTTCACTTGCATCTTATGTCCCCAAAGTGGGAGGTGGGGAATGAGAGGGCTAATATTGACACATAGCACTGCAACTCTCAGAAAGACTGAGTGGGGCAGATTTAGGTAAATGAGGATGCTGATTGAGTAAACTACATTGACTGATATATCTGTTTCATTAACACTTTCAGCAAAATTTTTAGTGGGAATGTTTCCAGAATATAGAGTAATCTGCTGAGAGCAGGAACCTGTATGTCAAGTTTAATTTCTGTGTGTTTATGTGTGAACTGAAAACCAAGTACCAGAGAGATTTTTCAAACAAGGAAAGCAAAAACCCCAATCAAGTAAAAATCAATAAATAACTGTCTTAAGCAATCTTGGCTAGACAGAGAAAATAGTTTATTTATCTTCCACATCCCTTAAGTAGCAGGAGCTAATAGAAATTGAATTTAAACCTGTTGTTTCAAAGACTCATTACTCTTTAATAATCACAATTGCATTTTAGAACTACAATGCTAAATATTTAATATTTTGACTTTAATTCAGTGTATACATTAATTACTCATATGCATTCTATTTAAATGTATATAATATAAACATATTGGGATTATATGAGGGTTACAAGTTGGGGTTATATAAGGGTTACATGTGAACATTATAAAATGATTGCTTTATATAGAGTTAGCATTTTAATATGTATTTCCTAAGGCAGTATGATTTTTGATTGTTCAGAATCTTTGCTACAAGAGATATTTGAATCTCTAAAAATGGAACATTAAACAATGTAGTGTCTTACTTGTGGCACATTAGTTTACAAGTACAGAAACCCAAGAAATTTATACAGATCTCCAAGAGGCTAAGGGAACCATGTGTCTGCCTGAGGACAGAAAATTGAAACAGACTCTGGGGCCTAGGGAATTCCTTACTCAATGACTGCATGGCTCCTTCCATTCTGTCTCTATTTCATGATTCCCCTGCATCTGACCACATGCTCTGGTTTCCCTCCTCTCTCCACTCCACCCCACCCATGTTAGCACAGCTGCCCACTAGGTGAGCTCCACACTGTTTGGTATGGATTAGTGAGAGAAAGGGTCTAAGTCATTCAGCTCAGTCTATAGTTTGGTTTCACTTGCATCTTATGTCCCCAAAGTGGGAGGTGGGGAATGAGAGGGCTAATATTGACACATAGCACTGCAACTCTCAGAAAGACTGAGTGGGGCAGATTTAGGTAAATGAGGATGCTGATTGAGTAAACTACATTGACTGATATATCTGTTTCATTAACACTTTCAGCAAAATTTTTAGTGGGAATGTTTCCAGAATATAGAGTAATCTGCTGAGAGCAGGAACCTGTATGTCAAGTTTAATTTCTGTGTGTTTATGTGTGAACTGAAAACCAAGTACCAGAGAGATTTTTCAAACAAGGAAAGCAAAAACCCCAATCAAGTAAAAATCAATAAATAACTGTCTTAAGCAATCTTGGCTAGACAGAGAAAATAGTTTATTTATCTTCCACATCCCTTAAGTAGCAGGAGCTAATAGAAATTGAATTTAAACCTGTTGTTTCAAAGACTCATTACTCTTTAATAATCACAATTGCATTTTAGAACTACAATGCTAAATATTTAATATTTTGACTTTAATTCAGTGTATACATTAATTACTCAATATAATGTGGATAATCACTTTCTTGTTCAATTTCTATATACTTCATGAAAAAAATAAAGTATTAATATTGATGCTTTTTGAATAACACAGTTATTTTTAAAACAAGATTGAAAACTGAAGTTCCTACTATAATTGTTGCTAAGGAAAACATAGTTTTTTCTAAAATGTGAAGATATGAAGCTCTCTAATTTAACACCTGATTACTAACATGGAAGGTTTGCCAGGTCCTTATCAGAACACATTTTTTTTTTTTTCAACTTAGCATTATATGGCCTAGTTTTATGGTGCACTCCCCTCTTATTTATTTCTTACACAAATTAATGTTGGGAACGCCATTTTAAGCAGTTAAATGCATGATATGTAATTACATTGTAGGAACTCTAAAAATTTCTAAATTCCATCATTGAGCTATAACTAAAATGTTACAGATAAGAATAATGATAAAAAACCAGGACTGACTATGCAGTTAAAGGATGTGGATAGGTGACTTCCCTGGTGGTTCAGTGGCAAAGACTATGCTATTAATGCAGGGGGCCAACGTTTGATACCCAGTTGAAAAACTAGATCCCACAGGCCACAACTAAGATCAAGCACAGCCAAGTAAATGAATGAATCAATACTCAAAAAAAAGTTGCAGCTTTACTTTAAATAGTAAAAGATGTGTGTAAGACTCTATTATGTTTAAATTCCCCTTTGCAATTTTGGACAGACTATGAAAGTATCACTTAAAGCAACTATCACTTTGAAAAGTAAGTCTTATTTTTATCAACTAAAGAAAAAAAAAAGCTTTAAGACATCAGTATGTGTAACAATTGCTTTGCTCTAAAGCATAAGGATGATTGGGGCCGTAACTCTGTAAGCATAGTGCTCTGTCACTGTTGATCAGTGTTCCCTTTGTGACTTTTGATTTATGTCAGGCAAGTTTACCAACAATACTCAAATTTTCTTACTATCCCCAATTGTAATTTTTTAAAAATTATATATCTATAGTAAAACTACTCATGTAATTAACAAGGATATTAGTTACGATAAATTTCCCAAATTAGATAAGATAAGGAAGCCTACTTGAGAAACTCTTTACTCCAGCTGTCAAATTAGAATTAAGGAACTGGATGAATCATTTAAAGTTTGAAACAAATGTTCCTTTCGTTTATGAACTAATAGTTAAGCATACCTTGGAGACAGTAGCTGGGATGTTGTTTAAGTTTTGAGTCAAGGGAACTGAATGGCATTCAAAAAGGAAGTGAAGAAAGAGAATAGAAACCTCAATTTAGTCTTTTCTAATTTCTAGAACAGGGCTTTCCTGGTAACAGCTGATAAAGAATTTGCTTGCAATGCAAGAGACCGTGGTTCGATCCCTGGGTTGGGAAGATGCCCTGGAAAAGGGAAAGGCTACTCACTCCAGTATTCTTGCCTGACGAATCCCATGAACAAGAGGAACATGAAGGGCTACAGTTCAAGAGGTTGCAAAGAGTAGAACTCTACTACATTCACACCCTTCTATTTTTCCCAGCAACGGGGTCTTTTCCTGATGCGACAAAACAACTCATTGGAAAAGGCCCTGATGCTGGGAAAAACAGAAGGCAGAGGAGAAGGGGACGACAGAGGATCAGATGGTTGTATGGCATCACTGAGTCAGAGGACATGAGTTTGAGCAAGCTCCCAGAGATGGTGAAGGACAGGGAATCTGGCATACAGCAGTCCATGGAGCTGCAAAGAGTTAGACAGGACTGAGTAACTGAATTTCTAAAGAATAAAATAAAAATTGTGTCTACAGGAAAGAACAGAGCAATAAGAAATGACAATAGTGCATCCCTGAAGAAATGGGGCACAGGACAAATGTGGTAATGGTCTCCAGCATCCACCCTGAGTCTGGTATTCAGACTGTTACCCAGGCAGCTCCTTGGCTGTGCTAGAAGCAACAGAGGATGCTTGGTTCTGGTGGGAGGAGATGACTGAAAACTGGAAATTGAGAGAGTTAAGTGTTCAGAAAACACTGAATAAGATGCAATAGGTGAGATTTTAAACCACCATTTGTGCTTCTTTTTAGGAAATTTTGATAGACTGGAAAACTGCGAAATTGTAATTTTTTAAAAATTATATATCTATAGTAAAACTACTCATGTAATTAACAAGGATATTAGTTACGATAAATTTCCCAAATTAGATAAGATAAGGAAGCCTACTTGAGAAACTCTTTACTCCAGCTGTCAAATTAGAATTAAGGAACTGGATGAATCATTTAAAGTTTGAAACAAATGTTCCTTTCGTTTATGAACTAATAGTTAAGCATACCTTGGAGACAGTAGCTGGGATGTTGTTTAAGTTTTGAGTCAAGGGAACTGAATGGCATTCAAAAAGGAAGTGAAGAAAGAGAATAGAAACCTCAATTTAGTCTTTTCTAATTTCTAGAACAGGGCTTTCCTGGTAACAGCTGATAAAGAATTTGCTTGCAATGCAAGAGACCGTGGTTCGATCCCTGGGTTGGGAAGATGCCCTGGAAAAGGGAAAGGCTACTCACTCCAGTATTCTTGCCTGACGAATCCCATGAACAAGAGGAACATGAAGGGCTACAGTTCAAGAGGTTGCAAAGAGTAGAACTCTACTACATTCACACCCTTCTATTTTTCCCAGCAACGGGGTCTTTTCCTGATGCGACAAAACAACTCATTGGAAAAGGCCCTGATGCTGGGAAAAACAGAAGGCAGAGGAGCAGGGACGACAGAGGATCAGATGGTTGTATGGCATCACTGAGTCAGAGGACATGAGTTTGAGCAAGCTCCCAGAGATGGTGAAGGACAGGGAATCTGGCATACAGCAGTCCATGGAGCTGCAAAGAGTTAGACAGGACTGAGTAACTGAATTTCTAAAGAATAAAATAAAAATTGTGTCTACAGGAAAGAACAGAGCAATAAGAAATGACAATAGTGCATCCCTGAAGAAATGGGGCACAGGACAAATGTGGTAATGGTCTCCAGCATCCACCCTGAGTCTGGTATTCAGACTGTTACCCAGGCAGCTCCTTGGCTGTGCTAGAAGCAACAGAGGATGCTTGGTTCTGGTGGGAGGAGATGACTGAAAACTGGAAATTGAGAGAGTTAAGTGTTCAGAAAACACTGAATAAGATGCAATAGGTGAGATTTTAAACCACCATTTGTGCTTCTTTTTTAGGGAAATTTTTGAAATAAACCAAAGGCTTACCCATCGGTTTCTAAGCCCAAAGGCAGAAACAATAGAGTACAAAGCTATTACGTTTCAGTTCAAAAGGCATAATATAATCTATTAATTGAAAAAATAAATCAAGCAAACTCAAGATAGAGATATTTGAGACTTCCCTGGTGGTCCAGTGGTTAAGATCGTGCTTTCCAACACAGGAGGTATGTGTTGGATCCTTGGTCAAGGTGCCTCGTTACCAAAAAACCAAAACATAAAACAGAAACAGTATTGTAACAAATTCAATAGACTTTATAAATAGTCCACATCAAAAAAAAATTAAAAACAGTGATATTCTTCAAAACAATTCATGTATACGTTTTAATAATAACCAAAAAAACCTAAATAACTATCCAAAATTAAAGGAGTTCAGAAGAGAAAAAAAGACATTAAGAGCAGTATTATGATGCTGGATTTGGATTCTAAATTAGAGAGAAAAAATTTTGCTATGTAGAACATTATTGGTCAAGAAACTATAATTAAAAAGTATATATTGTATCAGTGCTAAATTGGCTAATTTTTATACGTGTATTATGGTTATGAAAAAGATTGCCCTTGTACTTAGGAGATGCAGACTGAAATCTTAGCTGAAGAGGGTTATCATTTGTGCAATTTAGTGTCAAATGATTCAGACAATACTAAAAATATCCAGAGGAATAAAAGGTGAAGAGCTGGTGAATTTATGCTAAGCATATAGCCTTTTATTCTACAATCCTTACAACTTTCCTATTAATTTGATATTATTTCATAACAATGTATTAAAAACAAAAGGCACAGCAAATATTTGTGTAATGGCTCTGACATGTGTAATGGCTCTCATACATGTGGACTTGGAATGTATTTCATATATAAACTAGAAAAAGGTGTCATTTCTATCTTACAGGCAATTATTTAAGATGAGTAAGACAATGGGATTCATTTTTTATAAGAAAGGAAAAAGTATTTTTTTTTCAGTCCAGCTTAATTTATGTCACAAGTGTAATTTAGTTACATTTTAGGTAATTAAAACTATAGCTTTTGTTTATAATCGTAATAGTCATACTTCATTAAGCAATGCCCTGGGAATGAAGCTTTTCTCGGTAACAATTGGAGATAATTTTTTAGCTAAAATTAAACTGTACTAAAACAACCAAAGAAACATCTATAGTCATAATCACAGTCATAATCATGTGACTAGGGTTACTTATTGCATGCAGATTTATGTTATTAGTGCTATTTCCTTGGAGAAGACTTTCATTTCTTGCATTTCAATTATAAGTGAACAGAGCTTATCATAGTCAGTATTCCAAAATCTGGGGAAGTTTGATTTGATGGAAAGACCATCTTTGACATCACCACTTGGCACTGTTCTGCTGTGTGCTGGGAGTACAATGACAAATTCTTCACTGTTCTGGCTTGATGCCATTTCACACATGCAAAGTCCTCCTGTTCTTCCGATTTTACATTTCCATTTTAACAGCAAAATTTTGATGAATCATATATTTATACTTTCTTTTAATACTTTGGTTTCAGTTTATTCAAATAATCTCAACATGTTTTATTATGACCTGCAATAAATATGAGAATCACTTGAATCATTCCTGATGTAATAGGTTTGCATCACTGAAAATATTTATAGACAAATTATTTACATTTTTCCTGCCTCCTTCCTTATCATCTGGTTCACATTTCTCTATAACTGAACTTTATTTCAAACCGAAATATCAAAAAAATCACTAATGTTTTAACAGATTCCAAATTTAATGATATCTTGATTTATATTCCTTTTTTTCTTTTTCTTTTTTTTTAATTCTGTGAAGTGACAGACCCAGTCAGTCCTTCCAGTTCTTTACCGTGGAACTTTTCTTTACTCATCTGTAAGAGTTTGCATCTTTGATCGTAACCTCTGATCTTATCTGGTCTCATTTCTTTGACAACATGCCTCCAAGATTCTTATCTTGGCACTCTTTTCTTTTTGTCTTTTTTTGTTTTTTTAGGATCACATTTAATTAAGTCACCTTAAGGTGAGTTGAGAGTTCTCCTCTTGAGGCTCATTTTTCCTCTTCAGCCTCACATAGATATTTGTATCCCCTGCTTTGTGGCACTATATATAGTCTATACACAACATGTTAAATAATACGGGCCAGAGCCCATATTATTATCCCAAAACGAAGCTACTGGTACACCAACATCTGTTTGGTTCTGTGAAATGGACCAGTTGGAAAACAAAAACTATAAAAAGACAGGTATTTTGGTATAATGTTAGGAAGAGAGTTTTTATGATAGAAATAGTGGGCAGTGTTCTACAGGAAGGAAGAGGAAAACTGGTGATCTTAGTAGTAACTTAACTTCAGATGACTGTGAACAAACTGATTAACAATGAAGAAAGAGGAGATGAAAGAAGGAAGCTGGAAGAAATTGTGGTAGAGAGACAGCGACAGCAAGGGAGGAGGAAGGGAACTAATGAGCTCTCATAGGAATAGAAGTTGAGCATTTAGCATGAAAATAAAAGTGTATGCCATTTTATTTCTTCTCCAATGGAATAGAAAACTCCTCACCTGAATGGAATGTCACTTGAAAAACATTTTTTACCATTGTGATAAATTGATCTTCCAGGAATATTTGGGAAAATATATACTCATAATAAAATCTGGCTCACACTACACAGGCCAGTATGAACCAATGTTGAAAAATTAGTCACAGTTTCTCACAGCAGAAAAAGCTAAATTAAAGTTTAAATATTACTCCTTAGCTTGAAAGATACCCCATATTGTGAGATTATGCAGCAATGTTGAAAAAAAGTAACTAAAAACTAAATCACCAAGTTTATAAAATCAAATATTCTATACTCTAGGTAATCTTAATATCGCTCAGTCACTGGAAATCAGATTATTCTTGAGATGGTATTTAAGTCAAAGGAAGATAGTCCTCCATTCACAAATGTAATTTACTTTCATGAGTAGGTAATCTTGTTAAAATATTGTCAGGTTAATTGAAATTGATTTGTGTTTACTAAACATAGTCAATGCTAATCAAATATTAGACACTGTGGTGCTAGAGATATTTAAACTTTTGGCAGACACTGTTAGCGTTTCATAGAAGGATTTCTTATCTCAGAAATCAACGTTGCTTTTCAGCCTTTTCTTTAAATATACAAATAGAAAATGAAAGGAAGTGTACTGCATTTTCTTTATGAAATTTTGTGAGTTGGGGATATTTGGGAGGATGTGGGATTGGTTTGGGGGTGATTATTTTTTTCCATTGCTATAAATGGCACATTTGCTTTTCCATCTGCTTAATTCCATTGCAAGTTTGCTATTCTCTACTACTCATAGCATCATCGAGCTCCACATAATAGCTTTTATAGGAGACAGATATTACCAGGCAATTTGAAAAGCCGGTTGAAGATAAAGTCTTATAACTCACATGCTCTGGCCTGGTTACTTGGCTCACTTCTGAAGCTTATTCCAAATGGGCTGTACAGATCTCCTGTGGTATATGTGTATTGGCTCTATGAAGCTTAAAGAAACATTTCCCCTAATACAAAAATAAGCCCACCATAATCATTCATTTTGCGGAAATTTTACAGTTGTTAGTTAACCTGCTCCCTTATGCCCTGCAATATTCATTAGCAGATTTCTCTGTTTATGAGTGATATTATATGGAAATGGTTATGGGAAGCTAACAGATGTAACCACTGAAATAAATTAGAAGGAAAAGTTCTGTGTTTTACAGATGGTTCTATTGAATGTGCTGCCCCCACCCCTCCACTTTAACATCTAGTTTTCTTTCAACAGAAAACTTTTCTTTACCGACTATGGGAATGTGGCCAAAGTGGAGCGATGTGACATGGATGGGATGAACAGAACAAGAATAATTGATTCTAAGACAGAGCAGCCAGCTGCACTGGCACTAGACCTAATCAACAAATGGGTTTACTGGGCAGATCTTTACTTGGAGTATGTGGAAGTAGTGGACTATCAAGGAAAAAACAGACATACTATCATCCACAGCAGACAAGTAAGTACGGTTTGATTGGAAAATGCAGCTAAAGTAATCAAATATTAGACACTGTGGTGCTAGAGATATTTAAACTTTTGGCAGACACTGTTAGCGTTTCATAGAAGGATTTCTTATCTCAGAAATCAACGTTGCTTTTCAGCCTTTTCTTTAAATATACAAATAGAAAATGAAAGGAAGTGTACTGCATTTTCTTTATGAAATTTTGTGAGTTGGGGATATTTGGGAGGATGTGGGATTGGTTTGGGGGTGATTATTTTTTTCCATTGCTATAAATGGCACATTTGCTTTTCCATCTGCTTAATTCCATTGCAAGTTTGCTATTCTCTACTACTCATAGCATCATCGAGCTCCACATAATAGCTTTTATAGGAGACAGATATTACCAGGCAATTTGAAAAGCCGGTTGAAGATAAAGTCTTATAACTCACATGCTCTGGCCTGGTTACTTGGCTCACTTCTGAAGCTTATTCCAAATGGGCTGTACAGATCTCCTGTGGTATATGTGTATTGGCTCTATGAAGCTTAAAGAAACATTTCCCCTAATACAAAAATAAGCCCACCATAATCATTCATTTTGCGGAAATTTTACAGTTGTTAGTTAACCTGCTCCCTTATGCCCTGCAATATTCATTAGCAGATTTCTCTGTTTATGAGTGATATTATATGGAAATGGTTATGGGAAGCTAACAGATGTAACCACTGAAATAAATTAGAAGGAAAAGTTCTGTGTTTTACAGATGGTTCTATTGAATGTGCTGCCCCCACCCCTCCACTTTAACATCTAGTTTTCTTTCAACAGAAAACTTTTCTTTACCGACTATGGGAATGTGGCCAAAGTGGAGCGATGTGACATGGATGGGATGAACAGAACAAGAATAATTGATTCTAAGACAGAGCAGCCAGCTGCACTGGCACTAGACCTAATCAACAAATGGGTTTACTGGGCAGATCTTTACTTGGAGTATGTGGAAGTAGTGGACTATCAAGGAAAAAACAGACATACTATCATCCACAGCAGACAAGTAAGTACGGTTTGATTGGAAAATGCAGCTAAAGTAATCAAATGAATGGTATCATGCTAGGAGGAAGACTGAAAATTGCAATGTTGAAAATTTCTTATGAAATCAAGCTGTAATGAGTCATAAAAATCGTGATGTGTTTGCTATATGCAAGAATGTTCTTTCACACTGTACTCCATAATACATGATGGGGGAGGACTCTCTCCCTTTTCCCTTGTATTAAATTGCAAAAAGCAAACAAAGGAAAAACCGACAGAAATATACCAAAAACAACAAACAAGCACAGAAATGCTACACTAATAAGAAAGAAAAGTATTAGAATAGGACAGATGTTATGACCTACCTGCTAAAAACTAATTTAAGTAATTCATTTGTGAGAAACTGAACTATGATCTCTCCTATGTGGCACAGGAGATTTTTATTTATTTATTTATTTTTTTGCTAACAATGCAAGTGCTGGCTCACAAAAGTATCATTATTATTTTAATAGGTTGGATTATACTTTGTCTTGTGATGTATTTAAGTATTTACTTCCCAAAATAAGAATGTTGTGAAAGGCACCAATGTCAAAATTAGTCCCATCTGTACAGTTCTTCCCTTGCAGAATTATAAGTTTTTGCAAATAACATTTAGTGAACACCTGGAGGAGATTTTTAAATGGAAAAAAGTTTTATTCACTAGTATATTTTTGAAATTCAATTTTATCTCACTGATCCCACTAATTTCATGTGAGATTCTAATTCTATGGAACTGCAGTAAGTGACTCTCTTTGTTTTCTTTTGCAATGTAAGTACGAATACTAAGTAATTTTCCTATAAAGTTACTTTTCCTTTATAATCCACTTTTAACAATGAAGTATTTTTACTTCCTTGGCATATAAACAAATGCACTAAACTGGTTGTCTAAAGAAAAAGAGTCCCATATTAGAAGTGAGGCCATTTATTTTTCTCTCACCTTCGACTGCTCTCAAAAATCTTGATTGCTTTGACCATCTTTAGTTATGACCTTAGAGTCCTAGTATCTAAAATAATTACAATGGACCTTCTTTTACATATATGAAATTGAAATTTTACACCATGAAACACAATGGGGAATTCAAATGATCTTCCCCATGACTACTTTTAAAAGTTTTTAGTATCTGAAATTTTTAATTAGCCCTTTTTTCCCATTTCTATTGCCCGTGTTCTGGTGGTTCCCTAAACATATGCTTATTCTGGCACTACATAATCCAGTATAGATAAAATTTTGTAAAAATGTGTCCTGTAGGCAGAATAACCTCTCCACTACACCAAGATCCTCTCACCTCTGTTGAGGGGTAGTTATCAACTTAACACTGTAGGCGCACATGTGCTTACTAAGTCACTTTAGTCATGTGTTAGGCTATGTGACGTTATGGACTGCAGTCTGCCAGGCTCTTCTATCCATAGAGTTCCAGGCAAAAACACTGGAGGGGATCGCTGTGCCCTCCTGCAGGGGATCTTCCTGATGTAGGGATTGAACCCACCTCTCTTTTTTCTAACCTGCACTGGCAGATGGATTCTTTACCATACTTTATGTAAATAAATCCTGAAAGAAATCAGAGAGGCAGAGAGTAAAATTTGATTTTTATCATATGAACGTGTTTTCTACCCCCATTGGTTGCCACCTCATGCTTCCTCTCCTGGATTGTGAATTGGAAGATAAGTAGACAGCGATATGGGTATGCCATGACCTCACATTTCCAGATGGCTGGCCCCACCCATTGAACAAAGTATGCATAAAATAAATGACAGTTAATGGAAGACTTCATCTTGCTTCTAATTTTTATGGGAACAAAAGTATTACTCAAATACAAATTGGGTCATAGGTATAGTTAGTGAATATGATGTCCATCATACAGAAAATATTGATAATAAGTACACACATTACTCCCTTTATGAATACTTGCTAGGGGCTAATACTAACATAGAAAATTGTTACTGGGGTTTTAATTTAGAATGATTCTCCCCCTTAATTGCTATATTTCATTTATTGCCTATACATGAAGAAATGATATATGTCCAAAAATAATATGAAAATTTAGGGGTAAGGACACCGCCTTGCAGTGCAAGGGGCGCGGATTCGAGCCCTGGCCTGGGAAGATCCCACATGCCGTGGAGCGCCTGGACTGATGTGTCCAATCACCGAGCCGGAGTTCTGGAGCGCACGCGCCCAGAGCCAGTGCTCTGCAACGACAGACGCCACCGTGATGGGAGGTCCACAGGAGCCAAGGAACGAAGACGAATGAAAATAGAAAAATGAAAGACCAATAGAAGTGGCCCGCCCACTCTCCTCCCTCTCCAACCCGACCCCCGCCCAAAGTAAATAAATAAATAAATCTTAAAAAAAAAAAAAAAAGTTAGTCTTCTTTTAGTCAGTATCTCATATAAGAGGATCAGAAATTACAATGAAGAGATATGTAAGGTAGGAAGATAGCAAATCAAATGAGTTCACAAGATTTCCTAAGTAGAAATATTTGTGATTTTATTCTATACAAATTTTTTTACAGTCAAACCATACATAACTTCTTAAATTATTTTAAGTACATGTCTATACTAAAAAGTGCACTGAAAATGTGTAATGTAATGCCAAAGAATAGTGACAAATACTTTTTCATCAATCTCTACAGCAAATCAATTGACAAATCTACCATACCGTGGTGCAAAACCATTTTAAATTAAATACAAAGAATGCCCAAAGGCCAGGAGTCTAACCTGTGCCTTGTTGTATAAGAAAATCATTATACTCATTCTTCCTTTGCTTTACTGGAAGCTTCCCATCAGTTCAGAGTCTGTTCTTACCCACAATCCCTCTGCCAAAGAGGAACTTTATACTGTTAACTGTGAAATGTCACTGAGAGCAGTAAATGTTATTTTCAAATCAAAGAGATCCATTTTCATTTTAAATAGGCTTTAGAAAGAATGTAACTTCCTAGTGGAGAAGGCTGACATTTTATTTTACAATTATTAGAAATATATGATTTTATTGTTAATTATTTTCTAAGCTGGAACTAGCGTCTGTCTAAGTGTAACCTGTTTTTTTCTTTTTTAAATGGGGTTTTGCTAAAATTTCATTTATTTTGCCTATACATGAAGAAATGATATATGTCCAAAAATAATATGAAAATTTAGGGGTAAGGACACCGCCTTGCAGTGCAAGGGGCGCGGATTCGAGCCCTGGCCTGGGAAGATCCCACATGCCGTGGAGCGCCTGGACTGATGTGTCCAATCACCGAGCCGGAGTTCTGGAGCGCACGCGCCCAGAGCCAGTGCTCTGCAACGACAGACGCCACCGTGATGGGAGGTCCACAGGAGCCAAGGAACGAAGACGAATGAAAATAGAAAAATGAAAGACCAATAGAAGTGGCCCGCCCACTCTCCTCCCTCTCCAACCCGACCCCCGCCCAAAGTAAATAAATAAATAAATCTTAAAAAAAAAAAAAAGTTAGTCTTCTTTTAGTCAGTATCTCATATAAGAGGATCAGAAATTACAATGAAGAGATATGTAAGGTAGGAAGATAGCAAATCAAATGAGTTCACAAGATTTCCTAAGTAGAAATATTTGTGATTTTATTCTATACAAATTTTTTTACAGTCAAACCATACATAACTTCTTAAATTATTTTAAGTACATGTCTATACTAAAAAGTGCACTGAAAATGTGTAATGTAATGCCAAAGAATAGTGACAAATACTTTTTCATCAATCTCTACAGCAAATCAATTGACAAATCTACCATACCGTGGTGCAAAACCATTTTAAATTAAATACAAAGAATGCCCAAAGGCCAGGAGTCTAACCTGTGCCTTGTTGTATAAGAAAATCATTATACTCATTCTTCCTTTGCTTTACTGGAAGCTTCCCATCAGTTCAGAGTCTGTTCTTACCCACAATCCCTCTGCCAAAGAGGAACTTTATACTGTTAACTGTGAAATGTCACTGAGAGCAGTAAATGTTATTTTCAAATCAAAGAGATCCATTTTCATTTTAAATAGGCTTTAGAAAGAATGTAACTTCCTAGTGGAGAAGGCTGACATTTTATTTTACAATTATTAGAAATATATGATTTTATTGTTAATTATTTTCTAAGCTGGAACTAGCGTCTGTCTAAGTGTAACCTGTTTTTTTCTTTTTTAAATGGGGTTTTAGGGCTTCCGTGGTGGTCCAGTGGGTAGGGAGTCCACCTTGCAGTACAAGAAGCACTGGTTCAATCCCTGGTCTGGGAAGATCCCACATGCCACAGAGTGGCTGGACTGGTGTCTACAATTATGAGCCAGTGCTCTGGAGTGTATTTGCCTAGAGCCGGTGCTCTGCCAGGAGAGACCACTGCAATGGGAGGCCCACACAGGCCAAGGAATAAAAATGAATGAAAATAAATAAATAAATAAATAGAAGCAATAAAACAGGCCAAAATTAAAAGAAAAAAAAAAAAATACGAGTGGGGGCTTCCCTGGTGGTCCAGTGGGTAAGGACACTACCTTGTAGTGCAAGAGGTGCTGGTTCGATCCCTGGCCTGGGAAGATCCCCCGTGCCGCGGAGCGGCTGGACGGATGTGTCCAATTACCAAGCCGGAGCTCTGGGGCGCGTGCACCCAGAGCCAGCGCTTTACTACAACAGAGGCCGCCGCGATGGGTGGCCCATACGGGTCAAAGAAAAAAGATGGATGAAAATGGACAAATGAAAGACCAATAGACGTGGCCCGCCTGCTCCCCTCCCTCCCCATCCCACACCCCCAAAATAAATAAATAAATAAATCTTAAAAAAAAAAATATACGAGTGGGATTTTAAAAGGTACTTTCTCACAAGTCTTTTCACAGGTCAAACCAAGCTTTTACATATTCTGCATATCCATGACTATATAAATAAGTGGCCCACAAAATACCTCAAACTTTATGTAACAGTGCCATAAGCATATTATTGAATATACTTGAAAGTTTGGTTCTTACTGGACTTTGAAAAGTAGCTACTGAACATGTTTTCCTAATGAAAGATGAATAAAATTATCTCCCATACATTTGAAGCTGTTTTATCTACTACTGAATAATGTTTTAATCTGGGAGAAAAATTTTAAATTAGTGAAATGTTGAATTCTTTGAAAGAAAAAACAAAATATGATAATATGCTCATGACCCTCCTACTGTGGGAATTTTTCACAGTAGTGAAAGCAATCATTTTTTGTTTCTGTCAAGTAGAAAGCAACATAATTAAAAATCATAGTTATTTGTGTCCTCTTTTATAGGTCAAACATTTTAATGGTATAACTGTGTTTGAAGACTATTTATATGCAACTGATTCTGATAACTTCAATATCATAAGGATAAACCGATTTAATGGCAGTGATATTCATTCATTAATCAAAATGGAAAATGCTCGAGGAATCCGAATCTATCAGAAAAGAACTCAACCAACAGGTGAGAATCCAAAGCTTCTTCATAGCCTTCATAAAGGTGAATTGAATGAGGATATGGTTCTTGTGCATTTGTGTGGTGTCAAAATAGGTAAGCCATAAATTCTCTGTTTTGATAGCTAAAATGTACATGTCTGCATGATAAAATGGAATAGACTCCCTTCCCAAGTCTGAATGACAAATTGTTCAGTTCCTAGTGGATCATTTCTACAACCATAGAATTGAAATGATGGCTAGATTTAAATTCAGGAAGGAACTTGTAATCTTGATGTATGTATTCAGGAAGCCCAGATGCTGAGATGCCAGAGAGTATTTTTTAAAATCACTCTGAGAGACAAATTTCAAATCAGGAGACTTTCTTACAATATCTCTCTAGTCCTTATGGCAGTCATTTGGAGGTTTCTTGACTTAACTTCCCAATCATTCCTTAACACATGTTAACTAACAATAATTTTTAATAAGAAGGCTACAACATTTCTAGGTATTCCTCTAATATTAATTATTTTGCATAATAGGTTAATGTTGCTTGTTCTTCAATACAATTTAGGCTCAATCATATATAGAATAATGCAATATATAAAAATAATATCCAAAATTTCATTATCCTTTTGTGTTTCAAATTAAAACTAATTTAGAATTATTTAACTACTAACATAAATTCAGTTTAGACAAAGTATTGTTGCACATGTGCTTACAGAATATTCAGATTTGGACTTCTGAAGATAACCTTTCTAGAGGAAAAGTATGCTTGGATAGTTCAGGGAGGAGTAAAGAGACCCATATGTTTGGAGGAGAGAAAAATGAGGAAAAGATACAGGCAATTAAGTTGGAGAAATGACGGAGGACAGTAACTAGTAGTGCCTTGCAGACACTTATAAAAATGTTTGCTTGTACTTTTTGTGGCATGGAGAGTCCTTAGGAAGCCTTCGGCCCAGGAGTCTCATAACCTGTTTGACATTGTAAAGAAATCAGCAGGGTTACTATAGTAACAATAGGTTATGAAGACAAAGATGGAAAGTTAGAGGTGATGGTTGATTGGACCAAGACAGTAGCAATGAAGGTGATGAAAAGATATATTTGAAGGTATAACCGATAGGATTAAATCAAAATGGAAAATGCTCGAGGAATCCGAATCTATCAGAAAAGAACTCAACCAACAGGTGAGAATCCAAAGCTTCTTCATAGCCTTCATAAAGGTGAATTGAATGAGGATATGGTTCTTGTGCATTTGTGTGGTGTCAAAATAGGTAAGCCATAAATTCTCTGTTTTGATAGCTAAAATGTACATGTCTGCATGATAAAATGGAATAGACTCCCTTCCCAAGTCTGAATGACAAATTGTTCAGTTCCTAGTGGATCATTTCTACAACCATAGAATTGAAATGATGGCTAGATTTAAATTCAGGAAGGAACTTGTAATCTTGATGTATGTATTCAGGAAGCCCAGATGCTGAGATGCCAGAGAGTATTTTTTAAAATCACTCTGAGAGACAAATTTCAAATCAGGAGACTTTCTTACAATATCTCTCTAGTCCTTATGGCAGTCATTTGGAGGTTTCTTGACTTAACTTCCCAATCATTCCTTAACACATGTTAACTAACAATAATTTTTAATAAGAAGGCTACAACATTTCTAGGTATTCCTCTAATATTAATTATTTTGCATAATAGGTTAATGTTGCTTGTTCTTCAATACAATTTAGGCTCAATCATATATAGAATAATGCAATATATAAAAATAATATCCAAAATTTCATTATCCTTTTGTGTTTCAAATTAAAACTAATTTAGAATTATTTAACTACTAACATAAATTCAGTTTAGACAAAGTATTGTTGCACATGTGCTTACAGAATATTCAGATTTGGACTTCTGAAGATAACCTTTCTAGAGGAAAAGTATGCTTGGATAGTTCAGGGAGGAGTAAAGAGACCCATATGTTTGGAGGAGAGTAAAAATGAGGAAAAGATACAGGCAATTAAGTTGGAGAAATGACGGAGGACAGTAACTAGTAGTGCCTTGCAGACACTTATAAAAATGTTTGCTTGTAGTTTTTGTGGCATGGAGAGTCCTTAGGAAGCCTTCGGCCCAGGAGTCTCATAACCTGTTTGACATTGTAAAGAAATCAGCAGGGTTACTATAGTAACAATAGGTTATGAAGACAAAGATGGAAAGTTAGAGGTGATGGTTGATTGGACCAAGACAGTAGCAATGAAGGTGATGAAAAGATATATTTGAAGGTATAACCGATAGGATTCCCTAACAAATTTGGTGTGAGTTGCAAATTTAGAAAAAGAAGCAAAGGTGATGACAGTGTTTTTGACCTGAGCAATTGGAATAATTGAGTTATTTTTGAGATTTGGGAAAACTAAGTTTGGAACAGATTGGGGGCCAAGAATAAATATGTAATTTTTGCATGTTATTTTGAATGTCTATCATAAATCCAGGTGGTGATTTCAAGGAGCTATTTGAATATTCAAGTCTGGATTTCAAGGAGAAATCCTAGTAGGACATAGCATTTTGAGCTTCATTGGCTATAGTAGGTCACCTTTCCTTTCTCCAGGGAATTTTCCCACCCCAGGGATCAAACCCAGGTCTCCTGCATTGCAGGAGAATTCTTTACCATCTGAGCCACAAAGGGAAGCAGCAAAATGGATGTGATCACCAAGGAAGTAACTATAGATTGGCCATTGGATTTAGCAGCATGAAGCTTGTAGGGAATCTGACCAGTAGTTTTGTGGTGAAGAGAATGGACAAAATAGATTTGAGGAAGCAAAGAAACAAACTGTAGACAATGAGCATGGATAACTTTGAAAAAATGTGATATAACATGGAGCACAGAAATGAGCTAATTGAAGGATTGCTTGGGGGATTAAAATTAAAAGTAGGATTTCCCCCTAAAATGCAGAGATATAGGTACATTGATATGCAGATGGACATGATCCAAAGAAAAAGAGCACAAATAATGAAGAAAAGGAAAAAAAACGCAGACTTGCTAATTAGGTGACAAAAGATATGCTCTAGTATAGAAGTGGGGTGAGATTAGAAAATAAAAGCAGCACTCTTGTGCAAAAAAAAGAAAAAAATAGTTAAACTACACTTCAGGTATCTTTTCATTTAGAGAATGTGAAATACAAAAAACATAACATAGTTTTCAAAAGCATGTAAGTTTTAACATTAATAAAAAATTGTTATATTTCTATATATAATTATATATATAGAAGATTGTTATATTTCTATATATATTTCATATCATAATTTGAAGTAAGTTGTAATTAAAAAGAAATATGTTTACAATAATATGTAAAATATTATTGATATCATTCTTTTTCCCTTTGTTTCTTTTTTTCATCCTCTCCACAATGTACTTTTCCTATATTTTTTGTTTCTTCCCCAACTTCAGCACTCATGAAACCCCCTAGTATTCCACAATATCCAAGTGAAGATTCAGCCTTTCGTCTTAACAGTTACAGTGTTACATACTCACACACACACACACACACAATTCCTTTGTGGAAAAGTTCCAAAATGACAGTGGGCTCAAAATTGAAAAGAAAAAAAAAAAAACAATCTCAGCACTTCTTGATAAAGATAATCACTGAATCACGTTTATTCTAGTTTGGGTGTCCATATGTTAATAAGTGAATTATTTCAGAAGAAATCCTTTCTCTGCCTAACTACCAACCTAGGATATTTTAACAGTATTTTTTTATATATTTGTCACAGAATGATATTTTAAAAAATGTGTGATACACATTTACCCAAAGCTCATGTTACTTTTGTTCACAGGTAAGCAATAGAGATTAACATGAAAACATTATATGTTGTTAGTTTTTAAAAAGGTAGCCTTGGGCCTCCCTGGTGGTCCAGTGGGTAAGGACACCGCCTTGTAGTGCAAGGGGTGCCAGTTCGAGCCCTGGCCAGGGAAGATCCCATGTGCCGCAGAGCGGTTGAACTGATGTGTCCAATTACCGAGCCGGAGCTTTGGAATGCATGCGCCCAGAGCCGGCACTCTGAAACAACAGATGCCACCGCGATGGGAGGCCCACACAAGTCAAAGAACAAAAATGGATGAAACTAGACAAATGAAAGACCAGTGGAAGTGGCCCGCCCATCCTCCTCCCTCCCCACCCCAGCCAAAATAAAGAATTAAATAAATGTTTAAAAAAAAAAAAAAAAAGGTAGCCTTAGCAGAATTTTGGCAAATCTCTACCTCCCATAGTGTTTAAACTTTTTTCCAATTGATTATAATATAATATAGTTGGGTATCTTTTTTTTTTTCTGGAATTTTATCTTCTTGTGCTGTCAGAATTTCATCATACTAATGCACATAATTATCCTGCCTTTGGAGAATTTTAAGCGTGCTGTTTTTCCTTTGTTGTAGTCAGAAGCCATGCCTGTGAAATGGATCCATATGGAATGCCAGGGGGATGTTCACACATCTGTCTGCTCAGCAGCAGTTACAAAACACGGACCTGTCGCTGTAGGACTGGCTTCAACTTGGGAAGTGATGGCAGGTCGTGCAAAAGTATGTTATCAAAAATCAAACATTTGCCAACAGCTAATGTTTCAAACTAGAATTCTTAGTATTAATTAGGAGCATCAACATCATTAATAATGTGAGATATCATCAGTTCAAGCTTACCTATGAATATGTACTAGTCATTTTTCTCAAATTAATATTTAAGTTTTTTTCTTTTGTATGTGTGTGATAATGTGAATGAGAAACCTATTTGGCCTGTAGAATCACTAAATGTATGGATCTTTGGGAAACATACTTGAGGGAAAATTTTTAGAATGATACTTTCCTTAATTATCTAAAGAAGGTGAGCAAATGAGACTTAGTCATTGGTTGCCAGGTTTTCTCTTTTCTGTACCAAGATGGTGTTCTAATAATAGGTGTGTTGTATAGTCCAACAGAAATCCATATAAAGTAATACCTTACCTCATCCAGCATTGGGGGATGAAATACATTTTATTGTTTCATTTTCCAGGTAACCACAGCTATACTAATTAAATATCAGTCTCTTTAATAAGTTTTTTTTAAAAAGCTTTCTAGTACTTAGGCCTTTGTTTTATTTTTGATATATGCTAAATAATTTAAGAAACTGAATGTGTTAGTCATTCAGTTGTGTCCAACTCTGTGATCCCATGGGCAACAGCCTGCCAGGTTCCTCTATTCATGCGATTCTCCAGGCAGAGTGGGTTGCCATTAGCTAATAGATATGTTTTGACACATGATTTTTGTCAAGTTTAAATTTTGTACATATATAATTAAAGTCTTCACAATCAGATATAGTATTAATGTCCCTCATAGAAATGGTCTCCATGTTGAGACAGTTGGTCTTTAAATGTTTCCCAAGTATCATAATATTTAAGGTTATGATGACAGCTTTTTACAGTGTACACTTAATCTCCCTTTCATCATTACCTTTCATTTCTGTTTGTGCTCTCTTTCTGTGGTCACTGTCCTGCCACCTCTTTAACTTTCTTGTCCTGTGCTCACTGCAGACAAGGAGATGAGACTTCAAAATCTGTTGTAAGTCTAAGTGGTTTGAATTCATAGTATAAATACTTTTGAATTAAGAACCCAGGAGCCTTAACTGTGATAAAATATATGCATTTTTGTACACTTTTAAAATTTCTAACTTTGTAGCAATTGCTAAGAATATAGAGATACCAACTTGGGTATGCAAGAAATCCTCTGGATAAGTGAAGGTGTTATGTCTGAAGCCTCAAGATAGGAGATATTGTCTGTGTGAGTGCATATATGTGTGTGCATAACCAGCCTTTGAACTGCTCTGGTTACCACTTGGGAAGTGATGGCATGCAATACAAAAATATAATCATGCACATTTATGCATATATGTATACATGTGTGTGCATGTCCGTGCATATATATATATGTTTGTTATACTGGTGTTGACTAAAAAAGATGAATAACTTGAGAGTCGTGGGTTAAGTTTTATTTGGGGCATAATTAGGATTGCAACCCTGGAGGCAGCATCTCAGGTGACTCTGAGAGATTGCTTCAAAGAGGCAGGGGAGGAAAATCAATATGTAAGGATTTTGGTGAAGGGGGAGTTCAAATGCCGTTAAACAAAGTGTTTTATTTTACAAATGGTTCTTGGTCAGTCATGAAGATGTGATGTCTTCATGAAGGAATTTAGAGCTTTTCTAGGTGTGAGGAGATTCAAGGGCTGAGTTGATAAAATCTCTTCCTAAAATCATTTACCTATTTAAAGACCTGCCCTACTGGGTTCCTTGGAGCACAGAATGCCTTGCCCATGCTGATCTCCTTCTGGGGTGTTGAAAGCCAGCAGTTCTTAACAGTGCAGTGTTCAATCTCTGCAGAGGCAGATGGCAATGCCGCCCAAGTCTTCACAATCAGATATAGTATTAATGTCCCTCATAGAAATGGTCTCCATGTTGAGACAGTTGGTCTTTAAATGTTTCCCAAGTATCATAATATTTAAGGTTATGATGACAGCTTTTTACAGTGTACACTTAATCTCCCTTTCATCATTACCTTTCATTTCTGTTTGTGCTCTCTTTCTGTGGTCACTGTCCTGCCACCTCTTTAACTTTCTTGTCCTGTGCTCACTGCAGACAAGGAGATGAGACTTCAAAATCTGTTGTAAGTCTAAGTGGTTTGAATTCATAGTATAAATACTTTTGAATTAAGAACCCAGGAGCCTTAACTGTGATAAAATATATGCATTTTTGTACACTTTTAAAATTTCTAACTTTGTAGCAATTGCTAAGAATATAGAGATACCAACTTGGGTATGCAAGAAATCCTCTGGATAAGTGAAGGTGTTATGTCTGAAGCCTCAAGATAGGAGATATTGTCTGTGTGAGTGCATATATGTGTGTGCATAACCAGCCTTTGAACTGCTCTGGTTACCACTTGGGAAGTGATGGCATGCAATACAAAAATATAATCATGCACATTTATGCATATATGTATACATGTGTGTGCATGTCCGTGCATATATATATATGTTTGTTATACTGGTGTTGACTAAAAAAGATGAATAACTTGAGAGTCGTGGGTTAAGTTTTATTTGGGGCATAATTAGGATTGCAACCCTGGAGGCAGCATCTCAGGTGACTCTGAGAGATTGCTTCAAAGAGGCAGGGGAGGAAAATCAATATGTAAGGATTTTGGTGAAGGGGGAGTTCAAATGCCGTTAAACAAAGTGTTTTATTTTACAAATGGTTCTTGGTCAGTCATGAAGATGTGATGTCTTCATGAAGGAATTTAGAGCTTTTCTAGGTGTGAGGAGATTCAAGGGCTGAGTTGATAAAATCTCTTCCTAAAATCATTTACCTATTTAAAGACCTGCCCTACTGGGTTCCTTGGAGCACAGAATGCCTTGCCCCATGCTGATCTCCTTCTGGGGGTGTTGAAAGCCAGCAGTTCTTAACAGTGCAGTGTTCAATCTCTGCAGAGGCAGATGGCAATGCCCTTGCTTTCCATTTGTAGTTGGCACTAGCAAACAAAACAAAAAGACCCTCTTTCTTTCCTCTTGATATACACAAAAGAAAAAGACTAATGTGGAAAAATTCTGTTTTTCCACTATGTGAGTATCAGCAGAAATAGCAAAAGGTGGTCTCATTTCTATATAGCAAACTCAGGCTAGTAGATATTGAGTACAAACTCAGCTTTATATGCATATATGCTTGGGGAGAAAATTTAACATTAGTTGCATAAGCTTCAATTTGTCCCTAACAAAGTGATCAATCAGGGTACATTTACATTTAAATTAAGAGAAACAATCCTAGCTATTTAAGCAGAAAGTATCAAACACAGATAGGTACTTAGAAAATCATTGAGGTGCCTGAAGCACCTAGACTGAGTCTTGGGAATTTTCCTTTTAAAACCACCACAAACTAGTTTGGCTTAAGCTGAAACAGCCGTCATAATCAGAAGCTAGGCCATCCAGAAAACACAGATGGCAATGATAACTTTGAAAACACAATTTTAGCTGAGGTCTACTGATTAAGAAGTTTGCACCGTAACTATTAGCTTCAGAAATAAAATATTATACTGGCAAACAAAACAAAACACAACAGAAAGATACCTCTTCATTGTCTCTTGATATACACAAAAGAAGAAGCCTGATGTGGAAAGATTCAGTTTTGCCGTTAGATGTATATCACCAGCAGAAGCAGGCAAAGATAGTCTGATTTCTATATTCCAAGTTCAAGCTAGTACATTCTGTACTAACTCAACTTTGATTAGGTATTCAAATCCCAAATTAGATGGCTGTATCAGTCTGTGGAGTGTAGTTTTTAGTTTTCAATTGTCCATAGTAGAGAAAAGCACATTAGAAGAAACTTAAGGCACCTAATGATTGAAAAAAGTTACTGAATGAAATAATGGGAAAACAGTTACCATTCTAATTTAAAATATACATGCACATGACCAGACACATACATTAAACCAATGAAGTACCAGGTCTACGAATTACCAGTTAAAACATCAATTAAGAATATAGGCAGAAATAAAAGTTAGCAAAAATGGGTATTGTGAAACCAGTGTTCTTATGCATTACTAACAGAGCTGGAAATTGATATCACCACTGGAAATACATACAATAGACACAAAAGTGATGGCATTCCTTAGCAAGTTATATACTTTTGACTAAAGAGATTTGTTGTAAATGCATGTACAATTTAAAAAAACACAGAAATAATCTAAGTATCCTACATTAGGAAAGAAGCTGACCATATTACGGTTGCCTCTCTAGCAGGGAGGATGATGCCACCATTGAAAAGAATATATTGAAGATCTTTTAATGACATAACAAAATATTGTTAAATATTTATAAGTGAAGTGCTAAAATGTTCAACTAAAATCTCAAAAACAAACAAACCAAGATATTCATATGATGTTAGTAGGAAATACACAAGAATGTTAATTTTCAAACGAATTTACTTTTAAATAGGGTAAGATAATTTTTTTTTTTTTTTAATAAAAAGTAGGCAAACACTTAGAGGCTGTGAAAGTAATGAGGAAGGGATGTTAACATTTTTTTTTTACCCAGTAATTCCAATTTGGAAAATGTATACTAAGGGATCATCTAAGAAAATATATAAAATACCAGGTTGGAAAAATATATATCTAAGTTTATTATAATAGAAAGGATGAGGAATGATTTGGCAAATTATCACATATTAGATTGATTGTATTGAAAGATTTTAAGACAAAAATAATGGATCAACATAAAGTATACTTTGCATGTTTAGATTTAATAATAAAAGCAGAATTCAAAGTGAATTCTCTTCTTTACCAGGGTGCATTAGAAAAATAGCTGGTTAAATTCAAAATAGTCATACAAATGATATATAATATAATATACTAATATAATATGGTAGCAAAAATAAATAATGACTATAACAAGCATAGATGAGTATCAAGTAATATAATGAGATTAAAATCAACTCAGAGCACACGTACAAGTCAAACATTAAAAATTTGAGCTACTGTTGTTCAATATAAACAATGCATGTGCCAAAACTTCTAAAAAATACACAATTAACACAATAACCATTTTATTGTATATAACCAGAGATATTTGTTGTCGCTGAGATTGAAGGGTAGATTTGGGACATTAGAAGAAACTTAAGGCACCTAATGATTGAAAAAAGTTACTGAATGAAATAATGGGAAAACAGTTACCATTCTAATGTAAAATATACATGCAATATAGATAAAACATCAATTAAGAATATAGGCAGAAATAAAAGTTAGCAAAAATGGGTATTGTGAAACCAGTGTTCTTATGCATTACTAACAGAGCTGGAAATTGATATCACCACTGGAAATACATACAATAGACACAAAAGTGATGGCATTCCTTAGCAAGTTATATACTTTTGACTAAAGAGATTTGTTGTAAATGCATGTACAATTTAAAAAAACACAGAAATAATCTAAGTATCCTACATTAGGAAAGAAGCTGACCATATTACGGTTGCCTCTCTAGCAGGGAGGATGATGCCACCATTGAAAAGAATATATTGAAGATCTTTTAATGACATAACAAAATATTGTTAAATATTTATAAGTGAAGTGCTAAAATGTTCAACTAAAATCTCAAAAACAAACAAACCAAGATATTCATATGATGTTAGTAGGAAATACACAAGAATGTTAATTTTCAAACGAATTTACTTTTAAATAGGGTAAGATAATTTTTTTTTTTTTTTAATAAAAAGTAGGCAAACACTTAGAGGCTGTGAAAGTAATGAGGAAGGGATGTTAACATTTTTTTTTTACCCAGTAATTCCAATTTGGAAAATGTATACTAAGGGATCATCTAAGAAAATATATAAAATACCAGGTTGGAAAAATATATATCTAAGTTTATTATAATAGAAAGGATGAGGAATGATTTGGCAAATTATCACATATTAGATTGATTGTATTGAAAGATTTTAAGACAAAAATAATGGATCAACATAAAGTATACTTTGCATGTTTAGATTTAATAATAAAAGCAGAATTCAAAGTGAATTCTCTTCTTTACCAGGGTGCATTAGAAAAATAGCTGGTTAAATTCAAAATAGTCATACAAATGATATATAATATAATATACTAATATAATATGGTAGCAAAAATAAATAATGACTATAACAAGCATAGATGAGTATCAAGTAATATAATGAGATTAAAATCAACTCAGAGCACACGTACAAGTCAAACATTAAAAATTTGAGCTACTGTTGTTCAATATAAACAATGCATGTGCCAAAACTTCTAAAAAATACACAATTAACACAATAACCATTTTATTGTATATAACCAGAGATATTTGTTGTCGCTGAGATTGAAGGGGGTAGATTTGGGATATGTGCATGCATTGTAATGTTCTGAAAATATTCTTAAGATCTATACTAGATTCATGAAATGTGTTTTATTTGCATTCTTTAAATATTTATATATATATATGCAATGTTATTTAATACTAATTTTAAAAGAAAATAAGAGAAAATATATGCAATGAGAAACATAGTTTGCATTGAAGGTGTTGAATTTTAGTAATTATTTTTTCTTTTATCTTCAAATTTTGATAATGTAGTTATATTAATTTACTAAGAATCTCACTTATAGTATATTTATCCACATATAATAGTCATAGGTATCTTCAGTCTTATTAATAAAGCTTTGTATGTTTTCATTTCTGTATGATATATTCCATTCAAATTATATACCTAAACTGAGTATAATGTGCCCGAGCAATAGGAGAGCCTTGCATGAAGTTTCATAGAGCCTCTAAAGGAGTTCATTTATTCTGTAGAAAAAAACTTACTTGATTCTGGCATTTTATCCCAGGACACACTTTGTGTTTTGTTGAGTTTTGGTAAAGGTTGTGTTATACATCAGAGTTGCTGGCAGACAGCATCAAACCTCTAATGTCCTAATTAAGATATGAAGAAAGACGTGATGCTGTAACTAGAAATTGATTTCATTTCTTAAAGAAATAAATCACATGTTTTTGCAAACAGTAATATATGTAATGCAAGTTATGTGATAGTTGTGATTCTTTCTGTTTGCCTCTTACAGTCTCTAGATTTAATAATAAAAGCAGAATTCAAAGTGAATTCTCTTCTTTACCAGGGTGCATTAGAAAAATAGCTGGTTAAATTCAAAATAGTCATACAAATGATATATAATATAATATACTAATATAATATGGTAGCAAAAATAAATAATGACTATAACAAGCATAGATGAGTATCAAGTAATATAATGAGATTAAAATCAACTCAGAGCACACGTACAAGTCAAACATTAAAAATTTGAGCTACTGTTGTTCAATATAAACAATGCATGTGCCAAAACTTCTAAAAAATACACAATTAACACAATAACCATTTTATTGTATATAACCAGAGATATTTGTTGTCGCTGAGATTGAAGGGGGTAGATTTGGGATATGTGCATGCATTGTAATGTTCTGAAAATATTCTTAAGATCTATACTAGATTCATGAAATGTGTTTTATTTGCATTCTTTAAATATTTATATATATATATGCAATGTTATTTAATACTAATTTTAAAAGAAAATAAGAGAAAATATATGCAATGAGAAACATAGTTTGCATTGAAGGTGTTGAATTTTAGTAATTATTTTTTCTTTTATCTTCAAATTTTGATAATGTAGTTATATTAATTTACTAAGAATCTCACTTATAGTATATTTATCCACATATAATAGTCATAGGTATCTTCAGTCTTATTAATAAAGCTTTGTATGTTTTCATTTCTGTATGATATATTCCATTCAAATTATATACCTAAACTGAGTATAATGTGCCCGAGCAATAGGAGAGCCTTGCATGAAGTTTCATAGAGCCTCTAAAGGAGTTCATTTATTCTGTAGAAAAAAACTTACTTGATTCTGGCATTTTATCCCAGGACACACTTTGTGTTTTGTTGAGTTTTTGGTAAAGGTTGTGTTATACATCAGAGTTGCTGGCAGACAGCATCAAACCTCTAATGTCCTAATTAAGATATGAAGAAAGACGTGATGCTGTAACTAGAAATTGATTTCATTTCTTAAAGAAATAAATCACATGTTTTTGCAAACAGTAATATATGTAATGCAAGTTATGTGATAGTTGTGATTCTTTCTGTTTGCCTCTTACAGTCTCTAGATGCAAACTCTGAGTGTTGGGGGCGGGGAGCGTGTTTTAAATATTCTAAAGTTTTTGACATTGTCAAACATAATGAAGGCTACAGTTAGTATCAACAGATATGTTAGATAAATTGTAATGAATGGTAAAAGTAAATATGCTGGATATTTTAATAAATGTTCACTTTATATTTACAAATTGTCCAATGACCTGTCACGTTTTTGCTATAAGACAGTTACAGACAAAAGAATAATTAAATAAATACAACCTTTTCACAGAAGTAATTTGTTTTAATTAAAGTAATGCAATTAGCTGGCCTTCTTGCATCAAGATACATTTGGCATATTTTAGGGTTTAATTTTGAATAGAAAAAACATAATTCTGCCTGTTAATTAAACAGTGGCATTATACAGCGTAAAGAAGATTAGGCGGCATCAGTTGTTTATGTTTGTAATCTTTCTTCTGCAGGACCAAAGAATGAGTTGTTCCTCTTTTATGGGAAAGGCCGCCCAGGAATTGTTAGAGGAATGGACTTGAATACCAAGATAGCTGATGAATACATGATCCCCATTGAGAATCTGGTAAACCCACGTGCTTTAGATTTTCACGCAGAAACCAATTACATCTACTTTGCTGACACCACCAGTTTCCTAATTGGCCGGCAGAAGATAGATGGCACAGAGCGAGAAACCATCCTGAAAGATGGTAAGTGACAGTGTGTAACACTGACATCAGACTGCCCATAGAAGACACATTTTAAAAGGGCAAGTCTGAGGTCAGTCTTATTAATAAAGCTTTGTATGTTTTCATTTCTGTATGATATATTCCATTCAAATTATATACCTAAACTGAGTATAATGTGCCCGAGCAATAGGAGAGCCTTGCATGAAGTTTCATAGAGCCTCTAAAGGAGTTCATTTATTCTGTAGAAAAAAACTTACTTGATTCTGGCATTTTATCCCAGGACACACTTTGTGTTTTGTTGAGTTTTGGTAAAGGTTGTGTTATACATCAGAGTTGCTGGCAGACAGCATCAAACCTCTAATGTCCTAATTAAGATATGAAGAAAGACGTGATGCTGTAACTAGAAATTGATTTCATTTCTTAAAGAAATAAATCACATGTTTTTGCAAACAGTAATATATGTAATGCAAGTTATGTGATAGTTGTGATTCTTTCTGTTTGCCTCTTACAGTCTCTAGATGCAAACTCTGAGTGTTGGGGGCGGGGAGCGTGTTTTAAATATTCTAAAGTTTTTGACATTGTCAAACATAATGAAGGCTACAGTTAGTATCAACAGATATGTTAGATAAATTGTAATGAATGGTAAAAGTAAATATGCTGGATATTTTAATAAATGTTCACTTTATATTTACAAATTGTCCAATGACCTGTCACGTTTTTGCTATAAGACAGTTACAGACAAAAGAATAATTAAATAAATACAACCTTTTCACAGAAGTAATTTGTTTTAATTAAAGTAATGCAATTAGCTGGCCTTCTTGCATCAAGATACATTTGGCATATTTTAGGGTTTAATTTTGAATAGAAAAAACATAATTCTGCCTGTTAATTAAACAGTGGCATTATACAGCGTAAAGAAGATTAGGCGGCATCAGTTGTTTATGTTTGTAATCTTTCTTCTGCAGGACCAAAGAATGAGTTGTTCCTCTTTTATGGGAAAGGCCGCCCAGGAATTGTTAGAGGAATGGACTTGAATACCAAGATAGCTGATGAATACATGATCCCCATTGAGAATCTGGTAAACCCACGTGCTTTAGATTTTCACGCAGAAACCAATTACATCTACTTTGCTGACACCACCAGTTTCCTAATTGGCCGGCAGAAGATAGATGGCACAGAGCGAGAAACCATCCTGAAAGATGGTAAGTGACAGTGTGTAACACTGACATCAGACTGCCCATAGAAGACACATTTTAAAAGGGCAAGTCTGAGGTCTATCAAACTAACTTTAAGCAGAGCACAAGGGACTGTTAATTTAAAAATATTTGTTAATTTCATTTTCTTCAGTAACAAAAGTTCTGCATGTTTTCCAAATACCAACTTATAAAAACCTCCACTTTAAAATAGAACTTTCAGTTGTCCCTATATTTTATGTATTACAGGAATGAAATTGAGCTATGTATGCAGCTTCATTGGGAAATGTAGATTTACAGTTACATGTTTACAGTGCTACATGGTAGAACATAACATTTAACAAGACATCAGAGACTTTTTCCTTTTAATTTTTGGTCTCTTTTATTGATTTTTTATTCATTTATTTTCATCCATCTTTATTCTTTGACCTGTGTGGTCCTCCCACTGCAGTGGTCTCTTTGGTTGCAGAGCACCAGCTCTAGGTGCATGCTTTCCAGAGAGCTGGCTGGCAATTGGACACACCAGTCCAGCTGCTCTGCGACACGTGGAATCCTCCCGGGCCAGGGATCGAACCGGTGCCCCTTGCATTGCAAGGTGGACTCTTTACCCACTGGACCACCAGGGAAGCCCAATCAGAGAATTTCTGATGCTTGGTTCTTACTAGGATATTGGTCATGTTACACGAAGTGCATTAAAAATATCAATATCCCTGTTGTCATTACAATTCTTGCATATTGTTTTTTTCTTGATAAGACATTACATATTGAGTTGTTTAGAGTCACTCTTGAAATGTCATTATCTACAGAGAAACTGTGTTTTATACATATATTTATATATGACTACATATATGTCATTACATACATATGTAAATATGTATGCATATACTTTATTAAAATCAGTGAGTTTCATATTTTCTTTAAAATTTTATAACTTATGGGAAAGGCCGCCCAGGAATTGTTAGAGGAATGGACTTGAATACCAAGATAGCTGATGAATACATGATCCCCATTGAGAATCTGGTAAACCCACGTGCTTTAGATTTTCACGCAGAAACCAATTACATCTACTTTGCTGACACCACCAGTTTCCTAATTGGCCGGCAGAAGATAGATGGCACAGAGCGAGAAACCATCCTGAAAGATGGTAAGTGACAGTGTGTAACACTGACATCAGACTGCCCATAGAAGACACATTTTAAAAGGGCAAGTCTGAGGTCTATCAAACTAACTTTAAGCAGAGCACAAGGGACTGTTAATTTAAAAATATTTGTTAATTTCATTTTCTTCAGTAACAAAAGTTCTGCATGTTTTCCAAATACCAACTTATAAAAACCTCCACTTTAAAATAGAACTTTCAGTTGTCCCTATATTTTATGTATTACAGGAATGAAATTGAGCTATGTATGCAGCTTCATTGGGAAATGTAGATTTACAGTTACATGTTTACAGTGCTACATGGTAGAACATAACATTTAACAAGACATCAGAGACTTTTTTTCCTTTTAATTTTTGGTCTCTTTTATTGATTTTTTATTCATTTATTTTCATCCATCTTTATTCTTTGACCTGTGTGGTCCTCCCACTGCAGTGGTCTCTTTGGTTGCAGAGCACCAGCTCTAGGTGCATGCTTTCCAGAGAGCTGGCTGGCAATTGGACACACCAGTCCAGCTGCTCTGCGACACGTGGAATCCTCCCGGGCCAGGGATCGAACCGGTGCCCCTTGCATTGCAAGGTGGACTCTTTACCCACTGGACCACCAGGGAAGCCCAATCAGAGAATTTCTGATGCTTGGTTCTTACTAGGATATTGGTCATGTTACACGAAGTGCATTAAAAATATCAATATCCCTGTTGTCATTACAATTCTTGCATATTGTTTTTTTCTTGATAAGACATTACATATTGAGTTGTTTAGAGTCACTCTTGAAATGTCATTATCTACAGAGAAACTGTGTTTTATACATATATTTATATATGACTACATATATGTCATTACATACATATGTAAATATGTATGCATATACTTTATTAAAATCAGTGAGTTTCATTAATTGCTTGACTTAGAGCAACAATTAAAATTATATAACTTTGGTATGAGTAGAAAATAACTGTGATAATCAGGCACACTGTATCTTTGGGAGCTAGGCATGTTGCTAACGATTCTGGACGTCAGTTTCCTCACACACACATTTTGCTTACTTCTCAAATATTTTAAAAGTTCTTGATTTAAGGACACTACCTGTATGCTAATTATATGGAGGGCACTGAGCTAGCATCATACTTAAGAAATGACTACTGTCTTCAAGGAATTTATAATCTACCTTTGGAGATAATATAAACCCCTCCAAAATTTAAAGGCTTTGCCTCATTTACTTTAATAAGTTAAATAGGTCACTACTGGAAGTTTAATTTACAAGTAATGGTGGAAAAGGAACTGTGGATCCCAAAAGGTGGTCAAATCAGAGATCTTAATTTGAGATGAAGGGGCTAGGACAGAATCCTGAAAGGGTAAGAAGAAAAACTTCTAAGCCAAGGAATAATGTGAATCAAAAAATATTTTAGGAAAATCAATCTGGTGGTGGAGTACAGAGTGAATCAGAGGAAGAAGAGAAAACAAAAGTAGAGAAATGAACTAAAATTATTTACAGCATGACTTATAATGAATAGTGGTCTCTCTTGATTGTAGAGGAATCCAGGACAGAGTAAGATTATGCATTCACAAGCGGCAGATTCAGGTTTTTTTTTTTTTTTTTTGGATGTGAATATATTATTATTAATTTATTTTTATTTTACCTTTACAAAGTTTTGTTGTTTATGTCTATACATAAACCCTAATTAGTCACAGGCATTCCTTGACCCTCCCACTGAACCCGCCTCACCCTCCAGGCTAGCCCTCACTGTTACACGAAGTGCATTAAAATATCAATATCCCTGTTGTCATTACAATTCTTGCATATTGTTTTTTTCTTGATAAGACATTACATATTGAGTTGTTTAGAGTCACTCTTGAAATGTCATTATCTACAGAGAAACTGTGTTTTATACATATATTTATATATGACTACATATATGTCATTACATACATATGTAAATATGTATGCATATACTTTATTAAAATCAGTGAGTTTCATTAATTGCTTGACTTAGAGCAACAATTAAAATTATATAACTTTGGTATGAGTAGAAAATAACTGTGATAATCAGGCACACTGTATCTTTGGGAGCTAGGCATGTTGCTAACGATTCTGGACGTCAGTTTCCTCACACACACATTTTGCTTACTTCTCAAATATTTTAAAAGTTCTTGATTTAAGGACACTACCTGTATGCTAATTATATGGAGGGCACTGAGCTAGCATCATACTTAAGAAATGACTACTGTCTTCAAGGAATTTATAATCTACCTTTGGAGATAATATAAACCCCTCCAAAATTTAAAGGCTTTGCCTCATTTACTTTAATAAGTTAAATAGGTCACTACTGGAAGTTTAATTTACAAGTAATGGTGGAAAAGGAACTGTGGATCCCAAAAGGTGGTCAAATCAGAGATCTTAATTTGAGATGAAGGGGCTAGGACAGAATCCTGAAAGGGTAAGAAGAAAAACTTCTAAGCCAAGGAATAATGTGAATCAAAAAATATTTTAGGAAAATCAATCTGGTGGTGGAGTACAGAGTGAATCAGAGGAAGAAGAGAAAACAAAAGTAGAGAAATGAACTAAAATTATTTACAGCATGACTTATAATGAATAGTGGTCTCTCTTGATTGTAGAGGAATCCAGGACAGAGTAAGATTATGCATTCACAAGCGGCAGATTCAGGTTTTTTTTTTTTTTTTTTGGATGTGAATATATTATTATTAATTTATTTTTATTTTACCTTTACAAAGTTTTGTTGTTTATGTCTATACATAAACCCTAATTAGTCACAGGCATTCCCTTGACCCCTCCCACCTGAACCCGCCTCCCACTCCCTCCCCATCCCACCTCTCCAAGTTGTTGCATAGCCCTCATGTAAGTTCCCTTAGTCTTACAGCATATTCACAATGGTTGTCTCTTTTACATATGGTAGTGTAGGCTTCCATGCTACTCTTTCCATACCTCACTACAGGTTCACTTTAAATGAAACCTGTGATGATTAAAAGGTGTACTTTCCACAACTGACAAATGAAGTGCTAAAATGAAGAGTATCTTTGTTTTTGTCTCCTTTACAGTTTACTGATTAAGGCAATATATATTCACCATGACTTAACCACCCAAGGAGTATCTAATTAGAGTTAAGATTTTTATTCTAAATTGGACAGGGCAGAGGCTGTCAGACTACTTTTCTCTGTAATACAATAACAGATGATAGACCTTGATAGTCTTAGAAGGACAATGAACTTACATATTCTAAGTAGATGCATTTTGGTTGCTCTCATTTTGACCTCGACATTTTTAAGAGGAACTGAAATGTAATACAGAGGATTCTTGGTTTCTTTTCAACAAATGCCAATTCCTATATTGTGAACGAATGTTCCAGCAAATAATCCCAACTTTGATAACCATATCGTCTCAGTGACATTGGAAAGTGTCAAGTGATATTGTATACTCTACCATAAGAACAAGGGTCAACTCTAATCGGCTGCCATGCATGTCTGTACAGTGTTGCTTTGGCAACAGAAAGGCTATGAAAACATGTTGATTTTCATACCTGAATATATATTTAACGTTTTGATAGTCCCAGACCAGGTGCAGAGTAATGTCTTTTTTTATTAATTTGTCTTATTTCTTATAAGTAAGAAGAATGATAATAGACATCATGCTACAAGATTAGCATGTCAGAACATAACTTACATTTGGCAAATGGCAACTTGTGATTCTTGGGAAAACTTAAGTTCTATATATATTTACTCATTTAACTAGAATGTATACCAGTTAACCTAAAGATTGCAAATGGTTTGGCAAATGAGTTTGTAAGCTTAATAGAAATTCAGAGTCTTAGATAAATTTGTACAGTTTGGAGCACTTCATTTAATGATTTTGCTGATTTTAGATCCAACATAAATATCTTGGCCATATTCTCTACAAGCTCAGATCCTTTCTATATACAGGGGGAAAAAAGCACTTCAAGAAAAACATCTATCTTTGTTCACCTTTTGATTTTTTTTTTCTCTTAGAGTTTTATTGAAAACTTACTAAATGTGATATATCTTATAGTCTTTTGTAGGTTAAAAGGGTACATAGTTGAATAAATAAGAAAGGAAAAATATCCATTTAAGATACTTACCTTTATCTCAATAAGTATGGAAAACATCTGTGAAATGAAGGTATATTAGTGATTAAATTAAAAACAGACTACTATAAGGACCAAATACTTACCAGTCATTATTTTGTTTTACTCTTCAGAAGTTTTGCCAAATTCTGATAAAATATATACTCCTGATTTTGAATTAATTACTTGGTCTATATTTGTCCAGTCAATAGTATTCATTGATTGCCTTCTCTGAGCCAGGTTCTTTTCTCAGTGATGAGAATGATGCAGTAAATGGCACAAAGCTTAGTGTTTAGTTCCTATCCAAGTTGGGAAAAATAGATAATAAAGAGACACAAATTTAAAGATAATGATAAGCGCTCTAAAAAATAATAAAAGAAGACACCAACAGAGGCAAAAATAGATGAAATGGACAAATAATTGAGGTTAGTCATTCTGTTACCAAATTCCAGCCAAGTCCACTGCCTCCACAGGAAGAGTTATTTTTGTTTGTTTTTGTGCAATCAAAAGTGAAACAAATGCTGAGATCGAAGCAGCACTGTCATTATTCAATGGGAAGAGAATAGAGTTGTGGGGACTTAATCACAAACCAACTCCTTGCTTGGGGACTTTTATTTTAATTAATTGTTTTTAATTGGAGAATAATTGCTTTATAATATGTTGGTTTCTGACATCCATCAGTGTGAATAGGCCATTAGTATACATATGCCTCCTCCCCCTTTAAACTTCCCTCCCATCTCCTATCCCATCCCACCCCCCTAGATTGTCAAAGAGCACTTGGTTTAGCTAACCCAGGGGACAATTAAGGCAAGTTTTTTAAGGGTAAGGCTAACAAGAGAAAAACTTTATCTATGGGTTTTATGGAAATAGCTGGCTTCTTCCTGAAACTTGGGTATTACCTCTTTTCTATCCTTGCAAGATCCTTTGGCCTCTGGACTGGAAGCAGTTCACATCATCATGGGCAGACAAGGGTTTTACCATTATAAATTAGTAATGAAACACAGGGTGACATTTTTCCCACTTTTGAAACTGAACCAGTTTGTACCAGTTTTCTTATAATGAGACTCTTGTTCCTGTGCTGTGAACAGCTAGAAATTATGATTAGTTGTGGTTTTCTGCAAATCTACCTGGAGAGAGACCCTCCCAGGTGGTGCTAGTGGCAAAGAACCTGTCTGCTAACACAGGAGACATAAGTGAGGGAGACATAAATGAGGTGGGTTTGATCTTTGGTTCGGGAAGATCCCTTGTAAGAGGGCATGAAACCCACTTCAGGATTGTTGGAGAATTCCATAGATAGCAGAGCTTGGGTGGCTACAGTCCATTTGGTGGCAAAGGGTCAGGCGCAACTGAAGTGATTTAGCACTCACACACACACCTGGAGGGAGGGCCCAGGGTATACAGTACACTTGGTAACATTCTTGTAGATATAATTGTTGTACTCTCTAAGAGAACAAGATTTATGCTTTCTGTAAGGTTGACTTCATGTTTATCTTCTTGAATGTCTTCTCCAAGACTGATTTTTCATGGCAGAATGAGTTATAATTTCCAGAAGAAAGAAAACAAATATGAGGTTAGTCTTTGAGCCAAGCCCGACAGGAAGAGTTATTTTGTTTTGTTTTGTGCAATCAAAAGTGAAACAAATGCTGAGATCGAAGCAGCACTGTCATTATTCAATGGGAAGAGAATAGAGTTGTGGGGACTTAATCACAAACCAACTCCTTGCTTGGGGACTTTTATTTTAATTAATTGTTTTTAATTGGAGAATAATTGCTTTATAATATGTTGGTTTCTGACATCCATCAGTGTGAATAGGCCATTAGTATACATATGCCTCCTCCCCCTTTAAACTTCCCTCCCATCTCCTATCCCATCCCACCCCCCTAGATTGTCAAAGAGCACTTGGTTTAGCTAACCCAGGGGACAATTAAGGCAAGTTTTTTAAGGGTAAGGCTAACAAGAGAAAAACTTTATCTATGGGTTTTATGGAAATAGCTGGCTTCTTCCTGAAACTTGGGTATTACCTCTTTTCTATCCTTGCAAGATCCTTTGGCCTCTGGACTGGAAGCAGTTCACATCATCATGGGCAGACAAGGGTTTTACCATTATAAATTAGTAATGAAACACAGGGTGACATTTTTCCCACTTTTGAAACTGAACCAGTTTGTACCAGTTTTCTTATAATGAGACTCTTGTTCCTGTGCTGTGAACAGCTAGAAATTATGATTAGTTGTGGTTTTCTGCAAATCTACCTGGAGAGAGACCCTCCCAGGTGGTGCTAGTGGCAAAGAACCTGTCTGCTAACACAGGAGACATAAGTGAGGGAGACATAAATGAGGTGGGTTTGATCTTTGGTTCGGGAAGATCCCTTGTAAGAGGGCATGAAACCCACTTCAGGATTGTTGGAGAATTCCATAGATAGCAGAGCTTGGGTGGCTACAGTCCATTTGGTGGCAAAGGGTCAGGCGCAACTGAAGTGATTTAGCACTCACACACACACCTGGAGGGAGGGCCCAGGGTATACAGTACACTTGGTAACATTCTTGTAGATATAATTGTTGTACTCTCTAAGAGAACAAGATTTATGCTTTCTGTAAGGTTGACTTCATGTTTATCTTCTTGAATGTCTTCTCCAAGACTGATTTTTCATGGCAGAATGAGTTATAATTTCCAGAAGAAAGAAAAAATATTCAAATAGCTTAGTATTCAATTTATTATTGCATGTGTTCCAATAATGCAGTACTTGGTTTTAAGTGCATAAATTAATTCTACTGAATATATATATCTAAAAAGAAGGAATGTTAAAATAATCTTTCACATTGTTTCATACTTTAAAGTATAAATAAGATACTCAATAACATTTTTCCCAAGTTTGAAAGATATTAATGCCTGCAGCTATAACAGAAAAAACTGTAGTTTCAATAGATCCCATAATTAAACTGTAGCCTTGAGGTCACCAAGTTTGTGTTAATTTGTAACAATAGCCATAGTAACTAATGCAAAGTCTGTTTTCTTAGCACTTTGCTATTCCGACCTTATATATTAATGCGTATTAAGGTAGATTCTACTTGACTGAGATCTGGAGTGATAGACATTTCCATTCTTCCGTTAACTGAGGACAGGATCCATGAAGTTACAGAACAATGGAAAACTTTGGGCAGCATGCATAATATCCTCTCATTTTAAAAAACATTTATTTTATTTTACTTTTGCAGAATTTTGTTGTTAACTGACATGCATAAACCTGAATCAGTCAAATGAGAGGTATAGAACCAAATGAGAGGTATAGGCTCTCATTTTTGATATGAATAAAAATGTAGCCAGGTAGAAGAGACAGTATCTCTGACAAAATATTTTCTAAATGAAGTCTTTAAATCTGTTGCCATACAATCAAAGAATCAAAGCATCTGAAAAGTTGAACCATGTTCTTTACTCAGCCTCATCTCCAGTGTGTCCATACTGCTCTTGAGGGTTTTAGAATCCAACAGTTCCTCCAGATTTCTTTTGAAATGTACAGTATTATGTTGTCCATGAATTATTAATTGATAATTCATCATTGCAATATTTATCAATGCCACCATACAAGCACACAACTGCCAATTTAAGACTCACTTCAGAACTACAGAAATATTCCTGGGCCTCTATTCTAACCAGCACTAGGGTAGCCACTCAGAACAGATTATAGCATATGATCTGTCTCCCAATGACACCTATCTGAGTGTAAGAATATAGTTTTTGTGTCTGAAGATCACCATTTATTCTTGGGTTCCAATGAAATTCACCATTATATAATTCCCTAGGGGTTTCTAGTGTCTTGTTAAGACTGAATGTTAGAGTTTATGAAACAAACATGTTGAGATAACACCAATGAATTATGAGGGTTAGAAAGTTCCCTTCAATGTTAAATAGTCATTATGCTTTGAAAAACATTTTAAAACTAGAATAAACCTTTACTCTTGGCTATTAGATTGCTGGTGAATATCAATCTCATTTTTCTGACTTTATCTCCAACTTTTTCATAAAGAAAAGCCCTAAAGACTCTGGGAGGTATAAACTCTGATCCCATAATTAAACTGTAGCCTTGAGGTCACCAAGTTTGTGTTAATTTGTAACAATAGCCATAGTAACTAATGCAAAGTCTGTTTTCTTAGCACTTTGCTATTCCGACCTTATATATTAATGCGTATTAAGGTAGATTCTACTTGACTGAGATCTGGAGTGATAGACATTTCCATTCTTCCGTTAACTGAGGACAGGATCCATGAAGTTACAGAACAATGGAAAACTTTGGGCAGCATGCATAATATCCTCTCATTTTAAAAAACATTTATTTTATTTTACTTTTGCAGAATTTTGTTGTTAACTGACATGCATAAACCTGAATCAGTCAAATGAGAGGTATAGAACCAAATGAGAGGTATAGGCTCTCATTTTTGATATGAATAAAAATGTAGCCAGGTAGAAGAGACAGTATCTCTGACAAAATATTTTCTAAATGAAGTCTTTAAATCTGTTGCCATACAATCAAAGAATCAAAGCATCTGAAAAGTTGAACCATGTTCTTTACTCAGCCTCATCTCCAGTGTGTCCATACTGCTCTTGAGGGTTTTAGAATCCAACAGTTCCTCCAGATTTCTTTTGAAATGTACAGTATTATGTTGTCCATGAATTATTAATTGATAATTCATCATTGCAATATTTATCAATGCCACCATACAAGCACACAACTGCCAATTTAAGACTCACTTCAGAACTACAGAAATATTCCTGGGCCTCTATTCTAACCAGCAGTAGGGTAGCCACTCAGAACAGATTATAGCATATGATCTGTCTCCCAATGACACCTATCTGAGTGTAAGAATATAGTTTTTGTGTCTGAAGATCACCATTTATTCTTGGGTTCCAATGAAATTCACCATTATATAATTCCCTAGGGGTTTCTAGTGTCTTGTTAAGACTGAATGTTAGAGTTTATGAAACAAACATGTTGAGATAACACCAATGAATTATGAGGGTTAGAAAGTTCCCTTCAATGTTAAATAGTCATTATGCTTTGAAAAACATTTTAAAACTAGAATAAACCTTTACTCTTGGCTATTAGATTGCTGGTGAATATCAATCTCATTTTTCTGACTTTATCTCCAACTTTTTCATAAAGAAAAGCCCTAAAGACTCTGGGAGGTATAAACTCTGACCAACCATTAAAGAATATAATGAATACATTTGTCAGTCATGAGACATTTCCTAATTAAAACTATTAGGTAGAGATTTGCAAGCATTTGCAACTCTTGAGAATCTAATGGATGTTGTCCTGCTGCGTAGCCAGGTTATAGCTTATTTGCACACACTGATTCTTGTTGACTGTCGATAAGATGTTTTCCCAGAGTGTGCTAGAGATTTGATCCCTGAAAACATTGATTCAATTCATATTTGGCTTGTATATTTCTCATAATTATTGATGTTTCTCATGAACTATATGAGATATCTGAAAAAAAAAAAAAAAAACTTTAAGCCAAGAAAAAAAACTTGGCTTAAAACGTTTTTTCTTGAAAAGTTGACATGAAATATGGGTTCTAAAATATATTAAGTCATGAAAACTTGAATTGGCCAAGTTGGAAATGGGTTATCATAAACATGAAAGCAAAGGCCTTTTTCCCTTCGTTTCTACCCAAACAGGCATATATGCACATGTACAAGCATGGACAAAGAGCATAACACACACCCACACACACAAGCCTTAATAGTCTTAGAAGTTTTTCTAAAGAAGTTCATTATCTTGTAAAGGTTTACTTGATGGTAGGGTCATATGTGTTTACTTTCTGGTAAGATATGAAGTACTTGGTAATCTCCAAAGTACCATCAAAGTATTATTACTAATATGACTTTTAATTGAAGTTACACTCAGTAGAATTTTTTGCATGTGTTAAAAAATTTCCAGTTCCATTATGAATTAAAAGAAATACATTCAACTGAGTTGCTTAATTATTCTTATCATTAAATAATCTTTATTGTTTCAGAAATCACTTGAGAATCCTCTGTTAACCTAGGACTATTATTGTAATCATTGACTATAATTGTACTTTTACTTAGGCTAATGCAAATTTCTGATGAAAAAGAAAAGTTTGATAAATCAGTCTTGGCAGACTTTACAATGAGAGCTGTAAAATGGAAATGTTAGCCAAACTGTAGGAACAGTTAATACTACAGTGCCAGCTGAGTAAGTTCCCCTGAAACTAGTCAATTTGAGAGGATTTTAAAGGAGTGATAATAGTCATTGTCTGTGTAACATGTAGATCAAATAATGTGACTCTGACCTATCTAAAATATAATTTTATTGTTGCCATTCATTGACTATTAAAATGTATTCAGTAGAGTGAATATTCCTACCCTATAGAAAACTTGGTGAAATCCCAACCGTTTCTGCTAATGAGGCAACAGCCAAATCTCTCAGAAGCACAGCCTCAGTTTAGTTAATTAACATGCCTGCTCCACCGTATATACACACATGTGAAAATGAAAGTGTTAGTTGCTCAGTCCTGTTGGACTCATTGTGATCCCATTGACTGTAGCCCACCAGACTCTTCTCTCCATTAATTCTCTAGGCAAGAATACTGGAGGAGGTAGTCATTCCCTTTTCCAGGGGTACCTGAAAAGGGATGGAACCCGGGTCTCCTGCATTGCAGAAAGATTATTTACCATCTGAAAATTCAGCATGTCATCAAATCTACACTGCTTCCCAGTCGTGTTGTATTCTAGCCAGAAAAAAAAAAAAAAAAAAAGAAGGGCATATTTGGCTCATTGTTTTTCTGCCATGCAGTTCTTTTTCTTGCCACACCTCCTAGCTTGCTAGTTAGTTTTCAGCGCCCACTTAGTCCTCTGCATTGGTCGGAAGAGGTGATAGGGTAAGATTGGTTAGGAGTGATGAGGAGATAGCAAAGGCTCTATGTGAATTGGTTCTGTTATAAATTGACTGCTCTCTGAGCCTGTCATATCTTTAAAATTACTCTTGGGCCGTGTGTGTGTGTGTGTGTGTGTGTGTGTGTGTGTGTACACATGTAAGCTATTTGGAGGTGTTCTGCAGAATGTTTTTTATTACATTTCTTTTGACCAAGTTGCATGAAACTCTATGCATGTGATTCTGCATCCCTGAACAACCAGTTTCTGTTCATCTTATTTTTTGAGTCCCTGTAACCAGCTAGATTTCAAGCATCCCTATGGCAACATACTCCTCTGTGTGGTTTACATATGTTCTCCCAGCTGATTTGTAAACCCTCTATCTCAAGATACTCTGGGACTGCATATAGTGCAAATCAATCTGAATAAGTATTCTGCCATCAGAATTCACTTGAACTTTTTCAAGTGTGAGACTTTCTTAGTTGTGAGTTTTACATGCTTGGAAAAATACAAGAATTCAAAGATCTCTTAGAGATCCAAAGAAAAGCTCCATAACTAAGGATTGAGGTAAAAAGCACCCTTCCATTCTGTCTTTCCTACCACCGTAGGAGATTAAACAATAGGAACTAGAGAATAATAGAACAGCAGCATCTCTCTCCAAAGAAATCTCCTAAAACCCTCCCTTTACACCTTGGGTCTCTAACCTTTGGGATCTAATGCCTGATGATCTGAGGTGAGCTTGATGTAATAATCAGAAATAAAGTGCACAATAAAAGTCCTGTGCTTGAGTCATCTTGAAACCATCCTAACACCCTGGTCCGTGGAAAAATTGTCTTCCATGAAACCAGTTCCTGGTGCCAAAAAGGTTGGGAAGTGCAGCTTTACACCATTGATCTGGTTGAGGTGTTTAAGAAAAAACTGTGATATAGTTGATTGTACAATATGAGGACTTTTTCCCTGATACTCACTTTGATTTTTTTTTTAAATCCTTTTGGCTTCTAATCAAAGTCTTAATTTTTACATCCCATTACAAATGTCACAATGAATTACTATTGCTCCTAATTCAGCAAGAATGATCAACCAAATTGCAGGACATTCTAATAGTCATTAGGCAGTAGTCCAAATGACACCTGGAAAAGAAATACAAGAAAAACAACAGTAAGACTATTTTGAAAATTCACTTTTAGTTGACAAAAAAATAGCATTTTCACTCAAGTTTATGCTCCTAGTTTTTCTATCTGATGTGAACATCAGTTTGATTTTTTAAAACTTTAAAACAGTGATTTTGCAAGGCACACATACAAAATTTTTCTCAAGAGTCTCAAGACGGTACCATCACTGGACATGAGGTGAGAGACAATCTCTCACCCTCTTATCCTTTTGTTCAATTTTCACAACTCAGGTGTCACCTTTGCCTATGTTTGTAATTGTAAGGAAAACCAGATGAGACGTATTTTTGAAAATTTTGCTTTTCAGTAAACAGTATCATCTGACTTAATTTTCTGTAAGAATTTTTCAGAATGACAAAATATATAAAGGCTTTATGCAAAAGGTTTTTCAGTTCTAGCTTGGCACTAACCCTCAAGATGGATGGAAAGATTGCTTATTTACTATGCATCACAAATCCTAAAAGTATTCCTATTAATCAGTTCCAATTGCTCATAATATTTTACCTCATATTCCAAAGAACTTTTGAGGATACATTCACAATTTGTGAAGTGAAAATGTTGGGTTAGAAGAGCTGTGCTCTAGCCGAGGAAACATATAGTAGTTGGCTAGAAGTATATATGTCCCATACCTGCTCTATCACAGATAAATTTTATGACAACTTTTGCCAGGGCTTCCCTGGTGGTTCAGATGGTAAAGAATCTGCATGAAATGTGGGAGACCTTGGTTCAGTCCCTGGGTTGGGAAGATCCCCTGGAGAAGTGAAGGGCTGCCGATCTAGTATTCTTACCTGGAGAATTTGATGGCCCATCCATGGGTCGCAAAGAGTCGAACATGACTGAGTGATTTTCGCTTACATTAAAATGCAAAAAAAAATAGGTTAAATGAAAGTTATATGTGTTATCTGGTATCATGTAAACAAAAATCTTTATGCAATTAATTTTTTATTTCTTTTTGTTCTAACCAAATGGCTGAATTAACTTGTAGTTTGTTAGGTCCAAAAATGGCTGCAAAATTTACTCTAACTACTTGTAGTATTCATCTAATAAAGTCTAACAGCTTTTATAATTCTATTCTTAAAAAGAAGTTTCTAGATTCATCCACCACAGCTTCTTTATCCATTCATTTGCTGTTAGACATTTAGATTGTTTCCACTTTTTAGCTATTGTAAAAAGTGTTGCAATGAGCATTGGGGTACAGGTGTCTCTTTTAATTTTTATTTCCTCAAGGTATATGTCTAATAGTGGGATTGCAGGGTCATATGGTGGTTCTCTTCCTAGTGTTTTTAAAGGAATCTACATTCTATCTTCCATAGTGACCATCACTGGACATGAGGTGAGAGACAATCTCACCCTCTTATCCTTTTGTTCAATTTTCACAACTCAGGTGTCACCTTTGCCTATGTTTGTAATTGTAAGGAAAACCAGATGAGACGTATTTTTGAAAATTTTGCTTTTCAGTAAACAGTATCATCTGACTTAATTTTCTGTAAGAATTTTTCAGAATGACAAAATATATAAAGGCTTTATGCAAAAGGTTTTTCAGTTCTAGCTTGGCACTAACCCTCAAGATGGATGGAAAGATTGCTTATTTACTATGCATCACAAATCCTAAAAGTATTCCTATTAATCAGTTCCAATTGCTCATAATATTTTACCTCATATTCCAAAGAACTTTTGAGGATACATTCACAATTTGTGAAGTGAAAATGTTGGGTTAGAAGAGCTGTGCTCTAGCCGAGGAAACATATAGTAGTTGGCTAGAAGTATATATGTCCCATACCTGCTCTATCACAGATAAATTTTATGACAACTTTTGCCAGGGCTTCCCTGGTGGTTCAGATGGTAAAGAATCTGCATGAAATGTGGGAGACCTTGGTTCAGTCCCTGGGTTGGGAAGATCCCCTGGAGAAGTGAAGGGCTGCCGATCTAGTATTCTTACCTGGAGAATTTGATGGCCCATCCATGGGTCGCAAAGAGTCGAACATGACTGAGTGATTTTCGCTTACATTAAAATGCAAAAAAAAATAGGTTAAATGAAAGTTATATGTGTTATCTGGTATCATGTAAACAAAAATCTTTATGCAATTAATTTTTTATTTCTTTTTGTTCTAACCAAATGGCTGAATTAACTTGTAGTTTGTTAGGTCCAAAAATGGCTGCAAAATTTACTCTAACTACTTGTAGTATTCATCTAATAAAGTCTAACAGCTTTTATAATTCTATTCTTAAAAAGAAGTTTCTAGATTCATCCACCACAGCTTCTTTATCCATTCATTTGCTGTTAGACATTTAGATTGTTTCCACTTTTTAGCTATTGTAAAAAGTGTTGCAATGAGCATTGGGGTACAGGTGTCTCTTTTAATTTTTATTTCCTCAAGGTATATGTCTAATAGTGGGATTGCAGGGTCATATGGTGGTTCTCTTCCTAGTGTTTTTAAAGGAATCTACATTCTATCTTCCATAGTGACTGTATCAACTTACATTCCCACCAACAGCGCAAGAGTGCTCCCTTATCTCCACACCCACTTCTGCATTTATCGTCTGTAGATTTTTTGATGATGGCCATTCTGACTTTTGTGAGGTGATATCTCATTATAGTGTTGATTTACATTTTTCTAATAATGAGTGATGTTGAGCATCTTTTCATGTGTTTTTTGGCCATACGTATGTCTTCTTTGGAGAGATGTCTCTTTAGGTCTTTTCCCATTTTTTATTTGTTTTTTTATTTTTTTTTTTGGTGTTGTGTTATATGAGCTGCTTGTATATTTTGGAAATTAATTCTTTGCCAGTTGTTTCATTTGCTAGTATTTTCTCCCATTTTGAGGGTTGTCTTTTCACCTTTCTTATAGTTTCTTCTGCTGTGCAAAAGCTTTTAAGTTTATTTAGTTTTATTTAGTTTATTTAGTTTATTTACTTGTTTATTTTTGTTTTTATTTCTATTACTCTAGGAGACGGGTCATAGAAGATCTTGCTTTGATTTATCTCATCAAGTGCTCTGCCTATGTTTTCCTTTACAAGTTTTATGGTTTCTGGTCTTACATTTAGGTCTTTAATCAGTTTTGTGTCTATCTTTGTATATGGTGTTAGGAAGTGTTACAGCTTCATGCAAAAGAAGCCTGGGGTCTTCTTTTTTCATCTAGGGGCTGGATTGTAGGGGTTGTTCCATATCTGTTAAGCTTTTGATGAATTTCTTGGGGAACTGGCGATATTCCAATTTTATTTCTTGGCCATTTTTGGCCTCTTCCCCCAAAATTCAACTTTTCAAGAAACAGTTCAATGTATTCAGTTGAGTAATCATGGCCAGAGTCAGGTTAGAGTATTTCCATCACCCCAGTAATTTCACTTAGTTTCTTATAACCATTGGCCTGATTTCCATTCTGATTTCATTTGTTTTTCCAGTTTGCTTTTTCTGAAGTGTCAAAACTTTAATCATAAATATATAGCCTTTGAGTTTGGTTCATTTTATTTAGATAAGGTTCTTGAGATTTCTTTTTCCATGGTGTATCAGGTATTTCATGTGTATCAGACATTCACTCTTTCTTTATTTTCTTTTTTAATGTAAAATTGTATTTTACTGAATGGGTGCACCACAAAACTTTTATTCTTTTTTACAAGTTAATTTTCCCTTGGGTTGTTTCAAGTTTGGTTAATAATGAAAAAGCTGTTATAAGCATTTGTATAAAGTATATCAGATGGACATGTGTTTTCATTTCTGAAAGTGAATTGTCTGCTAATACACAAAATGTATTTATAAATTTATAATAAACTGTCAAACTCCTCAATTTGTTCAAAATGTTTTCCAAATGTCTGGGTTGTTTTGATTTCTAAGCATCAAGGGTGGAGAGTTCTAGTTGCTATGCCTTCTCTCTAGCACATGGTATTGTTTCTCTTTATTTTTTTTTTTTTTTTATGTGAGCCATTCTGATAGGTGTATTTTGATAACTCATTGGTTTATTCTAAAGATCTCCACATCAAGGTCATCTTATGGTTTGGCTCTTTTTACAGATTTATGTCTTTGGTTGACCAGTTTCTCTCAATGAGCTCTTTTAGCTTTTTGTATGTCTCATAATTATTCATTTAGTTTTACATAGTGTATGTTGGAAAACCTCAGAGACTAAAATAAGCACAATTTATCCAGGATTATTAAGTTAATTTCTTCTCTGTGTGTTAGTGAGAACAGCTTTATCAATATATTCAGCCATTGAATTGGTCTGCGTTTGGACTTTGTTCTTACTATAGTTACCTTTAGTAAACTTCTTTCAAGGATGGGCTGTATACCTTGGCCATATCTGTTAAGCTTTTGATGAATTTCTTGGGGAACTGGCGATATTCCAATTTTATTTCTTGGCCATTTTTGGCCTCTTCCCCCAAAATTCAACTTTTCAAGAAACAGTTCAATGTATTCAGTTGAGTAATCATGGCCAGAGTCAGGTTAGAGTATTTCCATCACCCCAGTAATTTCACTTAGTTTCTTATAACCATTGGCCTGATTTCCATTCTGATTTCATTTGTTTTTCCAGTTTGCTTTTTCTGAAGTGTCAAAACTTTAATCATAAATATATAGCCTTTGAGTTTGGTTCATTTTATTTAGATAAGGTTCTTGAGATTTCTTTTTCCATGGTGTATCAGGTATTTCATGTGTATCAGACATTCACTCTTTCTTTATTTTCTTTTTTAATGTAAAATTGTATTTTACTGAATGGGTGCACCACAAAACTTTTATTCTTTTTTACAAGTTAATTTTCCCTTGGGTTGTTTCAAGTTTGGTTAATAATGAAAAAGCTGTTATAAGCATTTGTATAAAGTATATCAGATGGACATGTGTTTTCATTTCTGAAAGTGAATTGTCTGCTAATACACAAAATGTATTTATAAATTTATAATAAACTGTCAAACTCCTCAATTTGTTCAAAATGTTTTCCAAATGTCTGGGTTGTTTTGATTTCTAAGCATCAAGGGTGGAGAGTTCTAGTTGCTATGCCTTCTCTCTAGCACATGGTATTGTTTCTCTTTATTTTTTTTTTTTTTTTATGTGAGCCATTCTGATAGGTGTATTTTGATAACTCATTGGTTTATTCTAAAGATCTCCACATCAAGGTCATCTTATGGTTTGGCTCTTTTTACAGATTTATGTCTTTGGTTGACCAGTTTCTCTCAATGAGCTCTTTTAGCTTTTTGTATGTCTCATAATTATTCATTTAGTTTTACATAGTGTATGTTGGAAAACCTCAGAGACTAAAATAAGCACAATTTATCCAGGATTATTAAGTTAATTTCTTCTCTGTGTGTTAGTGAGAACAGCTTTATCAATATATTCAGCCATTGAATTGGTCTGCGTTTGGACTTTGTTCTTACTATAGTTACCTTTAGTAAACTTCTTTCAGGGATGGGCTGATACTACCTTGTGCTTAGTGTACACCCCAGGGTGTGCCTGCTCATTCTTCAACTTTTAGTAATCCTCGTGTGGTTGCCTCACTGAGGAGTCTCTCACCACACTCTTGCACTTTCCTTAATGGCAGACTTTTGTAATCTGTTAATAAGTGAGAGACTCATAGTGAGTGGGAAAAGGGTTCTCCGTCCTCTTGATCTGGTCTTTGGTCTTAAATTCTATGGTTCTGTGTTTTGGAGTTGGGACTTACCATGCATCTCATCCCTTGTCAGTCAATATCTGCCAAATAACTGTAAGAAGTCTTAGGCAGGATATAATCTTTTGCTCCATATGCCAGAGTAGCTAATATCTGTGTGATTTTTTTTGTTTTGTTTCATTTTGTTTTTAAATAAATACAGAATTCTGAGTCCAAGCAGCTTTACTGTACACTGTCTAAGGGCAAGCATCTTTGCTTGGACTTTTCCCTTTGTATCAGCATACCTCTGTTTTGGACTACTGGAAGTAGTTTCTTGCCCTTCTTCAAGAGTTAGACCAGTGTTGCTTGTTTAAAGTAGCAGATTTGTGATGGAATCAAGGGTGTTTCTTACTCCTCTCTCAGGGTCACGTGGCTTTGCTTCTACTCCTCAGTCAGTGGCAGTTTCTCTTTGCAACTCACCTTACCTTTGGGGAAGGGAAGATTCTCTGCCCTTTTTCTAGGAGCAGATGATTTTCTTTCTATCCCTCTCTCACAGGCAGTGGATCTTCATCTTGCTTCTGGAACTGGGACAATCTCTTTCCTATTCCCAAGTGATTTAGGAATTTCCTTTGAATGAGAAGAAAGTCTAGGGAATAGGTTGGGTTTTATGTCTGTGAGACACACAGGACACTTTCTCAGTTCTCTTGCCATGCCTTCAATATTTCTCTTGTGAGCTCAGTAAAAGGAATCTTTGTGTCAGAATTTCCCAAGAATCCTAACCTCTCACATTAATTCACACTTGGTTTTTAAAATGCTTCACCATTTTAGCTTATATCAATATATTCAGCCATTGAATTGGTCTGCGTTTGGACTTTGTTCTTACTATAGTTACCTTTAGTAAACTTCTTTCAGGGATGGGCTGATACTACCTTGTGCTTAGTGTACACCCCAGGGTGTGCCTGCTCATTCTTCAACTTTTAGTAATCCTCGTGTGGTTGCCTCACTGAGGAGTCTCTCACCACACTCTTGCACTTTCCTTAATGGCAGACTTTTGTAATCTGTTAATAAGTGAGAGACTCATAGTGAGTGGGAAAAGGGTTCTCCGTCCTCTTGATCTGGTCTTTGGTCTTAAATTCTATGGTTCTGTGTTTTGGAGTTGGGACTTACCATGCATCTCATCCCTTGTCAGTCAATATCTGCCAAATAACTGTAAGAAGTCTTAGGCAGGATATAATCTTTTGCTCCATATGCCAGAGTAGCTAATATCTGTGTGATTTTTTTTGTTTTGTTTCATTTTGTTTTTAAATAAATACAGAATTCTGAGTCCAAGCAGCTTTACTGTACACTGTCTAAGGGCAAGCATCTTTGCTTGGACTTTTCCCTTTGTATCAGCATACCTCTGTTTTGGACTACTGGAAGTAGTTTCTTGCCCTTCTTCAAGAGTTAGACCAGTGTTGCTTGTTTAAAGTAGCAGATTTGTGATGGAATCAAGGGTGTTTCTTACTCCTCTCTCAGGGTCACGTGGCTTTGCTTCTACTCCTCAGTCAGTGGCAGTTTCTCTTTGCAACTCACCTTACCTTTGGGGAAGGGAAGATTCTCTGCCCTTTTTCTAGGAGCAGATGATTTTCTTTCTATCCCTCTCTCACAGGCAGTGGATCTTCATCTTGCTTCTGGAACTGGGACAATCTCTTTCCTATTCCCAAGTGATTTAGGAATTTCCTTTGAATGAGAAGAAAGTCTAGGGAATAGGTTGGGTTTTATGTCTGTGAGACACACAGGACACTTTCTCAGTTCTCTTGCCATGCCTTCAATATTTCTCTTGTGAGCTCAGTAAAAGGAATCTTTGTGTCAGAATTTCCCAAGAATCCTAACCTCTCACATTAATTCACACTTGGTTTTTAAAATGCTTCACCATTTTAGCTTATATAAAAGACTATTTTTATGTCAGTTAAGGAGAGAACTCTGGCAAAGGTAAAATTCATGAGTCCCATTTTTACTGGAAGAGAACTGACCCTCTGGATTTATTTTCATCATATTTTCTTAGAATCACAGCTTTTATTTGGACTCAACAAAAGTTGTAATCTTATAGACTATTTTTTATATATTTTTATGTATATATATATTTTTATTTTGCTGTTACAGAGTTTTGTTGTTTACAGATATGTATAATTCCAGATGAGCATGTGTATATCCCATTCCCCACCATCCCACACCTCCAGGTCTTCATATAGCCCCCATGCAATATGCCTTAGTCTCACAACAAAATTGATAGTAATTATCTCTTTTACAGATGGTATCTGGTAGATCATTGATCCTTCTTTTATCATTACATGTTTCAATATACTTTTATGGCTTTCTGAATACAAAGTGAAGCCTAATTCTGGAAGTCTATATTTCATTAATACAAATGAGAATTTTGAGAATGAGTTTGAAATAATTTTTAAAATTGCTTTTTTTAAAGAAAATAGCTGAGTTCTACTTATGAATACATGTGAATCACTTGTGACACTTCTAAACATCCACAGTTTTATACATAAAATCATGTCATTTTATGCATAAAGATTTAAGTGTTTTATCCTTTTAATAAGCTTGTTTTGTATTACATTTGAGCTAAAAAATAAATGAAAATAGAAGTTTTCATTTTGCAAAAAGGAAAATTGATTAATACATTATATTATCAGAAAAAAATATTAAGGAAATGGTACAGGATGATATGATGAAGGGTTCATAGAAACCTGATTCTTATCTATAGCTAAGATTTCAATTCTTCAGTTAGTTCAGTTTCTCAGTCATGTCTGAATCTTTGTGACCCTGTGGACTACAGCATACCAGGCTTCCAGTGCTTTACCATCTCCTGGAGCTTGTTCAAACTCATGTCCGTTGACTCAGTGATGCCATCCAAACATCTTGTCTTCTGTCATCCCCTTCTCACTTTGCATTTTATTTTCCCCAACATCAGGGTCTTTTCCAATCAACCATCTCTTTGCATCAGGTGGTCAAAGTATTGAAGCTTCAGCCTCAGCTTCAGCATCAGTCCTTCCAATGAATGTTCAAGTTAATTTCCATTATGATTTACTGGTTTGATCTCTTTGCAATCCAAAGGTCTCTCAAGAGCCTTCTCCAATATCACAGTTCAAAGGCATCAATTCTTTGGTGCCCAGCCTTCTTTATGGTCCAACTGTCACACCCATACATGACTATGACATCTCTGCTTTGGAATACGCTGTCTAGGTTTTGTCATAGCTTCCCTTCCAAGGAGCAAACCCCTTTTAGTTTCATGGCTACAGTCACCATCTGAAGTGACTTAGGAGTCCAAGTCACTGTTTCCATTATTTGCCCATGTGTTTGCCATGAAGTGTTGGGACCAGATACCATGATCTTTGTTTTTTGAACGCTGAGTTTCAGGCTAGCTTTTTCACTCTCCTCTTTCACCTCATCAAGAGGCTCTTTAGTTCCTCTTCACTTTCTGGTTTCATCTGCATACTTGAAGTTATTGGTATATCTCCCAGCAATTTTGACTACAGCTTGTGCTTCATCCAGACTGATGCTTCACATGATATACTGTGCATATAAATTGAATAAGCAGAGTGACAATAGACAGCCTTGATGTACTCCTTTCCCAATTTGGAACCAATTTGTTGTTCCATGTCCGCTTCTAACTGTTGCTTCTTGTCCTGCATACAGGTTTAGCAGAAGACAGATAAAGTGGTCTGGTATCCCCATCTCTTGAAGAATTTTCCAGTTTGTTGTGATCCACCCAGTCAATTGTTTTAACATAGTTAATGAAGCAGAAGTAGATGTGTTTCTCTACATTCCTTGCTCTTTCTATGGTACTTCTATAATCCCCTTGCTATTTCTATTCTTATACCTATATTAAACATTAATTAAATGCTAAAGATTTCAGATAGTAGGTGAGGTGTTCACTGAAAATGGTAACTTCCATTCTGAAAGAGTTTTTCGTTCAGTTTTAATGCATGTCAGATTATAAGTGCGGTGAAGGATTAGACATAGGATTAAGCAAAGTGTTCACACTTACTTTGCCCTCTATATCCATGAAAAAAAAAAAAACACTGACAAATATTTTTTAACAGAATAAATTGATAACAGCAGTGCAAAATTGAAGAGTGACCAGAGATAAGAATTTATCTAAAATTCACATGGAATCATATTGACTAAATCATGAGAAACTAAAACCTAAAGTATTACAGCTGTAAACTTCAAATATACATTCAGTGTGATCCCTGTCAAAATATCAATGCTGTTTTACACAGGACTAGAACAGATATAATTCTAACTTTTTAAAAATGCTAGAGCCCCCCACTCGCCAAGCAGTCTTGAGAAAGAATTTCCAACTAAAAATATTTTATGCAGTGAAGGAAATCATCAACAAAATGGAAAGGCATCCTAATGAATGGTAGAAGACATTTGCAAGCAATATATTTGATAAGGAATTAATGTTCAAAATTTATGAATAACTTACACAACTCAACATAAAAAATTCTATTAAAAATTGGCAGAATAGGCACACCCAGGCTGGCTAGAAGTCCAATGTGCTATCCATTGTGCCACAGGTCCAGTTTGAAACTAATACAATATTATATGTCAACTATATTTAAAGTACAAAATTCATAGGATTAGCTATATATATTGATACAAACAGATCTTCCAGACAAACTGATAAAGTGAGCAAAACTATTTCTTTTTTGCATTAAGATAATCCAGTTTATGTACGTATATTGAAATTTTGGTAAAATTAATAAACTGTTTATAGTCTTTACCTGTAGGGAGGGCCATGTGTATTACTAACTGTTATCTGACTGTCCACTTAAAATGTGTACAGCATGAAATTACTTTGTATCTTAAGTAAAATTTTTTAAAAATAGAGATTTACAAACAAAGGAATGCAGCCCCCGGTAAAAATATTAAAGGAGATGTTTGTACAACTAGTGAAACTATGATCACTTTTGGTCATGTTAATATAAGTTATTTCCTCAAACTTACCCATTAAATGAATATTATGTTAGTTTGGTTTTTGCCTGCCAAGTCCTTTCCCGAATCTTTAATGTTAAGAATTTTTAGACAGAGTTTTCGTTCAGTTTTAATGCATGTCAGATTATAAGTGCGGTGAAGGATTAGACATAGGATTAAGCAAAGTGTTCACACTTACTTTGCCCTCTATATCCATGAAAAAAAAAAAACACTGACAAATATTTTTTAACAGAATAAATTGATAACAGCAGTGCAAAATTGAAGAGTGACCAGAGATAAGAATTTATCTAAAATTCACATGGAATCATATTGACTAAATCATGAGAAACTAAAACCTAAAGTATTACAGCTGTAAACTTCAAATATACATTCAGTGTGATCCCTGTCAAAATATCAATGCTGTTTTACACAGGACTAGAACAGATATAATTCTAACTTTTTAAAAATGCTAGAGCCCCCAATTAGCCAAGCAGTCTTGAGAAAGAATTTCCAACTAAAAATATTTTATGCAGTGAAGGAAATCATCAACAAAATGGAAAGGCATCCTAATGAATGGTAGAAGACATTTGCAAGCAATATATTTGATAAGGAATTAATGTTCAAAATTTATGAATAACTTACACAACTCAACATAAAAAATTCTATTAAAAATTGGCAGAATAGGCACACCCAGGCTGGCTAGAAGTCCAATGTGCTATCCATTGTGCCACAGGTCCAGTTTGAAACTAATACAATATTATATGTCAACTATATTTAAAGTACAAAATTCATAGGATTAGCTATATATATTGATACAAACAGATCTTCCAGACAAACTGATAAAGTGAGCAAAACTATTTCTTTTTTGCATTAAGATAATCCAGTTTATGTACGTATATTGAAATTTTGGTAAAATTAATAAACTGTTTATAGTCTTTACCTGTAGGGAGGGCCATGTGTATTACTAACTGTTATCTGACTGTCCACTTAAAATGTGTACAGCATGAAATTACTTTGTATCTTAAGTAAAATTTTTTTAAAAAAATAGAGATTTACAAACAAAGGAATGCAGTCCTTGGTAAAAATATTAAAGGAGAGGTTTGTACAACTAGTGAAACTATGATCACTTTTGGTCATGTTAATATAAGTTATTTCCTCAAACTTACCCATTAAATGAATATTATGTTAGTTTGGTTTTTGCCTGCCAAGTCCTTTCCCCGAATCTTTGAGGCACTGAATTGCTTCTTTCTATGTTTTCACAAGAGCTATTTTTCTAGAACACGAAGTATTTCTTCTTGCAGGTTGATTGTGATGCAATCTTTGCCTCATATATTTTCACAAAAATCTATCTGCTGTCATTTATAACTGAATTAACTGTTAAATAGCTTCCAGGATCAATTTTTTGTAACCTGCAAAAACTTAACGATTTTGACAAATCTTATAGAGCATTTCACTTTGAGACTACTTTATATATTATAAAGTGTAGCAAAAGGAAAAAATACATTTTATTTCATAATTAACTCTTTAAACATTTTAAGGTAAATTATTGAATCAAATATTTAAAATATTAAGTAAATAATTAATCTTATTATAACTGTTAATTTTAACTAAGTAATGTTCTTTATTGTATAGTTTAATGAATTTTTAAATAATTTTTTCCTTTATAAAAATATATACCTATACATTTGGTATGAGTATGAATATTATAGGTATGTGACAGTATATATGTCATGGCTTTAGTACTCATAATATTTTAAACCAATTTAAATCTGATCAACTGGCAAACTCTTTATTAGTGAGCTAATGAGCTAATGATCTTCTCTGGTGGTTCAGACAGTAAAGAATCTGTTTGCAATGCTGTGGACCTGGGTTCTATCCATGGATAGGGAAGATTCCCCAGAGAAGGGCATGGAAACCCACTTCAGTATGCTTGCCTGGAGAATTCCATGGACAGAGGAGCCTGTCAGGCTATAGTCCATGGGGTCACAAAGAGTCAGACATGACTGAGTGATTAACAACACTTGCACTTTTCACTTTTTTTATTAATAACAATAGCATTTACGAAGCTCCTCGTATGCCCCAAACATTTCATATAAAATATTATGAATCTTCAAGCTGAAGTTTTTTTTTTTTTAAGACCTTTATTTTGCTTTTAACTTTTACAGAGTTTTGTTGTTTACAGATATGTATGTTCCCAGATTAGTCATATGTATATCTCCCCCTTCCCACTCCTCCCAACCATCACACAGCACCCCTGAAGGATCCCCTTTTCTCACGGAGCAATGACTAGAGCTATTTTCACTTATGATAGTACAGGCCTTCATGCTACTTCCTTTACACCTCCCACTTTCTGTTCCTTCCCCACAATGACCATATGTCCACTGTCCATGTCTGTCTTTGAATGTAAGAAATATTTGGTTTTGTTTTGTTTTGTCGCAAAAGTTAGGAACCTACGTGTTCTCTTAAAACTCAACCAGGGGCTTCCCTGGTAGTCCGGTGGGTAAGGACACCGCCTTGCAGTACAAGGGGTGCCAGTTCGATCCCTGGCCTGGGAAGATCCCACATGCCGTGGACCGACTGGACCGATGTGTCCAATTACCACGCTGGAGCTCTGGAGCGCATGTGCCCAGAGCCAGTGCTCTGCGACAACAGAGGCCACTGCGATGGGAGACCCACACGGGCCGGAGAACAAAGATGGATGAAAATAGATAAATGAAAGACTAAGAGAAGTGAACCGCCTGCCCCCTCCCTCCCCAACCCACGCCCCCCCCAAATAAATAAATAATAAATATTAAAAAAAAAAAAAAAACCTCAACCAGTTTCACTCTATGCTGGAGTTTGAACTTGTTTGATGCAGAACTCCCAAGTACCATCTTCCTTATAACAAGCCATTACATTTCCCCTAGTTATGCTGTTTATAAATTAGCACAGGTTGGGGATAATTGAAAAACACTTAGTTATGGATATTTGGAACTTAAATATCCTTAAGGATTGTGGTAACATAATACAGAGGTTAAATGGGCAGGTGTAGAAGTCAACGTGTCTAAAGAGGAATTCTGCTCCATACCTTAGGAACTGTATGGGCTTGGGAAGGAAGTAAACTCTCTGAAATTTGCCTGTCGAATCCATGGGGTCACAAAGAGTCAGACATGACTGAGTGATTAACAACACTTGCACTTTTCACTTTTTTATTAATAACAATAGCATTTACGAAGCTCCTCGTATGCCCCAAACATTTCATATAAAATATTATGAATCTTCAAGCTGAAGTTTTTTTTTTTTTAAGACCTTTATTTTGCTTTTAACTTTTACAGAGTTTTGTTGTTTACAGATATGTATGTTCCCAGATTAGTCATATGTATATCTCCCCCTTCCCACTCCTCCCAACCATCACACAGCACCCCTGAAGGATCCCCTTTTCTCACGGAGCAATGACTAGAGCTATTTTCACTTATGATAGTACAGGCCTTCATGCTACTTCCTTTACACCTCCCACTTTCTGTTCCTTCCCCACAATGACCATATGTCCACTGTCCATGTCTGTCTTTGAATGTAAGAAATATTTGGTTTTGTTTTGTTTTGTCGCAAAAGTTAGGAACCTACGTGTTCTCTTAAAACTCAACCAGGGGCTTCCCTGGTAGTCCGGTGGGTAAGGACACCGCCTTGCAGTACAAGGGGTGCCAGTTCGATCCCTGGCCTGGGAAGATCCCACATGCCGTGGACCGACTGGACCGATGTGTCCAATTACCACGCTGGAGCTCTGGAGCGCATGTGCCCAGAGCCAGTGCTCTGCGACAACAGAGGCCACTGCGATGGGAGGCCCACACGGGCCAGAGAACAAAGATGGATGAAAATAGATAAATGAAAGACTAAGAGAAGTGAACCGCCTGCCCCCTCCCTCCCCAACCCACGCCCCCCCCAAATAAATAAATAATAAATATTAAAAAAAAAAAAAAACCTCAACCAGTTTCACTCTATGCTGGAGTTTGAACTTGTTTGATGCAGAACTCCCAAGTACCATCTTCCTTATAACAAGCCATTACATTTCCCCTAGTTATGCTGTTTATAAATTAGCACAGGTTGGGGATAATTGAAAAACACTTAGTTATGGATATTTGGAACTTAAATATCCTTAAGGATTGTGGTAACATAATACAGAGGTTAAATGGGCAGGTGTAGAAGTCAACGTGTCTAAAGAGGAATTCTGCTCCATACCTTAGGAACTGTATGGGCTTGGGAAGGATAGGTAAACTCTCTGAAACTTTGTCTACCATGTCTGTATAAGCAGAATAATTGCTTTTAGTTGCTTTGAGAATTGGGTTTCTAAGGCATTTAGTACATGGTATGCACTTAATAAAGAAATGGATGTATGTGTGTGTGTATGTGTGTGTGTGTGTCCTTGTGTTATTTTCTAAATTTTACATAGGAAGGAAGAGGATTCAGAGAGGATATTTCAATTGCCCAAAGCCTAACAGATAAATAACAATAGAATCATAACTAATACCCCATCTTCAAATTTATGTTTTTATAATCATCCAATTATCTACTGTGTTATAAGTTGTTTTAGTCACTAAGTTGTGTCTGACTCTTGCAATCCCATGGACTGTAACCCATCAGGTTCCTCTGCCCATGGAATTTTTAAGGCAAGAATACTGGGATTGGGTTGCAATTTCCTACTCCAAGGGATCTTCCCAACCCAGGTATTGAACCCACATCTCCTGTTTGGCAGGTAGATTCTTTACCAGTGAGCCACTTGGGAAGATTAGACTATTCTAAATGCTAAATATTAAATATGAAATCATTTCTAAAGTAAGTTCTACAATAATTACGTTCTAGAAAACTGTGAAGTTCACATTAATTTGAGAGTTTAAAGATATAGAGAAGAAGTAGCTTTCCTAATAAGTATCTCATCATTTTTCCAGGAATCCTGGGGACTCTAATCCAGATGAAATATGATAATATTATGTAATAAAATGTGATTATTACAATTTCTGAACATTCTTTGGAAGAAAATAATAAGATCTAGATAGATGTACTTATCAAATACCTAGTTTCAAACTATAAGCACCTTAATATGGGAAAGACAAATCTATTTCTTATTGACTAACTCTTGAGACTGTTCTTGGAATACTAGATACTTTACTATGACAATGATCCTGAATTTTCTATCTATCTTAAGAAATTTTTCCACCTCTTTGATTTTTGTTTGCATTTTGTTTCCTTTCCCCTTACCCTTTGAATTAAGAGGTGATGCCCTGTAGTAGCCAGAATACGAATTACTCTTTATTGAATATAATTTACCTAGCCTTACACTATTGGCATTCCAAATTCTCTAGCATATTCAACTTTAGAACATCAAGAATGAAAAATATTCACTACAGTATTCTTGCCTGGGGATCCCATGGATGGTAGAGCCAGGTGGAGCCAGTCCATAGGGTTGCAAAAGAATCAGTTCGACATGACTAAGTGACAAAACAATGACAACAACATGGAGTTGGTGATTATGAGAATAATAAAAATATATTCCTCCTAAGAAAAAAAAGGAAGGGAAACTATTTCTTGCTGATCTTTCCATCAAATAACATGTTTAAACAATATATTTATCATCCAGGGTATTTATTAAAAAAGAAACTCTCCAAATTTGGCTTTTGATGCTCCTTAGAGTAGTGGTGGCATATGTCAAACCATGGAGTGTGATAAATGTTTAGCCTAATTAAGCAATATGTCTCCATATGGAAATCTGTGTCTGTTTGATTTTCTCTCTGATTCAGTTATTTTTACGTGGTACCATGAAAAACAAAATGTTCTCTATAGTTCCAAATATTTGAAAGGATCTAGTAGTTAAACTTGTATTTATTTAATTTTTCTTATACATATTTGACACTCTATGAAAATATAGGAATGATAATCATATTGAAACAATAAGAGTATTCTACACTGATATTCTGGAGTGAATAATCTGCTCACACACACACACATGCACATACACATTCCCAATTCTCTGTTATTAAAAAAAAAGGGTTTTTTTGACCATTAATATTGGTCTTTCATCTATTTATCTTTGTTCTTTGGCCTATGTGTGCCTCCCACCACAGTGACCTCTGTCACTGCAGAGCACTGGCTCTGGGCACATGCGCTCCAGAGCTTTGGCTCAGTAGTTGGACACATTGGTCCAGCTGCTCCTCAGCACATGGGATCTTCCCAGGCCAGGAATTGAACTGGTGTCCCTTGCACTGCAAGGCAGTGTCCTTACCCAGTGGACCACCAGGGAAGCCCTCTCTGTTATTTTTTTCTTCCAGTTTCATGTGCCTGACTTTATTCAATCATTTAAAAAATTATAAATATTTATCAGGTCTTTAGTACTGATCTCTACTAGTGGTTTCAAGTATAAATGATACAGTATCCTGCAGTACCCTCTTGTTTCCTAGAAATTGGAAAAGTTGGCTTATCTCCACTTCAGGAAACTTAACAAGTCAGTAGATGAGAAAGTATCAAGAATGGGATCCCATGGATGGTAGAGCCAGGTGGAGCCAGTCCATAGGGTTGCAAAAGAATCAGTTCGACATGACTTAGTGACAAAACAATGACAACAACATGGAGTTGGTGATTATGAGAATAATAAAAATATATTCCTCCTAAGAAAAAAAAGGAAGGGAAACTATTTCTTGCTGATCTTTCCATCAAATAACATGTTTAAACAATATATTTATCATCCAGGGTATTTATTAAAAAAGAAACTCTCCAAATTTGGCTTTTGATGCTCCTTAGAGTAGTGGTGGCATATGTCAAACCATGGAGTGTGATAAATGTTTAGCCTAATTAAGCAATATGTCTCCATATGGAAATCTGTGTCTGTTTGATTTTCTCTCTGATTCAGTTATTTTTACGTGGTACCATGAAAAACAAAATGTTCTCTATAGTTCCAAATATTTGAAAGGATCTAGTAGTTAAACTTGTATTTATTTAATTTTTCTTATACATATTTGACACTCTATGAAAATATAGGAATGATAATCATATTGAAACAATAAGAGTATTCTACACTGATATTCTGGAGTGAATAATCTGCTCACACACACACATGCACATACACATTCCCAATTCTCTGTTATTAAAAAAAAAGGGTTTTTTTGACCATTAATATTGGTCTTTCATCTATTTATCTTTGTTCTTTGGCCTATGTGTGCCTCCCACCACAGTGACCTCTGTCACTGCAGAGCACTGGCTCTGGGCACATGCGCTCCAGAGCTTTGGCTCAGTAGTTGGACACATTGGTCCAGCTGCTCCTCAGCACATGGGATCTTCCCAGGCCAGGAATTGAACTGGTGTCCCTTGCACTGCAAGGCAGTGTCCTTACCCAGTGGACCACCAGGGAAGCCCTCTCTGTTATTTTTTTCTTCCAGTTTCATGTGCCTGACTTTATTCAATCATTTAAAAAATTATAAATATTTATCAGGTCTTTAGTACTGATCTCTACTAGTGGTTTCAAGTATAAATGATACAGTATCCTGCAGTACCCTCTTGTTTCCTAGAAATTGGAAAAGTTGGCTTATCTCCACTTCAGGAAACTTAACAAGTCAGTAGATGAGAAAGTATCAAGAATGGGATGCAGATAGAGTTCTAAGGGAGTTTAGAGGACCAATGAATTTCACAAGATTAATAAGACAAGATTTGTCTAGCAGAATATTCATTTGACCTTAGAAGAGGAGAAGGACTTTGAAAATGGGAAAGTGCAAGAAAATAAAAGAAATAGGTAAAAATGGCATGGAGATGGGAAAGTGAGATATGCATATGGTAGTAGGCAATGAGCTAATGTTGCTAACAGGCATTAAATTCACATTTCTGTAAGTGCTTTGTATGTTGTATCATCTTCTCTTCACAATAGCCAAATAAGATGAGGTCTTATTATAAAAATTCTTATAAAGACTAAAGTGAAAGGAAGCAGAAGAATGAATTTTCTCTCTGACACAAAAGGCCATGTTTTGAAGAGCGCATCAATTTGCTGAAAGTAGTAACATCCAATGCCTACCCCTGTGCCCTCCACCAGAAAAAACCCAGAAAAACTAAAAGAAATGATGACTACTCAGACCTTCCTTAAACAGAAAGCATTGTCTTCTTTCTTTGTTATCTATTGACTTGTATTTTCTCTTCACTATTCCTAAGCAAGTAGAAAAACTGAAAATTAATCAAAATTCCCATCAAAATGTGCATTTTGGCCCTAAGTTTTTCAGACTGTTGCTGTTGTTCAGTCTTTAAGTCATGTCCAACTCTCTTGCCACCTCATGTACTGTAGCCCAACAAGCTCCTCTGTCCATGGGCTTTTTCCAGATAAGATTACTGGAGTGAATTGCCATTTCTTTCTCCATAGTTTGTCAGATACCAAACAACAAATTAGCTATCATCCAGTGTTATATGCAATATTGAGACAACTCGAATGAATATATTGTAAAGATAGTAGTATATTTGATGGAGGGTAATGGTCTGATAACTATATGAAATATTTTGGTACACATCTGTTTTCTTTTTCTGGTTAGTACACATCTGCCTCCACAAGATAACAAAATTAGCTCTTTTACCTGTTACTAAACCAAGTTTTAATAAACCTTTATTGTACATCAAAGAAGAATGTGCACATTTTGAGTATGTTCCTAGAAATTGGAAAAGTTGGCTTATCTCCACTTCAGGAAACTTAACAAGTCAGTAGATGAGAAAGTATCAAGAATGGGATGCAGATAGAGTTCTAAGGGAGTTTAGAGGACCAATGAATTTCACAAGATTAATAAGACAAGATTTGTCTAGCAGAATATTCATTTGACCTTAGAAGAGGAGAAGGACTTTGAAAATGGGAAAGTGCAAGAAAATAAAAGAAATAGGTAAAAATGGCATGGAGATGGGAAAGTGAGATATGCATATGGTAGTAGGCAATGAGCTAATGTTGCTAACAGGCATTAAATTCACATTTCTGTAAGTGCTTTGTATGTTGTATCATCTTCTCTTCACAATAGCCAAATAAGATGAGGTCTTATTATAAAAATTCTTATAAAGACTAAAGTGAAAGGAAGCAGAAGAATGAATTTTCTCTCTGACACAAAAGGCCATGTTTTGAAGAGCGCATCAATTTGCTGAAAGTAGTAACATCCAATGCCTACCCCTGTGCCCTCCACCAGAAAAAACCCAGAAAAACTAAAAGAAATGATGACTACTCAGACCTTCCTTAAACAGAAAGCATTGTCTTCTTTCTTTGTTATCTATTGACTTGTATTTTCTCTTCACTATTCCTAAGCAAGTAGAAAAACTGAAAATTAATCAAAATTCCCATCAAAATGTGCATTTTGGCCCTAAGTTTTTCAGACTGTTGCTGTTGTTCAGTCTTTAAGTCATGTCCAACTCTCTTGCCACCTCATGTACTGTAGCCCAACAAGCTCCTCTGTCCATGGGCTTTTTCCAGATAAGATTACTGGAGTGAATTGCCATTTCTTTCTCCATAGTTTGTCAGATACCAAACAACAAATTAGCTATCATCCAGTGTTATATGCAATACTGAGACAACTCGAATGAATATATTGTAAAGATAGTAGTATATTTGATGGAGGGTAATGGTCTGATAACTATATGAAATATTTTGGTACACATCTGTTTTCTTTTTCTGGTTAGTACACATCTGCCTCCACAAGATAACAAAATTAGCTCTTTTACCTGTTACTAAACCAAGTTTTAATAAACCTTTATTGTACATCAAAGAAGAATGTGCACATTTTGAGTAAGAAAATTATCTTGATATTTTAGATTTTAAGATACTTGTAACTTGTCTCAAATAGAGAAATGTCAAATACTAAAATTTAACTCACAATTATTTCAGCTAAAAACTGTACTCTTTTTGATATAAAAACTGTATCTAGAGATATACATGAAAAATATCATTCTGAGACAAATTTGTCTAAGACATTTGTCTCAATGTTCAACCATGAAATATTTACCATTTTTCCTTTTAATTTTTTTCTATTTTTTTTTATCTTTCTTTTTTACAGACTTTTGTTGTTTACTGCCACACATTGACCTAGATCCACCACAGGTGTACACATGTGCCCACACCCCAACCTCTTCCTTTCCTTTTTTACAATATGTTTAATATATGGAATTAATGTGACATTTGGTCCACTTTGAGACTACATATATTTTAAGACTACGGTAGTCTATATTGTTGCTACTGCTAGTTACTGATAATATTCTTTGGCAGTTTTACCACAAAAAAATGTTGCAAATAACTTCTGATTTGATGGAAGGAAAATTCATATTTAGAGAAATCAAAATGGACTAAAAATAGTTTGAGAATAATCACTTTATTCACTTTCAAGATCGAACTCCAACTTCATAGAGCAAGGGTAATTTTAAACAAAGGACATCTGGCAATATCTGGATTCATTTTTGGTTGTTATACCTGAAGAAGGAGGTGTTCCTAGTACCTGGTAGATGGAGACTAGTGACACAGGACATCATTCCATGTGAAGAACAGTCTCCTCTAACAAAGTATTATCAGGTCCCCAATGTAGCTAGTGACAAAGTTGACAAACCCCATCATCAAGGATGTCAGGGAGGAAGCTGCCACCACTGCATAGATGCTGAAAGTAGAAAATTAGACTTAAGGTAGTTTATTATTCACAGTACAACCAACCACATAGGGATCAGCATAGTTGCACTGGTTGCCAGTCGGTCCTCATGTAATTTTGGTACACATCTGTTTTCTTTTTCTGGTTAGTACACATCTGCCTCCACAAGATAACAAAATTAGCTCTTTTACCTGTTACTAAACCAAGTTTTAATAAACCTTTATTGTACATCAAAGAAGAATGTGCACATTTTGAGTAAGAAAATTATCTTGATATTTTAGATTTTAAGATACTTGTAACTTGTCTCAAATAGAGAAATGTCAAATACTAAAATTTAACTCACAATTATTTCAGCTAAAAACTGTACTCTTTTTGATATAAAAACTGTATCTAGAGATATACATGAAAAATATCATTCTGAGACAAATTTGTCTAAGACATTTGTCTCAATGTTCAACCATGAAATATTTACCATTTTTCCTTTTAATTTTTTTCTATTTTTTTTTATCTTTCTTTTTTACAGACTTTTGTTGTTTACTGCCACACATTGACCTAGATCCACCACAGGTGTACACATGTGCCCACACCCCAACCTCTTCCTTTCCTTTTTTACAATATGTTTAATATATGGAATTAATGTGACATTTGGTCCACTTTGAGACTACATATATTTTAAGACTACGGTAGTCTATATTGTTGCTACTGCTAGTTACTGATAATATTCTTTGGCAGTTTTACCACAAAAAAATGTTGCAAATAACTTCTGATTTGATGGAAGGAAAATTCATATTTAGAGAAATCAAAATGGACTAAAAATAGTTTGAGAATAATCACTTTATTCACTTTCAAGATCGAACTCCAACTTCATAGAGCAAGGGTAATTTTAAACAAAGGACATCTGGCAATATCTGGATTCATTTTTGGTTGTTATACCTGAAGAAGGAGGTGTTCCTAGTACCTGGTAGATGGAGACTAGTGACACAGGACATCATTCCATGTGAAGAACAGTCTCCTCTAACAAAGTATTATCAGGTCCCCAATGTAGCTAGTGACAAAGTTGACAAACCCCATCATCAAGGATGTCAGGAGGAAGCTGCCACCACTGCATAGATGCTGAAAGTAGAAAATTAGACTTAAGGTAGTTTATTATTCACAGTACAACCAACCACATAGGGATCAGCATAGTTGCACTGGTTGCCAGTCGGTCCTCATGTTTCACATGGCAGTGTGATTGAACCAGATGGATACTAAGCATGGAGTTGGTTGTGCCACAGCTGTGAAATCCTGGTAAGGAGATCAGAACCTTTGGAGCAAGCACCCAACAGTATTACAAATAGAGATTTTTCAAGTATACCCATCTTGTAGAGTGAACAGTTTCACAGTAGTAATCTGTGTTCCCAGTTAGTTGCTTGCATAACCAGTTACAGATATTATTCAATATTGGAAGACAAACAAACCTAACTGGCACACTCGGCTGCAAAGTTTAGGAAGACTCTAAGTCCTTTGTGGACTGCCTCTCCCAATACTTACACACAAAACTCTGGAAATAGATACACACCATCATAAAGACTCACTTATCTCTGTTTTTCATGAGGATTTTACATGTTATCATCTCAAAAATGTTCCACATAAGTACTTTTAAACTCACAAGGGAAAAAAATTAAGTTGTTTTTCTTCAGTATAACTCATAATATTTCTGTGGCTCCTTTCAGAATTCTCTTTGTCATCCCCTGAACACTCTGGGTATTTGCAAGTGATATTCCTTGTGTTTGGAATGCTCTTCCATCAGATGTCCTTTGTCCTTGGTCTCTCTCCTTTACCTTTTAAAGGTCTTTGCTTGCAGGCCTGATAATATTCTTTGGCAGTTTTACCACAAAAAAATGTAGCAAATAACTTTCTGATCTCCTCAGACAGTCCTTGCTGGCCATCTCATCTCAAATTGTACATCTACACATTGTGAGTGATTGTCACGCAGTTGTATCAGACCCTTTGTGACCAAATGGACTATATGGCCTGCCAGCCTCCCTGACCATGGGATTCTCCAAGAATACTGGAGTGAGTTCCCATTTCCTTCTCCAACATCTACACATATTCCCCACCCAAATGCTTAACTATCATTTTCTGATTACATTTCTCTTTAGTACTTATTCTAGTTCTGTATTGCTTGTTTATTGTCTTCCTGTAAGAATATAGGCTTCAAAGTATCGGAGGTGTTTACTTATTTTGTTCATTGATAGATTCTTAGGGCTTCCCTTGGTGGCTTTGATGGTAAAGAATCTACTTGCACAAGGCAGAAGACCTGGGTTCGATACATGGAAGATCTCCTGGAGAAAGAAAGGGCTACCCACTCCTGTGTTTTTACCTGGAGAATTCCGTGGACAGGGGATCCTGGCAGGATACACTCCATGGGGTTTCTAGGAGTTGGGCACTACTGAGCAACTAACACGTTCACTTTAGAACACTGCCTGGTATATAAAAGCTATGCAATGAATATTCATTGAGTGGATGAAAGAAGGCTGCTATTTGGTTGTCATTACTTTCTCTGGTGCCCCAAACATTAAAGAGTCTGCCTGCAGTACAGGAGACCAGAGTTTGATCCCTTGGTTGGGAGATTCCCTGGAGAAGGAGATGGTACTCCACTCCAGTATTCTTACCTGGGAAATACCATGGACAGAGGAACCTGGTGGGTTACAGTCCATGGGGTTGCAAAGAGTCATTCACAAAGATAAACTAATACTTTCACTTTTAAAACAGTACTTAAATTGATTAAATGAAATCAAGAATGATTGAAGAATGATTATTGTAATTCTGAAATAAGACATAGTATATTTAATCATCATTATTACTTTTGATTATCTTGTTGCTTTGGTATTTATTGAAATTGTTCTAAGAAAGCATTTCTCTGATGACTTTTCAGAAATAAAATTTTGCATATTTTCACAATTCACATAAACTTATGTAACATTTTTAACTTTCCCAGGCTCTCCAAATTAACATCTCATTTTCTTGCACAAATTCATGTTTTACTTGCACATTTTCATATCTACCTTGAATAAATTTGTACTGTATTCTTATTTAGGTAAATTATTCAACATTAATTTTCTTTATGAATTTGCTGTAGAATTGTAAGAATTCACTTAGCTTGCCACAGCAAAACTGTTAGAAAATATGGTAGTGATATCACTATTTTAAATATCTTTTTTGCCTACAAATTGTGCTATAGTTGACCTTTTATATCCTCTTTATCTTACAAATAATAAATTCCTAAAATTTTTATCATTTATTTGATTAAATTTTTAAAAGTTAATTTTGAGCCACTCTTACTTAGTTTGGTGGAAAAATTACAAGAAGTACAAGCTTTTGATATGTTTTTTTTTTTCATTGATAGATTCTTAGGGCTTCCCTTGGTGGCTTTGATGGTAAAGAATCTACTTGCACAAGGCAGAAGACCTGGGTTCGATACATGGAAGATCTCCTGGAGAAAGAAAGGGCTACCCACTCCTGTGTTTTTACCTGGAGAATTCCGTGGACAGGGGATCCTGGCAGGATACACTCCATGGGGTTTCTAGGAGTTGGGCACTACTGAGCAACTAACACGTTCACTTTAGAACACTGCCTGGTATATAAAAGCTATGCAATGAATATTCATTGAGTGGATGAAAGAAGGCTGCTATTTGGTTGTCATTACTTTCTCTGGTGCCCCAAACATTAAAGAGTCTGCCTGCAGTACAGGAGACCAGAGTTTGATCCCTTGGTTGGGAGATTCCCTGGAGAAGGAGATGGTACTCCACTCCAGTATTCTTACCTGGGAAATACCATGGACAGAGGAACCTGGTGGGTTACAGTCCATGGGGTTGCAAAGAGTCATTCACAAAGATAAACTAATACTTTCACTTTTAAAACAGTACTTAAATTGATTAAATGAAATCAAGAATGATTGAAGAATGATTATTGTAATTCTGAAATAAGACATAGTATATTTAATCATCATTATTACTTTTGATTATCTTGTTGCTTTGGTATTTATTGAAATTGTTCTAAGAAAGCATTTCTCTGATGACTTTTCAGAAATAAAATTTTGCATATTTTCACAATTCACATAAACTTATGTAACATTTTTAACTTTCCCAGGCTCTCCAAATTAACATCTCATTTTCTTGCACAAATTCATGTTTTACTTGCACATTTTCATATCTACCTTGAATAAATTTGTACTGTATTCTTATTTAGGTAAATTATTCAACATTAATTTTCTTTATGAATTTGCTGTAGAATTGTAAGAATTCACTTAGCTTGCCACAGCAAAACTGTTAGAAAATATGGTAGTGATATCACTATTTTAAATATCTTTTTTGCCTACAAATTGTGCTATAGTTGACCTTTTATATCCTCTTTATCTTACAAATAATAAATTCCTAAAATTTTTATCATTTATTTGATTAAATTTTTAAAAGTTAATTTTGAGCCACTCTTACTTAGTTTGGTGGAAAAATTACAAGAAGTACAGGGAGCTTTTGATATCGCTTACATAATTTTTTCCTAATAGCAACAACTTACTTAATAATGTGACAGTTATCAAAACTAGGAAATCAATGTTGATACAGTCCTGCTAAAGACCTTACTCAATTTTACCAGCTTTTCCATTATGAATGTAGTAGTTATATTTTCTCAGTCTTCTGTATTTTATTACAATGTCTCAATTTTATTCTTTTAAATTTTAATATTTGATGTCCCTTAAACATTTTTTGAAACTCTACACTCAATCCTCTAAAGTATTTTGGTAAGAAGTTAAATCTACAGTTTATTGAGAATAATATGTTTTGACTCTAAGGTTGATAAATGCTTCTTCCCTTCATTAAACTTACTCATCTCTACTCCTTTTTCTTTCATGTCTCACTTTTTCCTGCTAATAAATCATTGCTTATGTTAGCTTTTTTGACTCTTGCTTCTGTTTATAATTTTTCTTTTTATAATGCTAGAGATCTAACTTTATAGTAGAGAGAAACATGAGTCATATTTCTATACTGACTGTATTGACTACTAACTAAATGTGGGTCCCTGTGAATATATTACTTTCCAGGGCTTTTTTCATGGTTTGTAGATCTAGACGTTGGACTACCTGATTCTCTTGTTGTTCTTTTAGTCTCTGAGTCATCTCTGACACTTTTGCAGCTCTATGGAATGATAGTCCACAATTTGCATGTAACATTTAACTTTCCGGCTCTCCAAATTAACATCTCATTTTCTTGCACAAATTCATGTTTTACTTGCACATTTTCATATCTACCTTGAATAAATTTGTACTGTATTCTTATTTAGGTAAATTATTCAACATTAATTTTCTTTATGAATTTGCTGTAGAATTGTAAGAATTCACTTAGCTTGCCACAGCAAAACTGTTAGAAAATATGGTAGTGATATCACTATTTTAAATATCTTTTTTGCCTACAAATTGTGCTATAGTTGACCTTTTATATCCTCTTTATCTTACAAATAATAAATTCCTAAAATTTTTATCATTTATTTGATTAAATTTTTAAAAGTTAATTTTGAGCCACTCTTACTTAGTTTGGTGGAAAAATTACAAGAAGTACAGGGAGCTTTTGATATCGCTTACATAATTTTTTCCTAATAGCAACAACTTACTTAATAATGTGACAGTTATCAAAACTAGGAAATCAATGTTGATACAGTCCTGCTAAAGACCTTACTCAATTTTACCAGCTTTTCCATTATGAATGTAGTAGTTATATTTTCTCAGTCTTCTGTATTTTATTACAATGTCTCAATTTTATTCTTTTAAATTTTAATATTTGATGTCCCTTAAACATTTTTTGAAACTCTACACTCAATCCTCTAAAGTATTTTGGTAAGAAGTTAAATCTACAGTTTATTGAGAATAATATGTTTTGACTCTAAGGTTGATAAATGCTTCTTCCCTTCATTAAACTTACTCATCTCTACTCCTTTTTCTTTCATGTCTCACTTTTTCCTGCTAATAAATCATTGCTTATGTTAGCTTTTTTGACTCTTGCTTCTGTTTATAATTTTTCTTTTTATAATGCTAGAGATCTAACTTTATAGTAGAGAGAAACATGAGTCATATTTCTATACTGACTGTATTGACTACTAACTAAATGTGGGTCCCTGTGAATATATTACTTTCCAGGGCTTTTTTCATGGTTTGTAGATCTAGACGTTGGACTACCTGATTCTCTTGTTGTTCTTTTAGTCTCTGAGTCATCTCTGACACTTTTGCAGCTCTATGGAATGATAGTCCACAAGGTTCCTCTGTACATGGAATTTTCAAGGCACAGATACTGGAGTGGGTTGCTGTTTCCTTTTCCAGAGGATCTTTCTGATTCAGAGATCAAGCTCCTGTCTCCTGCATTGCAAGTGGATTCTTTCCCACTAAGCCACCAGGGAATGCCCATGTGTTTCCCTAGCTGCTTTTTATCTCTTAAATACTAACTTTAGAAGTAGGTCCTGCCTAGTCTTATTATTATATTTGTCTCTGATTCCCTCTTCCATTTAGTAAGGCTACCTGTGACTCAAAAAAAGGGTGTGACTGTATGCACTTTCTTAGTTAGCTATATAACATTTTTGTAAGACAGATTACTATTAAGGGCTTGAGTTCCTTTATCACATTTATGTATTATCCACTTATATATTTTGTCTGTTATTTTCCCTCTAGGTACTAATTAGGGTCTGAAATAAGTACACATTTGATAATTTGATATGTTAAGCTAAGCTCCAGGAGGAAGGTCAGATGAGCTGACACATGTTCTTTGTCACGGTTATTATAAATATATGATGTAGAGCTTCTGACCTTTAAACTCAACTTGAAATTTAATTATCACTCTCTTCCACCAAATATGATGCCTAAGCAGAGTGTGTGCTACCTTGTTTCTTTCCAAAGTTCAGTAAAGAACTACCAATTTAAGTGACACCTATTTGAATGTTTACATGACCAAATGTAAAATATGATATATATTAGAAGATATGCTAGTAAGAACATCACTTTTGTGAAATGAAATTGCTCAAGTGACTTCTGATAGAGTTGCCTTTCACCTAGCATAAAACATATTTGAAAAAAAGTCACAAAATACTTCATTAAACTTACTCATCTCTACTCCTTTTTCTTTCATGTCTCACTTTTTCCTGCTAATAAATCATTGCTTATGTTAGCTTTTTTGACTCTTGCTTCTGTTTATAATTTTTCTTTTTATAATGCTAGAGATCTAACTTTATAGTAGAGAGAAACATGAGTCATATTTCTATACTGACTGTATTGACTACTAACTAAATGTGGGTCCCTGTGAATATATTACTTTCCAGGGCTTTTTTCATGGTTTGTAGATCTAGACGTTGGACTACCTGATTCTCTTGTTGTTCTTTTAGTCTCTGAGTCATCTCTGACACTTTTGCAGCTCTATGGAATGATAGTCCACAAGGTTCCTCTGTACATGGAATTTTCAAGGCACAGATACTGGAGTGGGTTGCTGTTTCCTTTTCCAGAGGATCTTTCTGATTCAGAGATCAAGCTCCTGTCTCCTGCATTGCAAGTGGATTCTTTCCCACTAAGCCACCAGGGAATGCCCATGTGTTTCCCTAGCTGCTTTTTATCTCTTAAATACTAACTTTAGAAGTAGGTCCTGCCTAGTCTTATTATTATATTTGTCTCTGATTCCCTCTTCCATTTAGTAAGGCTACCTGTGACTCAAAAAAAGGGTGTGACTGTATGCACTTTCTTAGTTAGCTATATAACATTTTTGTAAGACAGATTACTATTAAGGGCTTGAGTTCCTTTATCACATTTATGTATTATCCACTTATATATTTTGTCTGTTATTTTCCCTCTAGGTACTAATTAGGGTCTGAAATAAGTACACATTTGATAATTTGATATGTTAAGCTAAGCTCCAGGAGGAAGGTCAGATGAGCTGACACATGTTCTTTGTCACGGTTATTATAAATATATGATGTAGAGCTTCTGACCTTTAAACTCAACTTGAAATTTAATTATCACTCTCTTCCACCAAATATGATGCCTAAGCAGAGTGTGTGCTACCTTGTTTCTTTCCAAAGTTCAGTAAAGAACTACCAATTTAAGTGACACCTATTTGAATGTTTACATGACCAAATGTAAAAATATGATATATATTAGAAGATATGCTAGTAAGAACATCACTTTTTGTGAAATGAAATTGCTCAAGTGACTTCTGATAGAGTTGCCTTTCACCTAGCATAAAAGAGATGCAGTTATTTAGTAATAATACAAAAGTCACAAAATATTTTCCTTTAAAAAAATATAACCTACTTCATAGGACTAAAAGGAGTATTTAAGAATGTTTGTGATATTTTGCATTTAGAAACTGAAATTTTTGCTCTCTTCTCTCTCTCTTGCTAAGTAGGTTGAATTGGGTAGCAAAAGGGTTTAAACCAAAATTAGCAGCAAAAGCATTTCCAGATCACAGGCATGACAGTGATGTGTTTGTCATGGTTTTCTGGAAAAACAGAACCCATAGGATGTGTACCTAAAGGAGAGCCAATATGGATACATATTGAAAGAAAATACAGATTTAAAGATAGAGATACATATTTAAAGTTGTCTCACACAACTGTGGAGAATGACAAGTCCAAAATGTACAGAATAGAATAACAGGTTGTAGATGCAGGGAAAAGTTGATGATATTGTAGCTCTAATCCAAAGACAGTTTAGAAGCCGGATCCCCTCTTCCTCAAGGGACCTTAGTCAGCTTTCTCTTAAAGCCTTCAACTGATTGGATAAGACCAACCTATACTATGGAGTGTATTCTACTCTATTTAAATTGTATTGGTTAAATGTTAATGTCTTCCAATAATCTCTTCACAACCGTATCTGGACTTAGAATTAACTGAGTATCTGTGTACCATGGCCTAGACAAGTTGATTTATAAAATTCATCATCACAAATGCTAACTGAACAAAATGCTTTAAGATGTGGTGATATAAATCCATAGAGAATCCCCAAAAGAGCAATAGCCTGGAACCCAGAAATGATTATTATTTGTAGTCTTATTCATATACGTCTTTATCTGTATTATTAAAGACATCAATTATGACTTCTTAGGATCTTTTCTTGGGAGACATTTCTCCATGGATCTCTCAGGTTTCTGTGTATCTTAGTGTGAAGCTACCTTGTTTCTTTCCAAAGTTCAGTAAAGAACTACCAATTTAAGTGACACCTATTTGAATGTTTACATGACCAAATGTAAAATATGATATATATTAGAAGATAAGCTAGTAAGAACATCACTTTTGTGAAATGAAATTGCTCAAGTGACTTCTGATAGAGTTGCCTTTCACCTAGCATAAAAGAGATGCAGTTATTTAGTAATAATACAAAAGTCACAAAATATTTTCCTTTAAAAAAATATAACCTACTTCATAGGACTAAAAGGAGTATTTAAGAATGTTTGTGATATTTTGCATTTAGAAACTGAAATTTTTGCTCTCTTCTCTCTCTCTTGCTAAGTAGGTTGAATTGGGTAGCAAAAGGGTTTAAACCAAAATTAGCAGCAAAAGCATTTCCAGATCACAGGCATGACAGTGATGTGTTTGTCATGGTTTTCTGGAAAAACAGAACCCATAGGATGTGTACCTAAAGGAGAGCCAATATGGATACATATTGAAAGAAAATACAGATTTAAAGATAGAGATACATATTTAAAGTTGTCTCACACAACTGTGGAGAATGACAAGTCCAAAATGTACAGAATAGAATAACAGGTTGTAGATGCAGGGAAAAGTTGATGATATTGTAGCTCTAATCCAAAGACAGTTTAGAAGCCGGATCCCTCTTCCTCAAGGGACCTTAGTCAGCTTTCTCTTAAAGCCTTCAACTGATTGGATAAGACCAACCTATACTATGGAGTGTATTCTACTCTATTTAAATTGTATTGGTTAAATGTTAATGTCTTCCAATAATCTCTTCACAACCGTATCTGGACTTAGAATTAACTGAGTATCTGTGTACCATGGCCTAGACAAGTTGATTTATAAAATTCATCATCACAAATGCTAACTGAACAAAATGCTTTAAGATGTGGTGATATAAATCCATAGAGAATCCCCAAAAGAGCAATAGCCTGGAACCCAGAAATGATTATTATTTGTAGTCTTATTCATATACGTCTTTATCTGTATTATTAAAGACATCAATTATGACTTCTTAGGATCTTTTCTTGGGAGACATTTCTCCATGGATCTCTCAGGTTTCTGTGTATCTTAGTGTGAAGCACTAATTGCCTTTTGTTCTGAAGTATCCTAATAAGGATGTTTGCATAGAATGGACTGAAACAAGAGTTAGAGTATCCATCCAGTGCAGATAGGCAGGCCTGCTCAATCCCATTAGAAAATATGTGAGTTTTTCTAAATTCAGAATTCTCCTATAATGCCACCCATTGTGTATGAAGGCATCCATGTGGGCCCATCCTGGTTGTCCTCATGGGACTTTCAACTGAAGGGACATCAATCTGGTGATGACCATGCTGCTAGCTGTGCCATAAGGAATAAAATCCTCACTGTCTGACTGACCTGCTCTGTGTAATCCACCATCATATATGAAACAGCGGGCTAACTTGTTAGCTTGAAAGCATAGTAAAATTTCAGTTCTTAACAGTTCTTGAAATGTTTCCTTTGACTCCTCACGTTAGATTCCTGTATTGGTAACAGTGATACGTACTGTGGCACTCTCTTTATTCTTATCTATTCTCATCACTGCATCAAATATGAAATATCTGAATGTCATAGAGAGAACATCTGTATCACCCTCTCTCCATACTGCGTGCTTTTGAAAATAGAAGGAAATCACTGTTTTAATATATTCTGTTAATCTGGAAATCAAGACCTCTATATTCACTTTACGTATCTCTTTGAATAAAGCAGCAGACTATCTTGTTCCCATTGGTAGTAGTTTGTGTATTCACCATCCTCAACCTAATAAATGAGTTGAGAAAGGACCTGGAATGAAAATGAGGGTGAGAACATCAGTCTCTGCTAGCCACTTGGGACAGATGACATAGAAAACTTTAGTCTGGCCAAGTACTCCTATAACCTTATGAGACAGAAAACTCAGGAAGCAAACTTTACTGACACGCTGTTAATGAAATGAACTTCATTCACATGTCAGATACATATGAGCTGTGATGCCTCAGGCCTTATTTAAACGCACAGAGAATTTTCATTAATTGAACTCTAGGAATATGGGGCAGGAGAGCTGTCCAAATACTGACTTGAGGGATGATAAGACACCCCTGACCCACCCTGGATGTATCTACTTGCATTGGGCACTTCCTGTTATTTAAGGCATGTGGTCATACTCTGCACTCATGCAAGCACTTTTGAAATATTAATACTTCTTTCCAACTCAGAAAAATTATGTTCCCACTAAGGACAGAAAAACTTGGATATGCTGGAAAATTCTAGGCCCTATGTTTTTATAATGGCAGTTATGAAGTGTAATTGCCAATGAATTACTTATGATACTAAGCAAATTCTGTTGTAAAGGATCAAGACTTATGCACCTTAAGGAAACTAAGGCCACTGCTCACATCCTTAGCCTTTTTATTTTTTCTATCTTAGACCCATTTTTAAAAGTGGAGAATTATATTGTAAATATAAGAACTTTAATCCTCTTCTGTTCCATAAATGTATAATATCTAAAAATCATACCTATAATAAGATTTTAGTTTTACAAATATATTTTCCAACCTCTTTTTAAATGCCTGTTTTACTTAACCTGAGATATTATATTAATTAAAATAGTTTTCTATTATATTTGTTTTAAATTCCCATAATTATTTTTAATTTATGCAAATGTAATTATTTCACTCATTTTGTTACTGGTGGGTATCACTTGTAGGAAATAACAGTCCTATTTTCAAGAATTCTTCACTTCAGTGAAAAATCTAGCTTTTGATGAAAATAATCTTTTTCTAGTGCCCTATTTATATGTCTTTATAAAAGTTACTCTTCATGTACTACAACAATGTTTACAAAGAAAAAGTAATGGAAATTATAATAATTTGAGTCAAAAAATGTATTAAAGTATTTGCAGAGAACATGAAAAATCTATTTTTAATCTGAATTATATGCGTAAGTATCTCATTTCTTCACTTAAAAAGGAACAAATAGACATAATCTTAATCATGAAAAATTACTAGAAAACATTGTCTATTGGGATTTTTCTTTTTTGTAAAAGTACAAGAAAACTCTTGCTTATTGATAAACAAAAATGGATATTTTTTGAAACATAAGGGAAATGTAGAATATTTCAACTCTACTCAAAGGTATCAAAGCAATCTACTTTAGCTAGTTTCTTTTTAACAAATAACTTTCTCTCTCTTGAACAGTTGTTTGTTTCCTTGAGCTAGTGATTAGGATCTCCTTATTTACCTATACTTATTTGTAAGTTTAGTGCCATAAATCTAAATGTTTCATTGATCACCTATGTAAAGGTTTTTGGCTATAGAATTCCAAATAGTCATCTCATGCAAGTCCAAACCTAACTCTTGAATAAAAAATTACATTAAATCAATGTTTTAGTGTTTCATCTAAGTCATAAGTTAATAGAATATGCCAAATGATGTAGAGGCAGAGTATTTTCCATTGATCGACCAACCAATGTATGTTTGTTGAGAAAAGGATTAATTTATTATTTAGACTTTGTCCTACAAGTATAAGAGAGGAAATTCCTCTGCATCTGGTTAAATGTAACCTAAAATCATACCTATAATAAGATTTTAGTTTTACCAACCTCTTTTTAAATGCCTGTTTTACTTAACCTGAGATATTATATTAATTAAAATAGTTTTCTATTATATTTGTTTTAAATTCCCATAATTATTTTTAATTTATGCAAATGTAATTATTTCACTCATTTTGTTACTGGTGGGTATCACTTGTAGGAAATAACAGTCCTATTTTCAAGAATTCTTCACTTCAGTGAAAAATCTAGCTTTTGATGAAAATAATCTTTTTCTAGTGCACTATTTATATGTCTTTATAAAAGTTACTCTTCATGTACTACAACAATGTTTACAAAGAAAAAGTAATGGAAATTATAATAATTTGAGTCAAAAAATGTATTAAAGTATTTGCAGAGAACATGAAAAATCTATTTTTAATCTGAATTATATGCGTAAGTATCTCATTTCTTCACTTAAAAAGGAACAAATAGACATAATCTTAATCATGAAAATTACTAGAAAACATTGTCTATTGGGATTTTTCTTTTTGTAAAAGTACAAGAAAACTCTTGCTTATTGATAAACAAAAATGGATATTTTTTGAAACATAAGGGAAATGTAGAATATTTCAACTCTACTCAAAGGTATCAAAGCAATCTACTTTAGCTAGTTTCTTTTTAACAAATAACTTTCTCTCTCTTGAACAGTTGTTTGTTTCCTTGAGCTAGTGATTAGGATCTCCTTATTTACCTATACTTATTTGTAAGTTTAGTGCCATAAATCTAAATGTTTCATTGATCACCTATGTAAAGGTTTTTGGCTATAGAATTCCAAATAGTCATCTCATGCAAGTCCAAACCTAACTCTTGAATAAAAAATTACATTAAATCAATGTTTTAGTGTTTCATCTAAGTCATAAGTTAATAGAATATGCCAAATGATGTAGAGGCAGAGTATTTTCCATTGATCGACCAACCAATGTATGTTTGTTGAGAAAAGGATTAATTTATTATTTAGACTTTGTCCTACAAGTATAAGAGAGGAAATTCCTCTGCATCTGGTTAAATGTAACCTAAAAGGTTCACAAGTGGCACATAAGACTCATTTTGAGCATTTTTATTATTATTATTTTAAAATTTGCATACAGCTTCATAATTTCCAGAGCAGAAAAACAAAACAGAGCATACATACACACAGAAACAATATATATATATATTTTTTTTTTTTTTGGTCACTTCTATTGATCTTTCACTTGTTTATCTTTGTTTTTTGACCTGTGTGGGCCTTCCATTTCAGTGGCCTCTCTCATCGCAGAGCACCGGCTCTGGGCACATATGCTCCAGTGCTCTGGCTTGGCAGTTGGACACATTGGTCCTGCCATTCCGCAGCACATGGGATCTTCTGAGGTCAGGGACTGAACCGGCGCCCCTTGCACTGCAAGGCGATGTCCTTACCCACTGGACCACCAGGAAAGCCCCAGAAACAATAATAAAAGACATTTTAGGCTGATCAATCCATTGCTATCTCAATAGATAACTGAAGTTATTATAATGATAATGATACTGTTAATAATAATATTCATAGCAACATTTATATAGTATTTATTATGTGCCACAAATTATTTTAAATTTTATGTATATTACTTCACTTAATACTTAAAACAATCCTATGAGTTAAACACTGTCTTAAACATCAGACATAACTGGTTCCGTTAGAGAGAGAAGTGAATATCAGAACTTAGGGAGTGTGGTTCCAAAACGTATGATACTAATCACTACTTTATGCTGTTTAAACATTTCATTTTTCAAAGACAGAAACAAACCAGTTAGAGGCAGGATCCTCTCATGTTCTGCTTTTTAGAATTCCACTCTATTTATTCACAACTGACTCCGTATATCCTATTTCTAATTAAATTTGGTCACTGATCAAAATGCAGGAAAACATTACTGAATAATCATTTTAAAAGAGAAAAACATATATCTGTAAACAACAAAACTCTGTAAAAGCAAAAAAAAAAAAAGAGAAAAACATAAGGTATATAGACCTTTTGATAGGAATCAAAAGAACCAGGATATATGTGCATTTTTAATGCTGGTGAATTAATAAAAACTAACGTGTTGAGAATTTATAATGTCATAGGCAGTATGCTAATTATTTTGCATGCAATAGCTATTTATTTCTTCTTATCATCCTACAGAAGAGGTGCTATTATTTTCACCCCTTTTTAAATGGAAAAATTAAGAATCAGAATGACTGACTTGCTTACCCAAGTGTCAGAAACAGAATTTCAATATGATAATATTGTAACTGCTTCATATGAAAAAAAAATAGGTGTTAAAAGAAGACATTTTCAAAATGTGAAGTTTATTAAAGAAGGAAGTTTCAATTCTGGAGTAGATTTCAGAGGTAATACATTTTTTGAAAACCAATGGACAGGATAAAAAATCAGCCATAGATGATGATTTAAAAAAGCAAGAGGAGGCTTTACAAAGAGCTGAAGAAAAAAAAAAAAAATACAAAAATCAAGTGAGAAAGGGAAAAGTACGTCCAACTTAATGCTGAGTTTCAAGGAATAGCAAGGAGTGATAAGAAGGCCCTCTTTAATGAACAGAAGAAAACAACAGAAGGGGAAAGACTTGACATATCTTTAGGAAGGCTAGAAATAGCAAGGGAAAATTTCACACAAAGATGGGCACTAAAAAGGACAGATACAATAGAGACCTAGAAAATGCTGAAGAGATCAAGGAGAGATGAAAAGAATACATAGAACTGTCCAAAAAGTTCATAGTGAATCAGATAACCACAATGGTATGTTCAGTCACCCAAAGCCAGACATTCTGTAGTGTAAAGTCAAGTGAGTCTTAGGAAACACTACTGTTAATAAAGCTAGTGGATGTGATGGAATTCCAAACCCTAAGGGATGATGCCATCAAGGTGTTGCATTCAGTACGTTAGCAAATCTGAAAAACCCAGAAGTGGCCACAGGACTGGAAAACATCAATCCTCATCTCAGTTCCCAAGAAAGATAGTATTGAAGAATGTTCTAGCCATTAGACAGTTGCACACATCTCCCATGCTAGTAAGGTTATGCCTAAAAGCTTCGTGCTAGGGTTCAGCATTATGCAAACCAAGAATTCCCAGATGTGCAAGCTGGGTTTAGAAAAGGCAGAGTTCAAATTGACAACAGAACCAGAGTTCAAATTGACAACACTCACTTGATCATAGATAAAGCAAGGACATTCCAGCAAAACATCTACCTTTTTTTCATCGAGGATACTAAAACCTTTGACTGTGTGGATCATAACAAACTATGCAAAGCTCTTAAAGAGATGGGAATACAACACTGTCTTACCTGTCTCCTGAAAACCTGTATGTAGATCCAGAAGCAACAGTTAGACTCCTATGTGAAACAACTTTGTTGGTGGATTTCCCATAACGAAACTATGCATGACTCTTTAAAGATTTATTAAAGAAGGAAGTTTCAATTCTGGAGTAGATTTCAGAGGTAATACATTTTTTGAAAACCAATGGACAGGATAAAAAATCAGCCATAGATGATGATTTAAAAAAGCAAGAGGAGGCTTTACAAAGAGCTGAAGAAAAAAAAAAAAAAAATACAAAAATCAAGTGAGAAAGGGAAAAGTACGTCCAACTTAATGCTGAGTTTCAAGGAATAGCAAGGAGTGATAAGAAGGCCCTCTTTAATGAACAGAAGAAAACAACAGAAGGGGAAAGACTTGACATATCTTTAGGAAGGCTAGAAATAGCAAGGGAAAATTTCACACAAAGATGGGCACTAAAAAGGACAGATACAATAGAGACCTAGAAAATGCTGAAGAGATCAAGGAGAGATGAAAAGAATACATAGAACTGTCCAAAAAGTTCATAGTGAATCAGATAACCACAATGGTATGTTCAGTCACCCAAAGCCAGACATTCTGTAGTGTAAAGTCAAGTGAGTCTTAGGAAACACTACTGTTAATAAAGCTAGTGGATGTGATGGAATTCCAAACCCTAAGGGATGATGCCATCAAGGTGTTGCATTCAGTACGTTAGCAAATCTGAAAAACCCAGAAGTGGCCACAGGACTGGAAAACATCAATCCTCATCTCAGTTCCCAAGAAAGATAGTATTGAAGAATGTTCTAGCCATTAGACAGTTGCACACATCTCCCATGCTAGTAAGGTTATGCCTAAAAGCTTCGTGCTAGGGTTCAGCATTATGCAAACCAAGAATTCCCAGATGTGCAAGCTGGGTTTAGAAAAGGCAGAGTTCAAATTGACAACAGAACCAGAGTTCAAATTGACAACACTCACTTGATCATAGATAAAGCAAGGACATTCCAGCAAAACATCTACCTTTTTTTCATCGAGGATACTAAAACCTTTGACTGTGTGGATCATAACAAACTATGCAAAGCTCTTAAAGAGATGGGAATACAACACTGTCTTACCTGTCTCCTGAAAAACCTGTATGTAGATCCAGAAGCAACAGTTAGACTCCTATGTGAAACAACTGATTGATTCAGGATTAATAAAGGAGTATGACAGGACTGTCTGCTGCCACCCTGTTTGTTTAACCTGTTTGCTAAGCACATCATTAGAAATACCAGCGAGGTGAGTTAACAGCTAGAATCAAGATAGGTGGGAGATGAGGATGATACCTCTTTAATAGCAGAAAGCAAAGAAGAACTAAAGAGCCTCTTGGGTGAAGGAAGAGAGTAAAAGAACAAGCTTTAAACTAAATATTTTTAAAAATAAAAAAATAAATCCTTAGATCATAGCATCCAGTCACATTACTTCATGGCAAATAGAAGAGAAAAAGGTGGAAGTAGTGACAGATTTCCTCTTCTTGGACGTTAAAAACACTGTGCATGGTGACTGCAGCCATGAAATCAGAAGACTATGCTTCTTGGTAGGAAGCTATGACAAACCTAGATGGGGTGTTGGAAAGCAGAGTCATTACTCTGTCAACAAAGGTTTGTAAAATCAAGACTATGGTCTTCCCAGTGGTCACATATGGTTGTGAGAGCTGGATCATAAAGACAGAGTGCCAACGAATTGATGTCTTCAAACTGTGGTACTGGAGAAGACTCCTCAGAGTTCTTTGGACAGTAAGGAGATTAAACCAGTCAATCTTTTTTTTTTTTTTTTTTTTAGATTTATTTATTTATTATTTATTTTGGGCGGGGGTCAGGTTGGGGAGGGAGGGGAGTGGGCGGGCCACTTCCATTGGACTTCCATTTCTCTATTTTCATCCGTCTTTGTTCTTTGGCCTGTGTGGGCCTTCCATCGCGGTGGTGTCTGTCGCTGCAGAGCGCCGGCTCTGGGCGCATGCGCCCCAGAGCTGTGGCTCGGTAATTGGACACATCGGTCCAGCCACTCCGCGGCACATGGGATCTTCCCAGGCCAGGGATCGAACCGGCGCCCCTTGCACTGCAAGGTGGTGTCCTTATTCACTGGACCACCAGGGGAAGCCCTAAACCAGTCAAGCTTAATGGAAATTAACTTTGAATACTCCTTGGAAGGACTAATACTGGAGCTGAAGCTCGATTATTTTGGTCATCTGATGTGAATAGCCAACTCATTGGGAATGTCCCTCATGCTGGGAAAGATTGAGAATAGATCGAAAAGAGGGGATCAGAGGATGAAATGACTGGATGGCATCACTGATAAAATGGACATGAACTTGGGCAAACTTCCTGGGATGGTGATGGACAGGGAGGCCTGGCCTGCTGCACTCCATGGGGTCATAAAGAGTCGGACATGACTGGGCATCTGCAGCAACAACAACAAGCTAATCTATCTCTTGTGTTATCATCCTTCAGAGTAGGTGCTAGTATTTTACTATTCCTTTTTAAATGGGGAAATTAATTACCAGAATGACTGACTTGCTTGCTAAAGTATCAGAAACAAAATTTCACTCAGATAATATAGTAACTGCTTCATATGAACAAAAAAATTATATATCAAGTCAGATATCAAAATGAGACATTTTTAAAATGTGAAGTTTATTAAAGAAGGAAGTTTCCATACTGGAGTGGATCTTAGATACAATATAATTTTTGAAAACCAATAAACTAGATAAAAACCAGCGAGTAAAGTTTCTCTCTTTCCATTATACTAGAGTAGGAAAGTGCTCAGTAAAATTAAGTGTCAATAAAGTAAAGACAAAATTAAACTTTTTTCTAAGCAAAGGCACAATTAACCTGTGAAAATTACTCATATTGGTTGGTAATGAAGCAGATAGCTCAGTGAAATTGAGAATATATCTGATTCGCTATAATGAGATTTTCAGTTAGATCAAATCACACCTTGTATTAGTCTCCCTGAGCAAGGGCACATGATAATTAGCAGAAAGGGTCACAAAGAAAATTCTATTTTTGCAGGCTATAAAAAGAAAATTTTGCAGTTAGATCAATCTTCCATCGCGGTGGTGTCTGTCGCTGCAGAGCGCCGGCTCTGGGCGCATGCGCCCCAGAGCTGTGGCTCGGTAATTGGACACATCGGTCCAGCCACTCCGCGGCACATGGGATCTTCCCAGGCCAGGGATCGAACCGGCGCCCCTTGCACTGCAAGGTGGTGTCCTTATTCACTGGACCACCAGGGGAAGCCCTAAACCAGTCAAGCTTAATGGAAATTAACTTTGAATACTCCTTGGAAGGACTAATACTGGAGCTGAAGCTCGATTATTTTGGTCATCTGATGTGAATAGCCAACTCATTGGGAATGTCCCTCATGCTGGGAAAGATTGAGAATAGATCGAAAAGAGGGATCAGAGGATGAAATGACTGGATGGCATCACTGATAAAATGGACATGAACTTGGGCAAACTTCCTGGGATGGTGATGGACAGGGAGGCCTGGCCTGCTGCACTCCATGGGGTCATAAAGAGTCGGACATGACTGGGCATCTGCAGCAACAACAACAAGCTAATCTATCTCTTGTGTTATCATCCTTCAGAGTAGGTGCTAGTATTTTACTATTCCTTTTTAAATGGGGAAATTAATTACCAGAATGACTGACTTGCTTGCTAAAGTATCAGAAACAAAATTTCACTCAGATAATATAGTAACTGCTTCATATGAACAAAAAAATTATATATCAAGTCAGATATCAAAATGAGACATTTTTAAAATGTGAAGTTTATTAAAGAAGGAAGTTTCCATACTGGAGTGGATCTTAGATACAATATAATTTTTGAAAACCAATAAACTAGATAAAAACCAGCGAGTAAAGTTTCTCTCTTTCCATTATACTAGAGTAGGAAAGTGCTCAGTAAAATTAAGTGTCAATAAAGTAAAGACAAAATTAAACTTTTTTCTAAGCAAAGGCACAATTAACCTGTGAAAATTACTCATATTGGTTGGTAATGAAGCAGATAGCTCAGTGAAATTGAGAATATATCTGATTCGCTATAATGAGATTTTCAGTTAGATCAAATCACACCTTGTATTAGTCTCCCTGAGCAAGGGCACATGATAATTAGCAGAAAGGGTCACAAAGAAAATTCTATTTTTTCTAAGGCCAGAGGGCCATGATTAAAGAATATGATATTAGTCAATATTTATGGCATCTGTGTATGAGGGAATGTCATATATATTTCCTAATAGTGTGCAAATGTTCATCTTTGTCTATGATATACCACTACCTATTATTGTTTTCAGTGATTGCCAGTTCTCTATCTCTCACCTGGAAGAAAAGAGAAAATGGTTTCCCTGGCTTTGAAGGCAGAGGAGTTTGCAGTAACTTTTCTTGCCATAGAGGCACAGAACTGCATTTATGATGTGTACAAGTTGGAAGGTGGCTCTTTACCAAATGGCTTTACAAAGTGAGGAAAGGATCATAGGAAGAGTGCAATTATAAAAATCTCTAAAATGGGGATCTATCACTATTACATGATAATAGACTATAAACCTTCATTCTATAAGCATTAGAGTTTCCATTTCTATAAAGATTTGAAACAGGGGAACTTACACAATTGTATGCTTATATTATTCCTTTGAATTATCACTGCTTGTTACATAGAAGAGCCTGTAATGCTGTAAGTCTAGAATACACAGAAAGCTTTTATTGTTTCATTGAATTCACTGTTCCTGCAATTCCATGATGAAAGCCTATTCTGATCTTTCAAAGATGTGCATCCAGTGAACCTCTTCATCTCTTGGCAAAAAGATGTGTGCATTATTTTGATTATTCATATTACATATTACATGTTTAAACTTGCTTACTTTTTGAACATATTATTTGATCCTGCTACTCATTTTTTTCTTCTGAATAGCCTATAAAACTGTATATTTATTCTGAAGACTTATCTTTCATCCTTTTTCTCTCATCACTTATATTTTTTTGTTTTTCTATAGATCACTGTCTCAATTAAAATATCTCAGGAGACACCCTGTCATTCACATAAAATGACTTTCAAAGCAAAAGTGACACTTATTCTAATATTGTCAAAATCATACTATAGAAGAGTTTATGATTTTAAGTAGAACATAAGCAGTGAACACTAATCAAGTAACTATAATGTAGGAACGAAGTGATACATCAAAAACAAAACCCTTGTATTAGTCTCCCTGAGCAAGGGCACATGATAATTAGCAGAAAGGGTCACAAAGAAAATTCTATTTTTTCTAAGGCCAGAGGGCCATGATTAAAGAATATGATATTAGTCAATATTTATGGCATCTGTGTATGAGGGAATGTCATATATATTTCCTAATAGTGTGCAAATGTTCATCTTTGTCTATGATATACCACTACCTATTATTGTTTTCAGTGATTGCCAGTTCTCTATCTCTCACCTGGAAGAAAAGAGAAAATGGTTTCCCTGGCTTTGAAGGCAGAGGAGTTTGCAGTAACTTTTCTTGCCATAGAGGCACAGAACTGCATTTATGATGTGTACAAGTTGGAAGGTGGCTCTTTACCAAATGGCTTTACAAAGTGAGGAAAGGATCATAGGAAGAGTGCAATTATAAAAATCTCTAAAATGGGGATCTATCACTATTACATGATAATAGACTATAAACCTTCATTCTATAAGCATTAGAGTTTCCATTTCTATAAAGATTTGAAACAGGGGAACTTACACAATTGTATGCTTATATTATTCCTTTGAATTATCACTGCTTGTTACATAGAAGAGCCTGTAATGCTGTAAGTCTAGAATACACAGAAAGCTTTTATTGTTTCATTGAATTCACTGTTCCTGCAATTCCATGATGAAAGCCTATTCTGATCTTTCAAAGATGTGCATCCAGTGAACCTCTTCATCTCTTGGCAAAAAGATGTGTGCATTATTTTGATTATTCATATTACATATTACATGTTTAAACTTGCTTACTTTTTGAACATATTATTTGATCCTGCTACTCATTTTTTTCTTCTGAATAGCCTATAAAACTGTATATTTATTCTGAAGACTTATCTTTCATCCTTTTTCTCTCATCACTTATATTTTTTTGTTTTTCTATAGATCACTGTCTCAATTAAAATATCTCAGGAGACACCCTGTCATTCACATAAAATGACTTTCAAAGCAAAAGTGACACTTATTCTAATATTGTCAAAAATCATACTATAGAAGAGTTTATGATTTTAAGTAGAACATAAGCAGTGAACACTAATGTCAAAACTTTTCTTTCTTGTTTTTGCTTCCTGCAGATCTGGATAATGTGGAGGGCATTGCTGTGGACTGGATAGGAAATAACCTTTACTGGACAAACGATGGCCATAGGAAGACCATCAATGTGGCCAGGCTGGAAAAGGCTTCTCAGAGTCGGAAGATTCTCTTGGAGGGAGAAATGTCCCATCCCAGAGGGATTGTGGTGGATCCTGTTAATGGGTATGGGATATTCAATCAACTTTATATAAGGAAAATTATGTTAGATAAATTTAGTTTTTGCATACTTAGTAGAACTAAGTTTTATTCCACATGTGCATTCACATATCGATGGCCTGATTAGGAAAAGTTGCTCATTTAATGATTTCCTCTTCTGTGAATGGGCTAAGTAAACATGTCAAAATATATTCAACTGATATAGATTACTTGTATAATGAATATATTTGCTTGAGTTAGTCATATAGGGAGCATCATTCTCCATTTTAGACAGGCTGACGTGAAGATAAAAAAATCAGTTCAGTGAGAAAACTAATCACTTGAAGTTTTTTTTTAAAATTAAAGACTATTGAAGTATAAAAGTAGTCAAAAAATAGAAAGATTTTGTTGTTGTTGTTGTTGTTGTTCACTTACTGTGCACCAGGCATTGTGGTAAATAGGTTACTGTGCTCTATCCTGTGATTCCCTACAGAAATCCTCTGAATTGGTTCCTAATCTCATTCTTGCTTTACAAAAAAAAAAAAAAAAGGTAGCATCTGCAAAAAAAAAAAAAAAAGATTATTAAGAGACTGGATACATATTTAAACCCAAGCAGCCTGTCCCCTCAAAACCATTGTACTCTGCTACTCTTTACTAATCCAAGTTAGTAATCATATCATTTTAGACATAATCAAACTTTCCATATAGTGGCATCATTTTGTAATAGGTGCTACTTGCTTTAGGATGGATTATTTTGTGCATTTCATGGGAATATGGTTTTTTTTACATTTTTATTCAGAGGTAACCGGAATATAAACAATACTCTATGTATGAAAATATTTTAAAAATGTGAAAAATTCCTTAGACCATCAAACAGAAATGAGTGATATGTGTAATTAACATGTACTATTTCAGTATGTAGTTTTTGCTTTTCATAGCTTATATTTCTGTGTTTCAGAATAGGATCACATAATTAATATTTTATACCATACTATATGCATACAAAGAATAATGAATAGGAAGCACATAATTCTCTTGTAAACTGAGATCACCAGATTTAGTTCCTAAAAAAGGAAGACCATCAATGTGGCCAGGCTGGAAAAGGCTTCTCAGAGTCGGAAGATTCTCTTGGAGGAGAAATGTCCCATCCCAGAGGGATTGTGGTGGATCCTGTTAATGGGTATGGGATATTCAATCAACTTTATATAAGGAAAATTATGTTAGATAAATTTAGTTTTTGCATACTTAGTAGAACTAAGTTTTATTCCACATGTGCATTCACATATCGATGGCCTGATTAGGAAAAGTTGCTCATTTAATGATTTCCTCTTCTGTGAATGGGCTAAGTAAACATGTCAAAATATATTCAACTGATATAGATTACTTGTATAATGAATATATTTGCTTGAGTTAGTCATATAGGGAGCATCATTCTCCATTTTAGACAGGCTGACGTGAAGATAAAAAAATCAGTTCAGTGAGAAAACTAATCACTTGAAGTTTTTTTTTAAAATTAAAGACTATTGAAGTATAAAAGTAGTCAAAAAATAGAAAGATTTTGTTGTTGTTGTTGTTGTTGTTCACTTACTGTGCACCAGGCATTGTGGTAAATAGGTTACTGTGCTCTATCCTGTGATTCCCTACAGAAATCCTCTGAATTGGTTCCTAATCTCATTCTTGCTTTACAAAAAAAAAAAAAAAAGGTAGCATCTGCAAAAAAAAAAAAAAAAGATTATTAAGAGACTGGATACATATTTAAACCCAAGCAGCCTGTCCCCTCAAAACCATTGTACTCTGCTACTCTTTACTAATCCAAGTTAGTAATCATATCATTTTAGACATAATCAAACTTTCCATATAGTGGCATCATTTTGTAATAGGTGCTACTTGCTTTAGGATGGATTATTTTGTGCATTTCATGGGAATATGGTTTTTTTTACATTTTTATTCAGAGGTAACCGGAATATAAACAATACTCTATGTATGAAAATATTTTAAAAATGTGAAAAATTCCTTAGACCATCAAACAGAAATGAGTGATATGTGTAATTAACATGTACTATTTCAGTATGTAGTTTTTGCTTTTCATAGCTTATATTTCTGTGTTTCAGAATAGGATCACATAATTAATATTTTTATACCATACTATATGCATACAAAGAATAATGAATAGGAAGCACATAATTCTCTTGTAAACTGAGATCACCAGATTTAGTTCCTAAAATTGTTTGTGTAATAGATCCATATGAAATCAGGTTATTTCATTCTAGGTTGACCTAAGCAGCAGATGAACTCACTGCATTTTGCATGTTTTTTTTGTAAGGTATATTGATAAAGTTATTTGCGTGATTATATGTGTGAATTCTTTAAATTTATATTTTATTCCTGGACTTTTAAACCAAGTCATCTATCTGACCTTTACCCAAGGCAATCCTAACTTTAAAAGAAAACATTTATTCCACATTTTCTAAATTTCCCTGAGGCAAGCTGTTTCAAATATATCTTAAAACAAAATCTCCTTTCTCAGTATTCTTTTAGATGAAAATATTTTTCAATTAAATTAAAGTATTTGAGATACTCAGAGACATGACAATGAGTGGAGGTCATAGAACCAAATGATTCAGAAGGAAATTCAGGGGTCACTAATCCCATCTCTCTCTTCAGATTCAGGAATCCAGTTCAACAGTTCCCTAAGAGGCAGGCAGCCAATTTAGATTTAAAACCTATAGGATGTAAATACATGGGTCAAAGTATTTGGGAACAAATCTGATATGACGTTTTTTTTCCTTTTCATTAAGGCAATATCTGTATCCCTGTAAAACCTGTCTACCAACTAATTCTGTATTTGTCTCTAATGTTGCAAAAGAATGACTCTTCTGCTTTTCCCATCAGACCATTTTTAAAAAGAATAGTGCTATCATGCACCAACCTGAAAAACAAATACACATAATCATATATGTATGTGGTTATGTGCATACATATGTATACACATATTTTCCCCTAAAAATATACTGGAATCAGAGTGCTGCACTAGGTACACAGTTAATAAAACAGACATAGCCTTAGCCCTCATGAAGCATCTTGTGTTATCTACAAAGTAGGGAATGGGGAGATGCAACAGTAGACAAGTACCAAATGAACAACTAATTTGGAATTTCTAGAGACCAAAGTAATGAAATGAAACAAGTATGTTAAGGTGAAGGAGACTAACAGAAAACTATTTGAACAGATTTGCTGAAAGACCTCTTTAAGGAGGCGTCATTTAAGTTGAGACGTGATTTAGAGGAGGAGTCAATCTTGGACAGTGAGGGAAATAATTCAGATCAAGAAAATGATACAGCTGAGGATCTTAAGTAGGCAAAAGCTTGTCAGAAGAACTGAAATGAAGACAGTGGGACTGGATTGTAGATGACAACTGGGAAAATGACTAAAGTTACATTCGGAAAGGAAAGTAAGTCCTGTGTGATGTGATGAGAACTTTGTATTTTGTCTGGAGTGTAAATGTAAAATAAAGACTTGATATCATCAATTTATATTAAGAAAACAAGCTCGTCTTACTATTCTGTGGAGAACAGAATGGAAGCGAGAAATGGAACCATCTATATTTGTGTCCAAATAATCGCTTGACCCTAATACAAGTATCTTTTTTAATGAAGGAGAAATTTTGAGATACTCAGAGACATGACAATACATGAAAGGGAAATTCAGGGTCACTAATCCCATCTCTCTCTTCAGATTCAGGAATCCAGTTCAACAGTTCCTAAGAGGCAGGCAGCCAATTTAGATTTAAAACCTATAGGATGTAAATACATGGGTCAAAGTATTTGGGAACAAATCTGATATGACGTTTTTTTTCCTTTTCATTAAGGCAATATCTGTATCCCTGTAAAACCTGTCTACCAACTAATTCTGTATTTGTCTCTAATGTTGCAAAAGAATGACTCTTCTGCTTTTCCCATCAGACCATTTTTAAAAAGAATAGTGCTATCATGCACCAACCTAAAAAACAAATACACATAATCATATATGTATGTGGTTATGTGCATACATATGTATACACATATTTTCCCCTAAAAATATACTGGAATCAGAGTGCTGCACTAGGTACACAGTTAATAAAACAGACATAGCCTTAGCCCTCATGAAGCATCTTGTGTTATCTACAAAGTAGGGAATGGGGAGATGCAACAGTAGACAAGTACCAAATGAACAACTAATTTGGAATTTCTAGAGACCAAAGTAATGAAATGAAACAAGTATGTTAAGGTGAAGGAGACTAACAGAAAACTATTTGAACAGATTTGCTGAAAGACCTCTTTAAGGAGGCGTCATTTAAGTTGAGACGTGATTTAGAGGAGGAGTCAATCTTGGACAGTGAGGGAAATAATTCAGATCAAGAAAATGATACAGCTGAGGATCTTAAGTAGGCAAAAGCTTGTCAGAAGAACTGAAATGAAGACAGTGGGACTGGATTGTAGATGACAACTGGGAAAATGACTAAAGTTACATTCGGAAAGGAAAGTAAGTCCTGTGTGATGTGATGAGAACTTTGTATTTTGTCTGGAGTGTAAATGTAAAATAAAGACTTGATATCATCAATTTATATTAAGAAAACAAGCTCGTCTTACTATTCTGTGGAGAACAGAATGGAAGACGTAGAAATGGAACCATCTATATTTGTGTCCAAATAATCGCTTGACCCTAATACAAGTATCTTTTTTTAATGAAGGAGAAATTTTAGTTTGGACTACTCTGTATAAAATAACATAATATAACATTAAGCAAGAAATTTTCAGGAAAAATAAAACTGATTTATTTACAGTTTTTCTACCATAATATCTTTTGCAGCTGTACGGAAGAGAGCATCACATATTTTCTCTGCCATAAGAACCTATTAACAAAAATTACTCTCTTCAGAGCTATGTTTTTTTGGTCAAAAGCTTTATAAACAAATATAGAATCAGAAAAGGATTTATTCATTTATTTGTTTATTAAAATACATTATTGAGCAACTACCATATAGATCAATAGAAATCAGTAAGATGCTAAACTGTCTTCAAGGAGTTTATAATCTGGTTGCTTGGTGTACACACACACATACACACCACAATTTACCTATAAATTAAAATAGAAGTGAATGCATACTCTGGAAATTTACTGAGAATTTTAATTCAGAACTGAACTTTAGAGGATGAATAGGTTTTCTGAATGAATAGGATTTTAAGGGCTTGGAGTGTGGGAACATAGGTTAGTCACTATACTCTGAAGGGACAATGTGAGTACTTGTTCAGAGGTGGGGAGGTTAGGGGCAGTTTTGAGGTAAGATGAGTTCTTTAAGACTAGAGGAGGGGACATGCAAAGGAAGAAATCAGAGCTTAAGACTAGAACTGTGCAGAAATATTCAGTGTTGTAGCTAAAACCTTTGACTTATTTTGCTAACAACAAAGTAATTGGAAGGTTTTGAGGGTAAAAATCACATTTTTCAATTCATGATTTAGAAAGACAAGTGAAAGGTGTATGACAGCTCTCCGAGAAACTATCCATTGAGAGTTCTCTTTGAAAAGTAAGGAAAGACAGATGATAGTATTTGTCATAGCAACAGAAAAGTGAGAATTGAGACAGGAGATAATGAAAGAATAAGATTGGTAGGTCTCAACAATTGTCGAAATGGAAGGAATTGATTATGACCAACTGTCCCTCAAGGTGATAGCTCCAGGTGAAGTACCTCCTTTCTAATCATTTCACATTTCATCATTTACATCAATAACTTAGATACTTAAACCTTTTTTAAAGTTTAAAAAATTTCCTCAAATCAGATTAGTTTGGACTACTCTGTATAAAATAACATAATATAACATTAAGCAAGAAATTTTCAGGAAAAATAAAACTGATTTATTTACAGTTTTTCTACCATAATATCTTTTGCAGCTGTACGGAAGAGAGCATCACATATTTTCTCTGCCATAAGAACCTATTAACAAAAATTACTCTCTTCAGAGCTATGTTTTTTTGGTCAAAAGCTTTATAAACAAATATAGAATCAGAAAAGGATTTATTCATTTATTTGTTTATTAAAATACATTATTGAGCAACTACCATATAGATCAATAGAAATCAGTAAGATGCTAAACTGTCTTCAAGGAGTTTATAATCTGGTTGCTTGGTGTACACACACACATACACACCACAATTTACCTATAAATTAAAATAGAAGTGAATGCATACTCTGGAAATTTACTGAGAATTTTAATTCAGAACTGAACTTTAGAGGATGAATAGGTTTTCTGAATGAATAGGATTTTAAGGGCTTGGAGTGTGGGAACATAGGTTAGTCACTATACTCTGAAGGGACAATGTGAGTACTTGTTCAGAGGTGGGGAGGTTAGGGGCAGTTTTGAGGTAAGATGAGTTCTTTAAGACTAGAGGAGGGGACATGCAAAGGAAGAAATCAGAGCTTAAGACTAGAACTGTGCAGAAATATTCAGTGTTGTAGCTAAAACCTTTGACTTATTTTGCTAACAACAAAGTAATTGGAAGGTTTTGAGGGTAAAAATCACATTTTTCAATTCATGATTTAGAAAGACAAGTGAAAGGTGTATGACAGCTCTCCGAGAAACTATCCATTGAGAGTTCTCTTTGAAAAGTAAGGAAAGACAGATGATAGTATTTGTCATAGCAACAGAAAAGTGAGAATTGAGACAGGAGATAATGAAAGAATAAGATTGGTAGGTCTCAACAATTGTCGAAATGGAAGGAATTGATTATGACCAACTGTCCCTCAAGGTGATAGCTCCAGGTGAAGTACCTCCTTTCTAATCATTTCACATTTCATCATTTACATCAATAACTTAGATACTTAAACCTCTAGTTATAATTTCTCAAAACATTGTTTCTAAGAATCCAAAACTGAATGCCTATGTCCCTCAAATCAGGACTTCTATATCCCTGTCTCAGTTAAGAGTACCTCATCCTCTAGTTAACAGCTAGACATTACATCATCAACAAAATCAAGTTTTAAAACAGTAAAAGTTATTTTACTTCCATGGCAGAAAATCTTATGGATAATTTTTTCTGGGATTGACCACCAGACAATACAATTTAAACTGGGGACAGGGTTAATATTCACAAAGTCACACAAGAGTACAAATAAGAACAAGACATAATCCCTCATTACTTTATTTTTAAAAATATCTTTCAAAATTATTTGGAGTGTTTAATTAGAATTATCAGACATGCAGCACCATCAAATTCAATACAAAATGTAAATGCAATAAATTCTATAACTAAAAACTATCACTAGGAAACCAAAGAAACACCTAATTTACAGAGAAAAGGCAGATATAGTCTCCGTTAAAAAATTGTATTTGGGACTTCCCTGGTGTCCAGTGGGTAGAGAGTCCGCCTTGCAGTGCAAGGGGCACCGATTGGATCCCTGGCTGGGGAAGATCCCTTGTGCCGTGGAGCTGCTGCTCCGCTGTGTGTCCAATTATGAGCCGGCACTCTGGAGCAAATGTGTCTAGAGCCGGTGCTCTGCAATGAGCGAGGCCACTGCAATGGGAGGCCCACAGAGGCCAAAGAACGAAGACGAATGAAAATAAATGGATGAAAAAACAATAAAAGATGCCCAGGTTGTAAAAGAAATCTCATTAAAAAATGTATATGGAAAAGAAATTGTATTTGAACAGGACTTGAAAAATAGAGGTACAGTTTTTCTTGTCATAGCAGAAAACCAGTCTAACGTAATTTTTTATTTGATGAATATCCCAAGTCCCATCTACAGAAATATTTATGCTAGCTCCTGCTTATTTTATAAGATGTATTTTCCATTTTGTGTGTTTCTGCACCATCATCTTTGATAATGATTATATAATATCACAATATAAATTTTTTTTTAATTTTTGCCTCTTTTACTGGTATTTTATTTATTTATTTTCATCCATCTTTATTCTTTGGCCTATGTAGGCCTCTTTCCTTGCAGAGCACTGGCTCTGGTCTGGGCGCATGTGCTTTAGAGTTCTGACTCCTAAATGGACATACTGGTCCAGCAACTCCACAGCACGTGGGATCTTCCCGAACCAGGGATCAAACCAGTGTCCCTTGCACTGCAAGGCGAACTCTACCCACTAGACCACCAGAGAAGCCCCCACAGTATAATTTTTAATTATATAGTTAAATGAGTAGATAATGTTCACATATTGATTTTCTATCAGATAGGCATCACTTATTTAAATTTTGTTTTTCTTATATTTTGTTTTACCTAAACTAATTTCAGGTAATGGATCTAATCACAAACAGTTTTTTCTTCAAATAGTAATTCAGTATAAATTATGTTTAGACTGTCCAGAATTATTTCCTCTGTGTGTGTGTGAGAGAGATTTGGATTAGAGAGTTATAAAAGTGTTACTGTTATTGAAAGGGAAAACTAGAGGGAAAGGTAATTGCAGTTTTAACAGTTCATAAATTAGCAACAGTAATACCACTGTATTGACTAACCTTGGTTAAGATTTCAGGAGAGGTATTAACAGAGATGGGAAAATGGTATATTTCTATTTTGCATAGTTAATTTATATAGTTGAAGTCAAGTAGTTTTACCTGGGGCTTCCCCTGTGACTCAGACAGTGAAAAATCCACCTACTATGTGGAAGACTTGGGTTGGATCAGTGGTGTAGGAAGATCCCCTGGCAGAGGGGAAAGCTACCTACTCCAGTATTCTTGCCTGGAGAATTTCATGCACAGAAGAAAATGAACAATTAATCATAGCACATCACAGCACAAGATTAGAGAAAATGAAATGAATCTTCTGTCCATTCCTAATTTATCCCAGTAATAAAATCACTTGAACAAGCATGATATAAGAAAACATAGTGCCATGTTTGTTTCTAAAACTAGAGTATATTTTGACTTACTAAAATTCACCAAACTAAATATATTTCCTCATGTCTAAAGAGGCATATCAACATAGTTGTAAATGGTTAAGAAAATTTAAAAAGAGCTTAATTGGCATAAAAGAATGGATGTCATGTTACATCTTTAGTTGTCCCCAGTCTGCCTGTCCAGATAACAGTAGGGTTTTTAGTCATGGACACAGATTTGTCTGAAATTACCTCAGAAATCCTTTAAGGTCCAAAATATGTGGGAGGAAAAAGTTCTAATAAGGGCACTTACAAGGTTAGCAGTTTAGAAAAGCTTTGAAGCTTTATAAAGTTTTGTATGAGATGACAGAATTAAAGCCTATGGTTTAATTAGTAACTCAGAAACTTTCACATGACCCCAAAAATACAGCACATGTGGAGGGTTTTAACCTTATTCATGAGGCAGTTGGAACTTTAGCTCAAAACCCCCTCTCCCACTGTTATAGCTTACACAAAAGATTTGTTTTTAAAGGCAGATGCTTTTGTTTGAGATCGAAATTAAAACTCCGACTCTCAAGGTCAGTCAACCTGCTGTTATTAAGCTTATGTGCAGCTCAATCATCTTCTGTGGGTTTTGGGGCAATATTAAGCAGCAATAAAGCACAGATAATTTGCATCAGGAAGACAAATTAGGCCTGGCCAAACAAACCAAATATTGACTATCCTTGGTTAAGATTTCAGGAGAGGTATTAACAGAGATGGGAAAATGGTATATTTCTATTTTGCATAGTTAATTTATATAGTTGAAGTCAAGTAGTTTTACCTGGGGCTTCCCCTGTGACTCAGACAGTGAAAAATCCACCTACTATGTGGAAGACTTGGGTTGGATCAGTGGTGTAGGAAGATCCCCTGGCAGAGGGGAAAGCTACCTACTCCAGTATTCTTGCCTGGAGAATTTCATGCACAGAAGAAAATGAACAATTAATCATAGCACATCACAGCACAAGATTAGAGAAAATGAAATGAATCTTCTGTCCATTCCTAATTTATCCCAGTAATAAAATCACTTGAACAAGCATGATATAAGAAAACATAGTGCCATGTTTGTTTCTAAAACTAGAGTATATTTTGACTTACTAAAATTCACCAAACTAAATATATTTCCTCATGTCTAAAGAGGCATATCAACATAGTTGTAAATGGTTAAGAAAATTTAAAAAGAGCTTAATTGGCATAAAAGAATGGATGTCATGTTACATCTTTAGTTGTCCCCAGTCTGCCTGTCCAGATAACAGTAGGGTTTTTAGTCATGGACACAGATTTGTCTGAAATTACCTCAGAAATCCTTTAAGGTCCAAAATATGTGGGAGGAAAAAGTTCTAATAAGGGCACTTACAAGGTTAGCAGTTTAGAAAAGCTTTGAAGCTTTATAAAGTTTTGTATGAGATGACAGAATTAAAGCCTATGGTTTAATTAGTAACTCAGAAACTTTCACATGACCCCAAAAATACAGCACATGTGGAGGGTTTTAACCTTATTCATGAGGCAGTTGGAACTTTAGCTCAAAACCCCCTCTCCCACTGTTATAGCTTACACAAAAGATTTGTTTTTAAAGGCAGATGCTTTTGTTTGAGATCGAAATTAAAACTCCGACTCTCAAGGTCAGTCAACCTGCTGTTATTAAGCTTATGTGCAGCTCAATCATCTTCTGTGGGTTTTGGGGCAATATTAAGCAGCAATAAAGCACAGATAATTTGCATCAGGAAGACAAATTAGGCCTGGCCAAACAAACCCAGTATGACTGTGCCCTTTAGAACAAAGACAATCCAACTGCTTGCCTTATAAAAAAAAAAAAAAAAAAAAATTCATCTGGGGTTAAAGTCTGGAGTAGATCATTAACTAAGCTACCATCATGCCAGTCAATCTGCTTTTTAATCACACAATTGCTTACGTGCTTTATAAAATGGAAATTTAAAAATAGTAATGTCTTAAGAATCATTTTCCACACTTGTTTATCAGCACCAAAACACAAGTCAACATTTGGCACTTACTCTTAGGGAAATGAATAAGGAAGTTCAGTTCATATGATAGTGGTAGTTTTGGGTTTTCTGAAATGTGTCCAATTAGACTGGCTCTACTGTACATTTTTTTATTATTATTAATTGGAAGATAATTGCTTTACAATGTTGTATTGCTTACTGTTGAACTGGGAATCAACATAACTATATATATATATATATATATGATCTCCCACTTGAGTCTCCCTCCCACCCCTCATCCCACTCCACTACACAAATCTTGACTTCCCTGAATATTTCATAGCTGCTCTCTCCTAAGGGAAGATAGACATTTATACAGAAGAAAAAATCAGGTTGTAATTACATTTTATGGAATTGCCAAATTTGAGGAAGCATCCCGCTATATGGTCGCTGATTGAAGTAACACGCATGCACTCTTGTTTTTCATGTCTTAGTTGGATGTATTGGACTGACTGGGAGGAAGATGAAATAGATGACAGCGTGGGAAGGATTGAGAAGGCCTGGATGGATGGCTTCAATCGGCAGATTTTTGTGACTTCAAAGATGCTGTGGCCAAACGGTTTAACTCTGGACTTTCACACCCACACATTATACTGGTGTGATGCCTATTATGATCATATTGAGAAAGTGTTTTTGAATGGAACTCACAGGAAGGTAAAAGACAAATGCTGCTGTTTTAACCCACGGGCTTCTTTCACAGAGCCTTGTGTTGTGTTAAAAATACTTTCAAGTTTATTTTTACCCCTCTGAGGTGGCTGCCAGTAGTCTCAGTAGGGTGGCTGAAGAGGCTAAACATTAAGCAGTGCAGCTGGCACTCGCCTCCGGGAGACCAGGCCCAGCGCACTGTGGTATGCCAGGATTTGTGGAATTTCTGAAAGAAGTTCTGAGGATATCAGAGCTGTTTAAAAATGAAGTTTTTCTATGTTATTGATGTAATAATAATGTTTGCCAGGATCAAGAACTCAATTCAGTTCAAATATCTTCAAGTATTTGGAGCTGAAATTTAACCTATGTATTATAACAAAGTATTTATAATTCACTTATTCAAATGAAGAACTTTGTAACTTTGGAAGTGAAACACAAGAGTGGACTGAAGGCCAAGCCCATGGCTATGAATAAATATCAACACTTTCTTGCTTCTTTCAGTTGAATCATTGCAAAATGATTTTGAAATTCTTCTGTGAAGTTGAGGACGCCATTGACTGTGTGAGAGAGGCAATGTAGACAAAATATCACCTCTGTATTCTCTCTTATGGTCACCTCAGCACATCCATCATTACGAACTGGCTTTGACTTTTTAAATAATAGAAAAATGGATCAGGAAACATTACCAAAATGATTCCTTAACAATATGCTTTCTTCTTTTAATTTTTTTTGGAAAGGAAGATTGCACAATTTACCAAGCAATTTATTAAACTGTACTCGAGAAATATAGTCACTAATCAGTTAAGACAATTTCAATCATTGGTTAATTCTAACAGTGCTTCAAATGTCTTTCCCCAAATAAGTAAATTGACTTGCACTTAACCTAATGTTACAGGCTTAAGAGGTGCCGTATCAATACGTTCCTTTCACTTCCAGTGTTGCAAGACCATGTTGTATTCCTTGGCTACTGGATGAGCAATACTGCAATAAACATAATGACAATAATTACTCAAATCAATTTGTCTCCCACAAGATCTTATTGGAATATCATAGAGAGAGATAGGAACAGTATGAGACAAAGTTATTTTAAAGTTTGCACTTCCTGGTCATAGATATAATGCCATATTTATGATAATTGAAATGGATGAAATGTGAATGATCTCCTTCAAATAGCATGTCCTAAAAATAGGAAAATATGCTCACATTGTGAAATCCATTATTCAGATATACTGCTTCTTTCACAGAGCCTTTTTTGGTTTGTTTTTTAAAAATACTTTCAAGTTTATTTTACCCTCTGAGGTGGCTGCCAGTAGTCTCAGTAGGGTGGCTGAAGAGGCTAAACATTAAGCAGTGCAGCTGGCACTCGCCTCCGGGAGACCAGGCCCAGCGCACTGTGGTATGCCAGGATTTGTGGAATTTCTGAAAGAAGTTCTGAGGATATCAGAGCTGTTTAAAATGAAGTTTTCTATGTTATTGATGTAATAATAATGTTTGCCAGGATCAAGAACTCAATTCAGTTCAAATATCTTCAAGTATTTGGAGCTGAAATTTAACCTATGTATTATAACAAAGTATTTATAATTCACTTATTCAAATGAAGAACTTTGTAACTTTGGAAGTGAAACACAAGAGTGGACTGAAGGCCAAGCCCATGGCTATGAATAAATATCAACACTTTCTTGCTTCTTTCAGTTGAATCATTGCAAAATGATTTTGAAATTCTTCTGTGAAGTTGAGGACGCCATTGACTGTGTGAGAGAGGCAATGTAGACAAAATATCACCTCTGTATTCTCTCTTATGGTCACCTCAGCACATCCATCATTACGAACTGGCTTTGACTTTTTAAATAATAGAAAAATGGATCAGGAAACATTACCAAAATGATTCCTTAACAATATGCTTTCTTCTTTTAATTTTTTTTGGAAAGGAAGATTGCACAATTTACCAAGCAATTTATTAAACTGTACTCGAGAAATATAGTCACTAATCAGTTAAGACAATTTCAATCATTGGTTAATTCTAACAGTGCTTCAAATGTCTTTCCCCAAATAAGTAAATTGACTTGCACTTAACCTAATGTTACAGGCTTAAGAGGTGCCATATCAATACGTTCCTTTCACTTCCAGTGTTGCAAGACCATGTTGTATTCCTTGGCTACTGGATGAGCAATACTGCAATAAACATAATGACAATAATTACTCAAATCAATTTGTCTCCCACAAGATCTTATTGGAATATCATAGAGAGAGAGATAGGAACAGTATGAGACAAAGTTATTTTAAAGTTTGCACTTCCTGGTCATAGATATAATGCCATATTTATGATAATTGAAATGGATGAAATGTGAATGATCTCCTTCAAATAGCATGTCCTAAAAATAGGAAAATATGCTCACATTGTGAAATCCATTATTCAGATATACTGCAAGAAAAGTTATTAGTTAGATCATTGTCTGTTCTACTTATTTGAATATCATCTCTGTAAATATTTGGTTAAGTTTCTAAAGGTCAGTTCTGACTTTTCACAATGTGTTTATATTTTACAGATTGTTTACAGTGGGAAAGAGTTGAATCATCCTTTTGGACTGTCGCATCATGGGAATTATGTGTTCTGGACTGATTATATGAATGGTTCCATTTTTCAACTCGATTTGATAACGAATGAGGTGACATTACTGAGACGTGAAAGACCACCCCTATTTGGGCTTCAGATTTATGATCCACGAAAGCAACAAGGTATTAAAAACCAGATGAAATTGCTTCTGAGTTTCATATATAATGATTCTTTGCAGAGGTTGCACAAAGATTTTGACAGTGTTGCTGAAGTTTTATGATAAAAGATGTCTAGTCACTCCAAAGTCAATCACATCTTAGACTTTGTTACCATAAAAATTTATTATTTGTTGTTCAAAATCTCCTGAGTGAGTAACTCTAGGAATTCTATTTAAGTGAAGTTCAAGGTTTTCTCCAAACACTTCCTTTTTCATGTCATTGTCACTGAAGAAAGTTGTTATGTAAACCAAAAATTCTCAGTGTTTCCAAAAAGTTAGTATTTTGAGAAGTGGAAAAACTTTCAGTGTGGAAAGAATATTATGGGAAAATGTTAAAATAATATATTATACAAGGGAAATAGTATCTTTAAAAGTATCTTACTATATCTGATCAATTTCATTTACATTTAAGGAATATTAAATTATTTTAGATGTTATGAAAGTGATATGATCTACTATGATATTCATGTCTTATTAAAATCAGATAATCTTACACTTTTATCTACATGAGTTATTAATGCTTATTAGGCCATCCATAAGCATCATTACTCAATTTATGTAAGAAACAGTGAAAGAAGCATTAAAACATATATATTACTATATGTAAAATAATTACCCAGTGGGCATTTATTATATGATTCAAGGTGTTCTGTCTTATTGAGAGGATGTGTTTAGCCAAAATGACTGATTATTTTTCATTAACTTGGGTGAAATAATCAATGAGTTTGAATTTTCTACCCAGAACAGACAGTGGAATATGGAAATAATTCCTGGTCAACATCTTTTTTGGTCAATAGACATTTAAATTTAATAACATATTTTGAATCTAAATGTTTGGTATCTTTTTAAAAATTTTATTTATTTTTCGCTATTCTGGGTTTTCACTGATGCCACAGGCTCCTCTAGTTGTAGGGAGTGGCTCACTCTAGTTGAGGTGAGCAGGATTCTTGTTATAGTGACCTCTTGTTCTGGAACTTGGTTTCTAGGGCACATGGGATCCAGTAGTTTTGGCACATGGGCTCAATAGTTGTGGCTCCAAATCTCTAGAGCACAGGCTCAATAGTTGTGACTCATGGGCTTAGTTGCTCCTCAGCATTTGGGATCTTTCCTGATCAGGGATCGAACCAGTGTCCCCTGTATTGGCAGATGAACTCTTTATCACTGAGCTACCAAGGAAGCCCTAAGTGTTTAGTATCTTTTACTGCATGATTAAAGTAGCCAGATTATAAAATAAAATGTTCTCAGGTGTTCAAATGCAAGCATGCTATCCTATCATGTTACAATTATCTCTCAGTGATATTATTTTGCATCATTTTTATATTAGATATTAATAAATATTTAGAAACATATAATTAGTGGCATATAAATTTTGATTATATACTCCCTTTAAAAAAAAAAGATTTATTTATTTATTTATTATTGGCGGGGGGTGGGGAGGGAGGGGAGCAGGCAGGCCACTTCTATTGGTTTTTCATTTATTTATTTTCATCCGTCTGTGTTCTTTGGCCCGTGTGGGCCTCCCGTCGCAGTGGCGTCTGTCGTCGCAGAGCACCGGCTCTGAGTGCATGCGCTCCAGAGCTCTGGCTCGGTAATTGGACACATGGGTCCAGCCACTCCGCGGCATGTGGGATCTTCCCAGGCCAGGGAACCGACGCCCCTTGCACTGCAAGGCGGTGTCCTTACCATTGGAACACCAGGGAAGCCCTATATACTCTCTTGATAGACATTTTTGTGATAAGAAAGTTGTATATGAGTAGAAAACCAAGTAGTACATATGACTAAATTTTTATGAATGGAGTAAGCTAGTCTTACATACCTTTGTACTTTCTTTCTCTACAGTGTATGACTGTATATGTACTATATATACAGTAGATATATGACATATCACTATATATACAGTATATAGATACTATAATGTGTACTATAGTATAGAATATTTGTATATACCATTCATATACATGTGAATATATGTATACACACATATGTATACACACACACATAGATGATAGCTATGTAATTGTGGTAGTAGGTAGTTTAGTTACTGAATTGTGTCCAGCTATTGGAGTGAAGTCCACCAGGCTCCTCTGTCCACTGGATTCTCTGGGCAGTAATGGAGTTGGTTGCCATTTCCTGTCCAGGGTATCTTCCCAACCCAGGAATTGAACCCAGGGTCTCCTGTAGGTTCGTTACTGAACAAACTACTAGGGAAGTCCCAGATGATAGTTACTATGACAGAAACACACACACACACACACACACACACACACACACAGGAATAGGATGAAAAGTATATAGAAATGCTATTAATGTCACATCTAAACTCTTTTAGACTTTGTGTTAAAAATTAGAGAGCTATTTTAACTTCTCTCGATCAGAAAAAACTCTTATCAAATTATTTAATAATATGTTAGCTAATTTCAGAAGAATAGATATATAATCATACTAAACAGAAAGCTACATTTAAAGATAGATTTCTAAGTAATTCTTATGGACTTAGGGTCAAAATATGCTTACTGTTGTTTTTTCTGATTTATTGATAAGCTTTCTTTTTCACTTACATTGGATATCTAGAATGATTTTATAAACCTCTCCTAAAATAAATCATAGAAAATATAGCAATTACATAAAACTAACACTCTTAGCTTTTTATTCTCTGGTTTCAGAAGTGCACTTATTTTTCCTGCATGTTTAGAGAATGATGTTATCAAATCTAAGGATAATATTCTTTAAAATGTTGATGAATAGTTTCCCATATCAAATTAAAAATAATTGATCAGCTTCTCTGCTAGAGATATGAAATTTATATTTATATTTATTTATATTTGTTCAGTCACAGAAGATGTTTATTATAGATGGTACTGATTTCTGTTATACATATGAGAAATCCAGAAGTTGGGCAAGCACAGCCATTCTTCCTCAAAAGACAAGGAGCAAGGAATACACTGGGATTCAAATTCAAGTATACAAAATAGTTTTGTGTGATTAATTAACATAGCCATTTTTTATATATGAAAATTATGCAACTACTATGCTTTGAGATAGGAGAAAGGAATATGTGGTTTGTTGAATCATTGTAGTTTTATCATTAATAAATTTTGTATTCAATTAAGCTTTTTTTTAATATAGTCTCTGAGTTACCATTACAGAAACCAGTATTCAAACTCTCAAAGATATTAGATATTAGACTTACAATGCACTAGTATAAGAGAAATACCTTAAATACATATATATATATATATGTATATGTATATACATATATATACCTTATATACATATACATATATATATATACATACATACATACATATACACACCTTAAAATTCAGTTCAGTTCAGTCAGTCATTCATGTCCAACCTTTTGTGACCCCATGGACTGAAGCACACCAGGCTTCCCTGTCCTTTGCCATCTCCAAGAGCTTGCTCAAACTCATGTCTATTGACTCAGTGATAGCATCCAACCATCTTGTGCTCTGTCATTCCCTTCTCCTTTTGCATTCTATTTTTCCCAACATCAGAGTCTTTTCCAATGACTCTCTTCTCATCAGGTGGCCAAAGTGTTGAAACTTCAGCGTCAGCATCATTCCTTCCAATGAATATTCAGGGATGATTTCCTTTAGGATTGAATGATTTGATCTTCTTGAAGTCCAAAGGCCTCTCAAGAATCGTTTCCAATGCCACAGTTCAAAGGCACCAATTCTTCAGCATTCAGCCTTCTTTATGGTCCACCTCTTACAGCCATACAAGACTACTGGGAAAACCATTGCTTTTTATTCTCTGGTTTCAGAAGTGCACTTATTTTTCCTGCATGTTTAGAGAATGATGTTATCAAATCTAAGGATAATATTCTTTAAAATGTTGATGAATAGTTTCCCATATCAAATTAAAAATAATTGATCAGCTTCTCTGCTAGAGATATGAAATTTATATTTATATTTATTTATATTTGTTCAGTCACAGAAGATGTTTATTATAGATGGTACTGATTTCTGTTATACATATGAGAAATCCAGAAGTTGGGCAAGCACAGCCATTCTTCCTCAAAAGACAAGGAGCAAGGAATACACTGGGATTCAAATTCAAGTATACAAAATAGTTTTGTGTGATTAATTAACATAGCCATTTTTTATATATGAAAATTATGCAACTACTATGCTTTGAGATAGGAGAAAGGAATATGTGGTTTGTTGAATCATTGTAGTTTTATCATTAATAAATTTTGTATTCAATTAAGCTTTTTTTTAATATAGTCTCTGAGTTACCATTACAGAAACCAGTATTCAAACTCTCAAAGATATTAGATATTAGACTTACAATGCACTAGTATAAGAGAAATACCTTAAATACATATATATATATATATGTATATGTATATACATATATATACCTTATATACATATACATATATATATATACATACATACATACATATACACACCTTAAAATTCAGTTCAGTTCAGTCAGTCATTCATGTCCAACCTTTTGTGACCCCATGGACTGAAGCACACCAGGCTTCCCTGTCCTTTGCCATCTCCAAGAGCTTGCTCAAACTCATGTCTATTGACTCAGTGATAGCATCCAACCATCTTGTGCTCTGTCATTCCCTTCTCCTTTTGCATTCTATTTTTCCCAACATCAGAGTCTTTTCCAATGACTCTCTTCTCATCAGGTGGCCAAAGTGTTGAAACTTCAGCGTCAGCATCATTCCTTCCAATGAATATTCAGGGATGATTTCCTTTAGGATTGAATGATTTGATCTTCTTGAAGTCCAAAGGCCTCTCAAGAATCGTTTCCAATGCCACAGTTCAAAGGCACCAATTCTTCAGCATTCAGCCTTCTTTATGGTCCACCTCTTACAGCCATACAAGACTACTGGGAAAACCATTGCTTTGACTATATGGACATTTGTTTGCAAGGTGATGTCTCTGGTTTTTAATATGCTGTCTAAGTTTGTCATATTTTTCTTCCAAGTAGCAAGCATCTTTTAATTCCATAGCTGCAATCACCATCTGAAGTGATTTTGGAGCCCAAGAAAATAAAGTCTTTCATTGTTTCTATTGTTTGCACATCTATTTGCCATGAAGGAATGGAACCAGATGCCATGATCTTTGTTTTTTGAATGTTGAGTTTTAGTCCAGCTTTTTCACCTTTGTCAAGTTCCTCTTTGATTTCTCTCATAAGGGTAGTGTCATCTGCATATCTGAGGTTATTCATAATTCTCCTGTTAATCTAGATTCTAGCTTGTGCTTCATCCAGCCTGGCATTTGACATGGTGAACTCTGAATATGAACTAAGTAAGCAAGGTGACATTATACAGCCTTGACATATTCCTTTCCCAATTTGAAACAAATCTATTGTTCCATATCCAATTCTGTTGCTTCTTGACCTGCATATAGGTTTTGTAGGGGGCAGGGAAGATGATCTGGTATTCTCATGTCTTTCTGAATTTTCTACATTTTGTAATCCACACAGTCAAAAGCTTTAGTGTAGTCATGAAGTAGAAGTAGACATTTTTCTGGAATACCCTTGCTCTTTCTGTGATCCAATGAATGTTGGCAATTTGATCTCTGGTTCCCCTGCCTTTTCTAAATGCTTGTACATCTGGAAATTTTTGGTTCACTATTGAAACCTAACCTGGAGGATTTTGAGCATTACTTTGCTAGCTTGTAAAATGAGTGCAATGGTGCAATGGTTTGAACATTCTTTGACATTGCCTTTATTTGGGATTGGAATGAAAACTGACCTTTTCCAATTCTGAGGCCTCTGCTGAGTTTTCCAAATGTGCTGGCATATTGAGTGTAGCACTTTGACAGCATTATCTTTTAATATTTGAAATGGCTCAGCTTGAATTCCATCACCTCCACTAACTATTCATAGTAATGCTTCCTACTGCACACTTTACTTCACACTCTGAGACTGTTTGGCTATAGGTGAGTGATCATACCATCATGGTCATCTGGCACATTAAAGTCTTTTTTGTATAGTTCTTCTGTGTACTCTTTCCACTTCTTATCTGCTGCTTCTGTTAGGTCCATACCATTTCTGTCCTTTATTGTGCCTATCTTTGCATGAAATGTTCCCTTGGTGTCTCTAATTTTCTTGTAGAGAACTGTAGTCTTTCCTGTTCTGTTGTTTTCCTCTATTTATTTGCATTGTTCACTTAAGAAGGCTTTCTTGTCTCTCCTTGCCACTCTCTGGAACTCTGCATTCTGATTTACCTCACTTTGGACTGAGTTAACTGACTCTCCATGGTGGGAAACTGTCTTAATTGTAATAATTCTAATTGTTTTGTTTTTGCTGTTTGTTCCTTGCATCTGTAATTGCATAGTGGAACTTGTTTCTAACCATCTAAAAGCTTTTAAGTTGCAAATGATTGTTCCTGCTTCTATGACCTCCTCCAACTATTATTTGGGATACCTGGATCAGAGACCCTAAATAAAAGGGTGAGGAGAATATTGTTGACTCAAAAGCTTAGAGCCAGCACCCCTTATCAGCAGGGAAGTAGTTATGGAAGGAGATGTGTCTCCCATCTTCCCTGGAAACTTAATTCTCCTAAAATAAAAAGGGAGAAATGAAAGAGTAAAAAGGCACACTTGGTAAGGAGGCCAGAGGTTTCCAAGCAAGAAGAGGTAGAGGGGGAGCAAACATTTTCTAGCCTGAATGTTTGTCCTGATAAGGGTCTGCTCTGCTGGAAATTAACTTGCCTAAAGCCCCAAGTTGCACTTACTGTGTTCTGGATGCAAACTATTTTGTATTTAAATGTCTCAGTTACCCTTATTGTTTAGTGGATGCCAAGTATTTTGCATTGGAATGTCTAATCTAGTCTTATCACTAGTGATGTCCAGAGACCATCCTTTGGCTAATCTTATGTTAATTATCTCAAGATATATGTTGTGGATATGGGTCTAGTAAGACCTTCACAACCTTAAAATATTCTTTTGACCTATTGTTAATAACCAAACAAAAAAGTACATAATGTCCTGCCTAAAGTAGCTGCTTGGGATACTCTCCTACCCCCTTCCAGTGCCTTTCCCTGGAAGCTTTCTCTGTCCCTTTTTACTTCAATAAAACTTTTGCTGCATGAAGCTCTGAGTGACCAAAGTCATGTCTTTTGATCCGCAAGTGAAATTTTCTTCTTTGGAGGTCACAAATCTGACACCATTAACCATAAGCTATCTATCGTCATCTATTTAAATAATCTTCTTTAAAATATTATGTAGACATTTTATATGTATACTTACATACAAATAAGATCTACTTGATTTTGTTACAACAGACATATCTATCCACATACTTGTATCTTGTTTCTACACCCATGAATGACTATTACTCTCACTCAACTTGCTAACTAAATGTTTCCTTCTTTTTGTGTTTATCAAACACAGAGTGTGTGAAAGACACTATAGGGGGCAGAAGAATACTACCACTCCAAACTATCAGTTGGGTGAGAAACAACAGTGGTCTGGGCCCAGACAGACACTATCTCTGATTTATCAGGATCCTGCCTGTATGTAAATTACTGCAATTAATGCCATAATTGCACTTAAAAAAAAAAATAACAAAACTATACCTCATTTGTTTTCTTGCATATTTCATTTTTTAAAAAGTGTTTCCAAAGTGACTTAATCTAGGATTTTAGTTCATTGTATTCAGTTCTTTTTCTCCTCATTATTGGTCTAATTTTATTTTGTCATACATAAACAAGTTATAGTATAAGAGTATAAATTTTATAATGATAAAAATTCTTGTTTCTATTTATTTAGAAGTAACATGATTATTAGTATTATTACCCAGACATAAATAATAATTCTGGTTTTGAATCCTTAACTTTATATAAAGATTATTTTTTCTAAATATTGGACAAGTCATTTAGCTCTTTAGAGCTTGAGTTTCACCCTCAAATGAGGTGAAACCTACCTTTATAATTTTATTATAAAATTTGTAAAAGAAGTAAGGTAACTAACTCTGTGGACTGATGCATTATGGATATCTTTTTTAATGAAATTATCTCAAGATATATGTTGTGGATATGGGTCTAGTAAGACCTTCACAACCTTAAAATATTCTTTTGACCTATTGTTAATAACCAAACAAAAAAGTACATAATGTCCTGCCTAAAGTAGCTGCTTGGGATACTCTCCTACCCCCTTCCAGTGCCTTTCCCTGGAAGCTTTCTCTGTCCCTTTTTACTTCAATAAAACTTTTGCTGCATGAAGCTCTGAGTGACCAAAGTCATGTCTTTTGATCCAAAGTGAAATTTTCTTCTTTGGAGGTCACAAATCTGACACCATTAACCATAAGCTATCTATCGTCATCTATTTAAATAATCTTCTTTAAAATATTATGTAGACATTTTATATGTATACTTACATACAAATAAGATCTACTTGATTTTGTTACAACAGACATATCTATCCACATACTTGTATCTTGTTTCTACACCCATGAATGACTATTACTCTCACTCAACTTGCTAACTAAATGTTTCCTTCTTTTTGTGTTTATCAAACACAGAGTGTGTGAAAGACACTATAGGGGGCAGAAGAATCCTACCTCTCCAAACTATCAGTTGGGTGAGAAACAACAGTGGTCTGGGCCCAGACAGACACTATCTCTGATTTATCAGGATCCTGCCTGTATGTAAATTACTGCAATTAATGCCATAATTGCACTTAAAAAAAAAAATAACAAAACTATACCTCATTTGTTTTCTTGCATATTTCATTTTTTAAAAAGTGTTTCCAAAGTGACTTAATCTAGGATTTTAGTTCATTGTATTCAGTTCTTTTTCTCCTCATTATTGGTCTAATTTTATTTTGTCATACATAAACAAGTTATAGTATAAGAGTATAAATTTTATAATGATAAAAATTCTTGTTTCTATTTATTTAGAAGTAACATGATTATTAGTATTATTACCCAGACATAAATAATAATTCTGGTTTTGAATCCTTAACTTTATATAAAGATTATTTTTTCTAAATATTGGACAAGTCATTTAGCTCTTTAGAGCTTGAGTTTCACCCTCAAATGAGGTGAAACCTACCTTTATAATTTTATTATAAAATTTGAATTAAAATGAATATGTAAGGTAACTAACTCTGTGGACTGATGCATTATGGATATCTGATAATGAAATTTATGAATATGTTAATGAACTCTTTTACTAGGATTCATATTTTAATGCTGTTTGTAATCAGTCATGTTTTCAAGAAAACATTTTTACGTGAATAGTTTTGCAAACTATTAAAATTTCAGGATAGAACAATTACATAACTCTGCCAAGAATATGTTTTAGTGATAAAAAGAATATTGGGATATGACTAAAATAAAAATGTTCTAGGCAATTCTAATAAAAGATATGGAATTATTCAAATTAATTTAGATTTTAGATTTCTACCCTAATAGTACAAATTACAATTTCTCTCTTTTAATATGCTGTACCCACAGAAAGGGAATGTATTTCAAAGCTCCAATATAATCATTTATTTCTAAATACATAAATTTTATATTCAGTGACAATAGTAAGTATGAATCTTGCTGTTGAATGACAGAGTATGATTTTCACCATGTATTTTTGGTATGAAAATATACTCTATTGCTTTTAGTGCTTTCTTATTTTCTTACTGCTTTAAATTATTGTTATACATCTCAGAATATTTTGAGTTAATTCTCATTTTCCAGAGCCTATATGTTTCTAAAATAGTCACTATATAGTTTAATCCTGTACATAATGTGCTTAGTATATGTAGACAATATTTAATCATCCTATGAAGTATTACATGTTTATTACATGGTCATGTAATAAATATGACTAAATCTGGAAGTTGCTTCAAAATGTTCTGCATTCCCTGTTGGAAAAAACCTGGACTTCAGTATCTTCTGAATTCAGAAATTGGTGCTATACTTATCTTAAGTATCTTCTGAGTTCAGAAATTGATGCTATAGCCTGAATTACCTTAACTCTCAAAGATATATATATAATTTTTATAAATGTAGCAAATTATATTGACTTCTCAGAATAATGAGAAAAAATAATTATATGCTTCAGATCGTTTCTTCTGATCTGTGGGCACACAATGATAATCTGTGGGAGTGAGTTAATATTTATTACATATGACAATATTTCTAGTTTTTTAGCTCATTTATTAATACTTGCTGCATAGCGCATCTAACTCCTGAAGCCCAAAGTATAATAATGCAGTCTATCACTTTTGTCACAGTTTTGGTACCTGTACTTTAACTGCCAGTATAGTTTTAATTATCATATTATTATACTATGTCTCCCAGTAACCAGAAGCTCTTCATGTGTAATGTTTGTATAAATTATTTCTCATATGATTAAAATGTGATTTATTGATACCTTGGAAAAAGCAACAGAGTGTAAACTGATCCTGGCATTTACACTGCCACTTGGGATATTGGTCTACACATATGTAGCTCAGGAAACAATCTTTTCTTCCTTACCTTTCCAACTTGTAGGAATAAATGGCATCAAAATGATGACTATGTAAATTTTATTTGCTTTGACCTATACTTTTATAGAACAGACCCTCCAGTCTCTTCAAGAATTTTTATCTGAATCTCCATGGGTGTCTCACATATGTTCATGAATATGTTATGAGTTTCCCCTCGAGCTTGCCTTATTGATCGCAGTCACATGATTCATTAGTGCCTCTGCTGTTTAGGTTCCCTGCAACAACACTTTACCTTTGTGTATTGTACATTCTCCCAGAGATGTTGTGCATTTTTAAGGCTTCCCAGATAGCCTGCATTCCCTGTATTCCTCAATCAACTGATGTGCCACTGTACACAATGAAAGAGGAAGGAAAATCCCTCCACTTTCCCCAGTGTTTGTTTGCTTTCTGCTTACTTGGGATTCAAAGACACACTCCTATTACCTGTGGTCTACTTTCCAAAAGAACTCAAACTTGCATATGCCAGGCCTGTTCTAGGAATCTGTCCTGGACAGATACTATCAGTCCAATTTGTCCTTTTCTCTCCTACTTCCTATTTGCACAAAGATCCCATCTCTTCTAAGGAACATGTAAATCCCTTTTATGTACCAATGCGTCATGTATTTTCAAACATTTTGAATTTCATTCATGATTCAGCAGGAATCCTGATCACATGCATAAATGTGACCTTTCATGGTATCTATCTGTATACATTTTTATGCCTACAGACATCTCCTAGAAAGAACATGAACCCAAACTGGCTGATTTTGTATGGAATCAGTTCTCTGACACAGTTTCTTCCCTCTTCTTGCAGGTGACAATATGTGCCGAGTCAATAACGGAGGCTGTACTACACTGTGCTTGGCCATCCCAGGAGGCCGAGTATGTGCTTGTGCTGATAATCAACTTTTAGATGAAAATGGGACCAATTGCATTTGTAAGTGTCTTTTCGTGTTACACTCATGGTTTATATGTGTTTTTTGAGCAACCGAAGCAGATGAAACCAAAGGAATTAAAATCAGACTTAGAAAGAGAAATTCAGATAATTATTTAAGTATAATTTCTTTTAAACTGTAAATAATTAATGGAATTAATATCCAATGCACAGATGAATAATGATAATAATGTAGTTTAGCTGAGTATCCTGGCACTGCTGCATCTAACTTAGTAAAAACTATGAACAAGAATACCCCACAGAGGAAAATATTCCTTGAAATATTCCTTGAAATTGTTAGGGAACCTCATCATCAGTAGCTGTAACTAAGAATGAATAGTTGTTGGTTACATAGATATCTATTATTTTAAATATCTCAGTAAGCTCAGTTATCTGTATTTGGTGAAGAAGAGAAAAACCTGGAAACAAAAAAGAGAATTCTGGGTAATTTCTACATTTGGTCAGAATACTGGATTGTTTATTAACTTTATTAACTTTTACTAATCTTCCTCAATTTCCTGGGTCGTGTTTTTCCCGTGGAGTCATTTTGAAATTTGTCCTGTCTGCACACATCATGTCCTGATTACAGCAACAATGCCATGCATATATTGGGAATAATATAAATTTTTCTGCAATAACTTGATCTTGAAATGTATGTTACTCATGATTCTTCAAAAAAAAAAAATCAACAATGTGTACGTATATCAGACATAGAAAACATTTCTTTTTTAATAAAAAAAATTGACCTTGCCATTATGTGGCTGACCATCCCAAGATCTGAAGTCAGCATGCTGAAATCTCAAGAGTGGCAATGGTATAGTTCTAGTGTGAATGCTGGTAGGCTTGAAATCTCAGAAGAACTAGTGTTTCAGTTTTAATCCAAAGTGAGCCCCCCTCAGAGAAGTCTGTCCGGTTGCCTGGTAGATAAATCTTTTATTCTTAATTATTGGGATATGAAATGTGACCTTTCATGGTATCTATCTGTATACATTTTTATGCCTACAGACATCTCCTAGAAAGAACATGAACCCAAACTGGCTGATTTTGTATGGAATCAGTTCTCTGACACAGTTTCTTCCCTCTTCTTGCAGGTGACAATATGTGCCGAGTCAATAACGGAGGCTGTACTACACTGTGCTTGGCCATCCCAGGAGGCCGAGTATGTGCTTGTGCTGATAATCAACTTTAGATGAAAATGGGACCAATTGCATTTGTAAGTGTCTTTTCGTGTTACACTCATGGTTTATATGTGTTTTTTGAGCAACCGAAGCAGATGAAACCAAAGGAATTAAAATCAGACTTAGAAAGAGAAATTCAGATAATTATTTAAGTATAATTTCTTTTAAACTGTAAATAATTAATGGAATTAATATCCAATGCACAGATGAATAATGATAATAATGTAGTTTAGCTGAGTATCCTGGCACTGCTGCATCTAACTTAGTAAAAACTATGAACAAGAATACCCCACAGAGGAAAATATTCCTTGAAATATTCCTTGAAATTGTTAGGGAACCTCATCATCAGTAGCTGTAACTAAGAATGAATAGTTGTTGGTTACATAGATATCTATTATTTTAAATATCTCAGTAAGCTCAGTTATCTGTATTTGGTGAAGAAGAGAAAAACCTGGAAACAAAAAAGAGAATTCTGGGTAATTTCTACATTTGGTCAGAATACTGGATTGTTTATTAACTTTATTAACTTTTACTAATCTTCCTCAATTTCCTGGGTCGTGTTTTTCCCGTGGAGTCATTTTGAAATTTGTCCTGTCTGCACACATCATGTCCTGATTACAGCAACAATGCCATGCATATATTGGGAATAATATAAATTTTTCTGCAATAACTTGATCTTGAAATGTATGTTACTCATGATTCTTCAAAAAAAAAAATCAACAATGTGTACGTATATCAGACATAGAAAACATTTCTTTTTTAATAAAAAAAATTGACCTTGCCATTATGTGGCTGACCATCCCAAGATCTGAAGTCAGCATGCTGAAATCTCAAGAGTGGCAATGGTATAGTTCTAGTGTGAATGCTGGTAGGCTTGAAATCTCAGAAGAACTAGTGTTTCAGTTTTAATCCAAAGTGAGAAAAACAACATCACAGTTCAAAGAATTAGACAGGTAGAATCCCTCTTTACTTGTAGGAAAGTCATTTTGTTCTACTCAGGCCCTGAGTCTGAGGATGAGGGCTACTCACTTTAGCGAGGACTTTGAAGACTGTAAAGTCTGTCCGGTTGCCTGGTAGATTAAATCTTATCTTAATTATTGGGATATATGATATGATTTATATGTTCATTTCTGAGTTTGATTTCTAACATAGATCCTACTAAGATTATTTCTCTCGTACAAAGTGATATCCTTTGCTACTCCAGTTGGATTCATTAAAAATTTATAGATTCCTTATGTGTTGGCATACCTATACCTATATTGATACTGATATATAGAAGATTTATCACTGGGTTATCACTTTGTAAATTATAAGGTGACTGTTTGCTTGTAAGGAAATACTATGCCCAATGTTGGTCACGTAGCTGATGTTAGGAGATTTGTTACAATAGCTCACAGAAACTTAAAGGAAATTTTTCTGAGACTATTGGTGTCCTTTAGTATCCATAATTCATTGATGAGGTAACCCCAACTCAATTAAAAGGGATAAAAAGATAATTTTTAGCTATAGAATGTTACACTAAACAATGTTAAATCAGTAAAAGTTGGTGAGTGTTTATTTCAGAATTTGGATTTGGTTTTTTAAATTGTACTAGATTTTTCTTATGGCATGAAATTTGTCTAAGTTGTTTTCAAATGTAATGGAGAAAATTAGACAAATAATATAGTAACTAATTTATTGCAAAGAACTCAAAGTGTGTTTGTATAAATTATTCCTGTTTCTATTCATTTGATAACAAAGACTTTCATAAAGATATTTTAGCCTTAGTTTGCGGACGAAAAATTAAAGTGCAAAAAATACAAATATGTAAGTGTTCATGGTTGCAGACTATAGAGCAAAACAAATACCAGTGTGTCACTCACATCTCCTTAATACTGATTCCCCTGGACTTCTGACTTAGTTTAGGCTAAATTATAGTTTTGTGAACTGGTCTCAACTGGATTAACTTTTTAATCTGCTTTAAATATAAATCTGTAAGCAAAACAAAAAGTACATGTTGCAATCACTGAGATACAATCTCCCTGGTTTTAGTCATCCTCATTAAATTCACACAAAATGAATAAAAACCCATTAGCAGATGGTCAGGCCCGAATGAAACACCAATGGCTATTTCTCAGTAAGCTTGTACCATACGGCAGTGCCAGAAGAGGCATTCACCAAGCTGAAAAATATTGGCACACTACATGATTGATTAAGGATGCATTCTAATGTCATTCCTGGAAGGAATCAAGAATGAGAGTAAACTGGACTCTTTGTCCTTGTGAGCCTCGTGTGTCATGGTCAAATCTTTTCAGTTAGAAATGATGTCTGCTATATTGTAATAACTGGGAACTCATTGCCCTGGGGAAGTATATGTAAAGCTAGTTTTTTCAATTATCAAGTGAGGTCTTTTTTTTCTTCTTCTTTTCTTGATGACTTTGTAGGGAAAATCACAACATGGAAAATGAATAAATGAGGACATGAGTAATCCCAAGAAAGTAGGATAAGCTCTTAAAAAATGATTGTCACTATTTTTTTAATTGCTTGATAGTTTTGTCTAGAGTAATGAGACAATAGTACAATAATTCTTTAAATGCCCCTTTAGTGGTCTGGAAAAAAATAGAGAAAAATAACAGAACTTTCCAATATGCCTTTCTCCCAAGAGAGCAACGTAAAAGATATTGGTCATCCAAGGGTTGCATTTCACTATTATATGTGAGTGGTACTCTGTGGCCTTCTTCACCTTGTGGAACACCAGATATATTCCTCTGTCAAAAACAGGGCTCTACTATGGTTCAGACATTTATCTCTTCAGCTATGACAAGCCTTATGTTCTAGGATGTATGCAATCTAATGTGTAGTAAAAAGTTTAAGGCAGTAAAAAGTTTAGAAACCCCATCCAGATGAATATTTATGGTCTTCTGTGCATAGGAACTCACAGAAAATTATGTACCACTTAGGTTCGCTGTTCAGAAGACCACTCTATCTAATGAAAGGTCGTCCTGATATGATCTAAAAGAGAAAATTCAAAAATCATAGCAGCATTTTTCACACTGCCTTCCTATATAGGCAGGCTTCTACAGAGTCATCCAGCAAATTACAACTTTAAGTTTAGTTTTAGGTTTTTCTCTTCCCCTGTTCTAATCAAGAGATATTTAGAAATGATGTCTTCCCAAAATGCAAAAAAAGAGGAAAAGAGAAAGAAAGATTGAACAACAACAACAAAAAACAGTTAAGCAAACAAACATATCCTTGGGCTGGCTGTGTCTCAGTGATTCCTTCAACTACAGAGGGATTCAGGTTAGATGTATCCTAATGTGAAACATACAGAAGCAGTTGGGAAAGTGTATTTTATTTTTATCCTGGATTAATGCTTTTATGATCAAGTTATCATAATTTTGATATAGTCAATAGAAAAACATAAATTGAGAGCAGAGATAAGACTTAGTTTATTAGAGATTACCAAACTGGCATTAAAGTGAAGAAAAGCAAAATTAGAAACATAGGAACTTGTTCATGGGAAAAATAGCTTATTAACCATGGTCAGGAATATATGTATTAAATCCAAACACTGAGCTGAAATCCAAATAATTGATTCAAAACTAGACTAAGATAAAAGCAGTTTATTAGTAAATTTTCTTCATTTACTTCATTTTAATCTGAGCATTGATGCTAGGAATCATTGTGCTAGCTCTTTTCAAACAAATTCTGAGCACCTATTTCCCTTGCAGTGTTTTGATGGGTTGTGCAGAGACCTTCTAAGTTCACTGCTCTAAAAACAGGTATACATAGGATGTGCAAAAACTGGCAGTTCCTTGCCATATGTGCCTTGATTCATGTCATTTTATTTTTGATTCTGGTTAAATGAAAGGATTGTTTATTACTTTGCCAGTTTTCTTACTAGTAAGATAATGTTTTAATATAGAAGTAACCCTGAGAGTAGAATTACAGGTTTTCCATCAGTTTTCAAAATCATATTGCAAAACACAACTCTGACGCATACATACTGAAAGTCGTTTATGCTTGTGCCTAGATACCTAAGTGCACCATGGGTCCTATCACATTAAGTCTTTGAACAAAGTGACATATATGTTGGAACTTCTCCTATATGTTTGGTTTTTTTTTGGTTATGGGGAGAACTTTATCACTCTTTCTTTTTAGTTACCTATCAGTATGTTTTCCTTTAAACTTCATTCATGTTCTTGGGTGATTGAAGAACACTAGCTGCTGAGCAAGTTGAAGATGATAATGAATTAATTGAAGTACTGAAGTATTTATTCAATCCCCAGAAATAGCATATCTCACTACAGTAATGACTGTAATGTAGAATTACCAACTTCTATTAATTCCAGTAAGTTAGGCAACAAAGATTTTTGAACATTTCCTCTGTACCCAGTTCTCTTCTAAGCATTTTCTGTTCTGTGTGTGACATTGTCCTTCCTATACTCAATAATCTCAAGAACACATGAAATATGTGAACATTAATTACAAAGTAATTCATTTGTAGAAGTTTGTGCAAGGTACATAGAATAATAACCTTTATTTTTTATGGATGCTATTCACTCTCTTAATTGATGCCAGATGTACTTGCTTCATCATCTTGTTGATTCTTGCAAAAAATGGTAGATTACCTGGCTATCATCTATCTGAGTGATGGTGTTGCTACCCAGTTCCACAGGTAGGCAAATGCTGAGAAGAAGACCACATTTTGGAATGTCTGAACTGTCATCTTATCCAGATTATCACCTATCATATTAAATTTTATTGTGGTAACAGACATTGGTGGCTCAAAAATGACCTGTCTTTTATCATTATGTCCTGAACAAACCTAATCAGCATTAATAACATGAATTCCTGTGATATAGCTACTGATTGCATGTGGAAGACTTGGGTTAGGGCTGGAGTACATTAATAATGCCAAATACCCTGAGAGATAACCAAAATCTGTACCCAATATCTTCAAAAGGGCTTCCCTGGTAGCTCAGGCAGTAAAGAATCTACCTGCAATGTCGGAGACTTGGGTTTGATCCCCCAGGTTGGGAAAAACCCCTTGAGGATAATATGGCAACCCACTCTAGTAGTCTTGCCTGACAAATCCCATGGACAGCCTGGGGTGCTGCAGTCAATGCAGTTTCAAAGAGTTGCACACGAATGAAACAACTAAGTATGTCTTTAAAAAATTCTTTATGATTATGAAGGATCTAAAATTTACCCACATTACCAGCTAACATATTAGTCCACCTTCATAGATTTAGATAGAAGACATGCAATTCCTGGATCAGGCACAAAGAATTTTATTAACCAAAGTAGGTCACTTAAGTTGCATGTTCACTTTGGTTCTCCTTGCTCCATCCCAACTCCAGGCCAAATGAAGACTAAACCCAGAGAGTCCAGGTGGAGATAACACACAGTGTGTGCTTGTATCACAAATAAAGAACCTTGAGCTTAAAATCTGCCCAACCTTTGCCCTAAAGGAAGACATCCTGGTTAAGGGACAAATCTGCTCTCTGCTCTAAAAGGAAGCAGTACTTGTATCTTCCAAGGCTGTTTGCTATATAAGCTTCATTGGAAAAAAATAAATGTCCAGAATAAAAGCTGACACACTTTAATTTATTAAACACCATGGAGAAATGCCTGTCCAACAAACTATAGAGCTTAGAACTCTGCATGCTTGCCAAGTCACTTCAGTCATGTCTGACTCTTTGCAACCCTATGAACTAGGCTCCTTTGTTCATGGGATTCTCCAGACAATAATACTCCAGGCAAAGATTACCTCCTCCAAGGGATCTTCCTAACCCAGGGACTGAACCTGTGTTTCATATCTCCTGCATTGGCAGGCATGTTCTTTACCACTAGTGCCCCCGAGAAGCCCAGTGCTTTAATAATAATTGTATTTATTAAGTATTTACCACAAAAGAACTGTAGACAAAGTGTTAAATGTCAAAAATATTTGTATATGTTTAATATGTGTTATTATAGATATAAGCAATGCCTAACTACTGTTATAATTTAGGATTATATGAATATATATTAATAACATTGATATAAATCATTATCAGAGTCAGTAAATATAAAAGGTAAAATTATGTTAGAAGATAAGCTTTACTGGTTTTCAAACAATTATTCTCAGTCTATTATGAAAAACAAAAATATAACCTTGGGCATCATCATAATCTGTGTTTGAAAAGTGCCAACTTTATCTGAGCAAACATTAGTTAAAAATAACTTACTACCCACATATGTATATATGGAACTGTGTTTAAAACAAGTTTGGAAAGTATTCCTGTTTGCATTCATTCCATAATTATCTAATTATAACTTTAAAAACATTTGAACCCTAAATAGACTTAAAGACCTTGTTTCTAAATTGATTATGTTAAAGAGTATTTAGTTTGGAAATAATTTCTAGGGTAGTTTGTGTTTCTGGACAAACTAATCTTCTTTAATATAGATAAAAATATTCAAAAAATTTGGTAAGACTAAACCCAGAGAGTCCAGGTGGAGATAACACACAGTGTGTGCTTGACAAAAAAACTTGAGCTTAAAATCTGCCCAACCTTTGCCCTAAAGGAAGACATCCTGGTTAAGGGACAAATCTGCTCTCTGCTCTAAAAGGAAGCAGTACTTGTATCTTCCAAGGCTGTTTGCTATATAAGCTTCATTGGAAAAAAATAAATGTCCAGAATAAAAGCTGACACACTTTAATTTATTAAACACCATGGAGAAATGCCTGTCCAACAAACTATAGAGCTTAGAACTCTGCATGCTTGCCAAGTCACTTCAGTCATGTCTGACTCTTTGCAACCCTATGAACTAGGCTCCTTTGTTCATGGGATTCTCCAGACAATAATACTCCAGGCAAAGATTACCTCCTCCAAGGGATCTTCCTAACCCAGGGACTGAACCTGTGTTTCATATCTCCTGCATTGGCAGGCATGTTCTTTACCACTAGTGCCCCCGAGAAGCCCAGTGCTTTAATAATAATTGTATTTATTAAGTATTTACCACAAAAGAACTGTAGACAAAGTGTTAAATGTCAAAAATATTTGTATATGTTTAATATGTGTTATTATAGATATAAGCAATGCCTAACTACTGTTATAATTTAGGATTATATGAATATATATTAATAACATTGATATAAATCATTATCAGAGTCAGTAAATATAAAAGGTAAAATTATGTTAGAAGATAAGCTTTACTGGTTTTCAAACAATTATTCTCAGTCTATTATGAAAAACAAAAATATAACCTTGGGCATCATCATAATCTGTGTTTGAAAAGTGCCAACTTTATCTGAGCAAACATTAGTTAAAAATAACTTACTACCCACATATGTATATATGGAACTGTGTTTAAAACAAGTTTGGAAAGTATTCCTGTTTGCATTCATTCCATAATTATCTAATTATAACTTTAAAAACATTTGAACCCTAAATAGACTTAAAGACCTTGTTTCTAAATTGATTATGTTAAAGAGTATTTAGTTTGGAAATAATTTTTCTAGGGTAGTTTGTGTTTCCCTGGACAAACTAATCTTCTTTAATATAGATAAAAATATTCAGAAGCAACTAAAATTTCAGTCTTGTCTATGGATATTTTTGATCATTCCTTAAAATTGTGAGTTAAATTATTTAATCAAATGACCACATGAAAGTTAAGCCTTTTAAATTAGGGGGATTTTTCTCAGAAAAAAATCAATGATTTTCTATTTGTTTGTTTTTTTTTCAGTTCTCAAGCTATGAGACAACAGAACTGACTTACTTTTTTTTTTTGATGTGAACTAGAAAAGAGACTACAGAAAAATCTTAAACTTGAACTTAAATGCAAGAGAAAGCTGATTACATCTCCAATCAGGTTTCTTGTCAAATAGAAAAAAAAATCTTTTTTAATTCTGAAAGATTATTGACTATTACACATAATAATTATAAAGTAGAAATGAATCAAACTATTAATTCCAGTTCTGTCAGGCTTATATAGAGTCAAAAGAAGGAACTATATCACCCTCAAAAATATTAAGGTCTAATCAACCAGACAAAACACAAAATAAGAGAAATTTGTATGTTATCAGTGATCAGTTCTAGAGATTTTGAGAAAATGCTTGATACTAGAGATGGTCAGACACATCCCGTATTATACCTCAACTTTGTTTTGATTCCATCCTCATTCTTAGTAGCTACTATAAAAAGGTACCCTAGGGTTGAATAGGAGACCCACTGATCTCCCATTTTTGTTTTTTATTTGTTGTCATTTCTTTGAGATGTGTTCTCTTTATTGCAAGAGTGTGTGTGTGTGTGTGTGTGTGTGTGTGTGTCAACTTGCCTGGTGGCTCAGTGGGAAAGAATCTGCTTGCCAATGCAGGAAATGTAGATCCAATCCTTGAGTCAGAAAGATTCCCTGGAGAAGGAAAAGGCCCCAAAAATTCATTCCATATATGGAACTGTGTTTAAAACAAGTTTGGAAAGTATTCCTGTTTGCATTCATTCCATAATTATCTAATTATAACTTTAAAAACATTTGAACCCTAAATAGACTTAAAGACCTTGTTTCTAAATTGATTATGTTAAAGAGTATTTAGTTTGGAAATAATTTTCTAGGGTAGTTTGTGTTTCTGGACAAACTAATCTTCTTTAATATAGATAAAAATATTCAGAAGCAACTAAAATTTCAGTCTTGTCTATGGATATTTTTGATCATTCCTTAAAATTGTGAGTTAAATTATTTAATCAAATGACCACATGAAAGTTAACCCTTTTTTAAATTAGGGGGATTTTTCTCAGAAAAAAATCAATGATTTTCTATTTGTTTGTTTTTTTTTCAGTTCTCAAGCTATGAGACAACAGAACTGACTTACTTTTTTTTTTTGACGTGAACTAGAAAAGAGACTACAGAAAAATCTTAAACTTGAACTTAAATGCAAGAGAAAGCTGATTACATCTCCAATCAGGTTTCTTGTCAAATAGAAAAAAAAAATCTTTTTTAATTCTGAAAGATTATTGACTATTACACATAATAATTATAAAGTAGAAATGAATCAAACTATTAATTCCAGTTCTGTCAGGCTTATATAGAGTCAAAAGAAGGAACTATATCACCCTCAAAAATATTAAGGTCTAATCAACCAGACAAAACACAAAATAAGAGAAATTTGTATGTTATCAGTGATCAGTTCTAGAGATTTTGAGAAAATGCTTGATACTAGAGATGGTCAGACACATCCCGTATTATACCTCAACTTTGTTTTGATTCCATCCTCATTCTTAGTAGCTACTATAAAAAGGTACCCTAGGGTTGAATAGGAGACCCACTGATCTCCCATTTTTGTTTTTTATTTGTTGTCATTTCTTTGAGATGTGTTCTCTTTATTGCAAGAGTGTGTGTGTGTGTGTGTGTGTGTGTGTGTGTGTGTCAACTTGCCTGGTGGCTCAGTGGGAAAGAATCTGCTTGCCAATGCAGGAAATGTAGATCCAATCCTTGAGTCAGAAAGATTCCCTGGAGAAGGAAAAGGCAACTCATTCCAGTGTTCTTGACTGGGAAATTCCATGGACAGAGGCAGTCCAAGGGGTCCCAAAAGAGTTGGACATGAATTAGAGACTGAAAAATAACAAATATGTATGTATATATATGTGTGTGTGTGTGTGTGTGCATATGAGCATGCATATATGATATATACATATAAATGCATATATATGTATATGTACATATATGTTCTTTTAAAAATGGTTACTCTCAAGTGACTTTACATGATGGTAGCATTAAAGAAATTGCTGCTCCAGCATTTTATTATTCAAAAGAGATTAAACAAGGAGGAAAATTACTGACAATAATTTTAGCAATGTCTGCTGTTAAAAAACTATAAAAGGGTGTTTTCCTATGTGAGAGGGAACAGAAGAAACACATGATTGCTTTTGCTCTAATTGAATATTTCATTCACCACACTGATTATTTTTTACCCTCAAGACCTTAATTTTCTAAAAAAAAGAAAAAAAAATAAATAAGAATCTGAATTATACAAGACAGTTTTCCTTTCTTTGTCTCATGCACCTACATGCCTTGTGTCTTGTTGCATAACTCTCTGAAGCATATTCTTTGCAGTTATGGTTCAGAGTCCTGATCCTTCTTCCATTCTTTGTATCAGGGAAAACTATAAGGGTTAAAAGAGTGAAGCACAAAGTGTTCTGAAAATGCTACAGATTTTCTCATGTGGACTTATCATTGGAGCCCCTTATTATTGGAGTCCATATAGGTTTTGTGTTTTCATCAATGCGAGCCAGTTACCCCAAATAAGATTAGAATTAGGGTGGAAAAACTGGCTTCTGTTTCTTCTGGTAATAAACCAGCTTTTGATAATTCAATGCCCTTTTCAGTCAGTGAAACACAAAGAATTTATTTTAGCTGTTGACATATTCCCTTCATTTTTTAGATTCTGTTGAATCCACTTAAAGAGGAGAATAGTAATAGTTTTGCTTTATGAATAAATCCCAATTAATGGAATTTCTAATATTTGATTAGAGAACATGAAATATATGGCAAAAACACTCCATATAATCTGGATGTATAATGAGATTGATTAACTTAAAACTTCCATAAATACTTAACCAAAATGGACTTTTTTTTTCCACTTGCAGACCAGTGAAATGAATATAGCTATCAATGCTGTATTCTATTCTCTTGTCTTTTCATTTTGATCAACTTTTGGTGTATTTGCGTGTGAAAAGTAAAACTGTTAGTTGCTCAGTTTAAGGTGGAGGTAATGAAATTGTTTGCCACGCCTACAGTTGAGATTCTGAATGCATATATATGTATATGTACATATATGTTCTTTTAAAAATGGTTACTCTCAAGTGACTTTACATGATGGTAGCATTAAAGAAATTGCTGCTCCAGCATTTTATTATTCAAAAGAGATTAAACAAGGAGGAAAATTACTGACAATAATTTTAGCAATGTCTGCTGTTAAAAAACTATAAAAGGGTGTTTTCCTATGTGAGAGGGAACAGAAGAAACACATGATTGCTTTTGCTCTAATTGAATATTTCATTCACCACACTGATTATTTTTTACCCTCAAGACCTTAATTTTCTAAAAAAAAGAAAAAAAAATAAATAAGAATCTGAATTATACAAGACAGTTTTCCTTTCTTTGTCTCATGCACCTACATGCCTTGTGTCTTGTTGCATAACTCTCTGAAGCATATTCTTTGCAGTTATGGTTCAGAGTCCTGATCCTTCTTCCATTCTTTGTATCAGGGAAAACTACAAGGGTTAAAAGAGTGAAGCACAAAGTGTTCTGAAAATGCTACAGATTTTCTCATGTGGACTTATCATTGGAGCCCCTTATTATTGGAGTCCATATAGGTTTTGTGTTTTCATCAATGCAAGCCAGTTACCCCAAATAAGATTAGAATTAGGGTGGAAAAACTGGCTTCTGTTTCTTCTGGTAATAAACCAGCTTTTGATAATTCAATGCCCTTTTCAGTCAGTGAAACACAAAGAATTTATTTTAGCTGTTGACATATTCCCTTCATTTTTTAGATTCTGTTGAATCCACTTAAAGAGGAGAATAGTAATAGTTTTGCTTTTATGAATAAATCCCAATTAATGGAATTTCTAATATTTGATTAGAGAACATGAAATATATGGCAAAAACACTCCATATAATCTGGATGTATAATGAGATTGATTAACTTAAAACTTCCATAAATACTTAACCAAAATGGACTTTTTTTTTCCACTTGCAGACCAGTGAAATGAATATAGCTATCAATGCTGTATTCTATTCTCTTGTCTTTTCATTTTGATCAACTTTTGGTGTATTTGCGTGTGAAAAGTAAAACTGTTAGTTGCTCAGTTTAAGGTGGAGGTAATGAAATTGTTTGCCACGCCTACAGTTGAGATTCTGAATGAAAGTTCTTTAAAAAGTAAAACTACAAACAACAAAAATATACGATAGTATTTTATCATTGTTACTATTATTATTTCAGTGAAATTTGCTTAAAATGAATCTCTATAATTCTTCTTAGAATAATAATTATTAGAAAAACTTAAAAATTTCTCATTTCCAGTGATGGTATCCACTACAATGAGTGTTAAGATGCTTTCATATTTTCTGTAAAATGAAATGATATCAATATGTTGTTATTATAAGAAAATTTACCTTTGAATGAATTGAATATATCCAGTATTGCTTATATACCTTGTATTTTTGTTAACCTTAGTCAATCCTGAAGAAGTATTACCTTACATATGTAAAGCTGGAGAATTTCGCTGCAAAAACAGACACTGTATCCAGGCTCGGTGGCAATGTGACGGCGATGATGACTGTCTCGATGGAAGTGATGAAGATTCAGTCAGTTGCTGTAGGTTCTCCTTTAAGTTATATTAAAATTTTCTGAGTTTTTGAGTGTGTGATCTATCAAAGCAGTTTGGGGGGGGAATGTTTAAAATATCATTGGTGCAAATTGAAGTTGTCTGTTTCAGTCATCCTTTTCTATAGATATTAGGCCCTCATGACCTTCTTTGTATAGTTTGGAAGCACTATTTTTCTCATCCTTCCCATTTTGAACATTGCCTTAGAAGTTGCTTCAGAAGTTCTCTCCTTTCCTATTTTGGTCTGTCAGCACCCCCATTGTTATAAGATTGCCCTAGGAGATTCCTTCAGATCTCTGAATTTAAAGATGTGGAAAATCAATTTAAACTCCCCAAAGGCAGGATTACTCCTACAGAAGGTCACGATCCACTCCATTGCTCCTTGGCAACAGAGCCTTGGAGGTGATCCAAAGAAACAGACATGGGTTTGGAACATGTTATTACTTAACTTCACTGCCTGAGTACATAGTAGGAGATACCTATGGGGCACTCAGATTATTAAAGAAGTTAAAGGTTTGATTTCTCTGCTTGACTTCTATTTAACTCTTTATCATTTGTTGTAATAGGAATAGTTTTATGTTTCTTGTAAAGATGGGGGAGTGACCCACAAGTGTAGAGGAAAACAATTTGAGAGGCAGATTATATGAACTTTTGAAAATATATTTGATTAGAATCACTAACTTAGTGGTTTTGAAAGATGTGAAATATTTTATATGAAGAGAGGTGTGTGTTGGACATATTTATCTTTGGTCTTTTCATTTGACTTCCGTACAGTATTTTAAAAAGAAAATGAAAAAAAAAAAGATTATTTTTCAATTAATGACTGTTTTAGGTCAAAGTGACTGTACTAATTGAGAGTTAATTGGCAATACTGCATTTTCCTTAATTTTTAATCAAGCATATAAATATAAAGTTGTTAAGATTCTCTGAAAATCAAGAATGTAATTCACTTTAAAATCAAGACTATAAATATATAGTTAAAGAATGAACAAAATTGGTTTGGTCATCTATAACATGCATTGGGCACAAAATTCCAAAATTAAGGATTTAAAAAAATATTTTCAAAGTGTATGAAATACATAATATATTCACTTCAGTCACTCAGTCATGTCCAACTCTTTGGAACTCCATGGATTGCAGCACACCAGGGCAGCACACCCTGTCCACCATCTCCTGGAGCTTGCTCAAACTCATGTGTATTGTCTCAATGTGCCATTCAACCGTCTCATTGTCTGTCCTCCCCTTATCCTTCTGCCTTCTACTTTTGCCAGCATCAGGGTCTTTTTCCAATGAGTCATCTCTTCGTATCAAGTGGCCAAAGTACATACTACATAAATTATAATTAATATGTAAGTAAGCATAACACTACTTTCTTTTCATTTCCAAGCATGAACTCTGACTTCAACATTATGTACTTCTTATTTTCAGTCCTATTGACATTTATACTCTAAAGTGTGCCACAAATAAAATGTTAAGTACTAAATTGATACAATCAGCCAATAATTTTACTGTCAGAGGAGTAAAGGTAAAGGATGTTTTTTGCCCCAACTTTTTAACACAAATGGCTTGTTATTTATTGATTAGATGAATTTTCTCATTGCTCATGATTCATAATGTTTATTGAAGCTTGCAGTAATGCTCCCTATGTATCAGCTCTCTGAATAGTCTCCAAGTGCCTGTGCAGAGCACAGATATTTCATCACACAATTTATGGATTAATCCTATACGTTCTTATTCTATGTGGTTGTTTCACCAACTCACAAAGATACTTATTTCCTGTATAGATAAAGGGAACATTACATTTGCACTGTTAATTGTAGTATTAGCATTCCTAGTCAGTATTTTTCTTTCTGCATTATTTTCAGCACCTTTACATCCTTTCATTCAAGCCTACACCATGGGCTTTTCCTGGCATCTTCTATTTTATGCAAAGTTCATATTCAGTTCTATCGATAAGTCTATCTCTTTACCTCTTAAATTTTTTTTAATCATTACCTTCTCTGAATCTTCACTGGATGAATTAGTCCCTGACCCTAAATTAATACAGTCTGTACCCTGTTGTCATTCCTATCACTAGGCTGTCCTTAACTAAAGTCCAGTTTTCACATTGATTCCAGAGTGGTATTTTCCAGATTAATAGCAGTGTAATTTTATTGCTTCAACAGCTCTATAACCGACAAGGTAAATTCTAAAATCCGTTGACTCTCATATAAAGTACTTCATGTTTTATCTGACATTTAAATATATAGCTTTAAATGTCTATCATGTCTTTACTTACCCTCTTTGTCTTTATCAAGTTTAAGTACTTGTAAGTCTCTAAAATTTTTCTTTCTGTTTCTTCTGTGACATTGCCTTGTCCATTCCCAGTTATGAACCTCACCAGAATTTACCATTACCCCCACAAAGAAGTCTTCTTTGAATGCCAACTATCCCCTTTCTCAATACAGCCTCGTTGAGTTAAACATCTTTTGGATAATCTTTCATTATGATAGTTATCAAACCATATTTTGATTACATGCTTACTTGATGCATCTAATAGGTGAATATATCCTGAGGGGACACATTGCATCGTAGTACCTTTGTAGTCTCAATCTCTAGCACAGCTGTTGGTGCATGGATAAATGAATGACTGAATCAGGGAAGCAATGGAAAACTAAACATCTCTAGCCACCTTCTGGCAATATGGTGTCTTCTGTAAACATTTCAGTGATTCTGAGCAGTATCATATCCCTGCGGACCCTTGGTTATTATTTCAGCACTGCATAATTCATTTTAGGAGCTTATTTTAAATTGTGAGTACTCATACGCCACAACCTTGAATTCTGTTATCATTTTTTGTTAGCTTCTCAACTCCAAATTAGAAGACAATGGATTGTATTTGGTCTTCCTTTTTAACCTCCCATTTATAACACTGTGAAAATTATAAAGGTCTTTGATCAAGTTTTACTGAAGTGCTTATGCATAATGTTAGTACTTGAAAACATTGACCCTCTAATATATTGGATGACTTTTATCCTACTAAGCAGCTATTCTTGCAAAAGTCCCTGAAGAGAGTAGGGAATGTTAATCACACTCAAATATGAGAAAACATAAGACCTTTTCATTGCATTTATTTATTTATTTTTACTGTGCATGAATAAGAACTTCTGAAAAGTGATAAAAACCACTTTATCACTATGACTACTTTAAATAAATAGTGTTTTCTAGAAACTGACTGGAAAGGAATATATTTGCTATGCAACAGTATGATAAAGTGGCTATTTTTCAAATTCTAAATAAAAGTAATACCAACATCTCTTTTTATCACACAGAAATGCAACTACTGGGCACAAGGAAAATTACTTCAGAAAGAATGTTGAAATTATGAAATGAATATTGAATAGCATGCCAAATCAGTGAGGAATTTAGCTCCAGAATGCAGGGAAAATGATCACAGGAGGTTATCTTTAAATGACCTCCTGCTGTGCATAGATTTTTTTTTTTTTTTGGATATTTTGTCCTTAGCTGTGCTCAGCTTCCCTTATAAGGGTTGGTCATGTCCTCAGTATTTTTTGTGGCTTTACATTTATTTGTTTGTATTAGGAGAAAAGACTCATGATGATTTTTTTTGTTATTAAAGTTACTCAGGATCTCATATTTAGCACCAACCTCCAAGTGATGCATTTTTCCTTTATGAATTTTCCTTCTAATCCCAGGGAACTTGGAGTAATGAGTTTATTTAATGTTTCAGGAAGTACTTGAGTGAATGTATAGTTTAAAAAGGTATATGGATGTCTGAATCAGGGAAGCAATGGAAAACTAAACATCTCTAGCCACCTTCTGGCAATATGGTGTCTTCTGTAAACATTTCAGTGATTCTGAGCAGTATCATATCCCTGCGGACCCTTGGTTATTATTTCAGCACTGCATAATTCATTTTAGGAGCTTATTTTAAATTGTGAGTACTCATACGCCACAACCTTGAATTCTGTTATCATTTTTTGTTAGCTTCTCAACTCCAAATTAGAAGACAATGGATTGTATTTGGTCTTCCTTTTTAACCTCCCATTTATAACACTGTGAAAATTATAAAGGTCTTTGATCAAGTTTTACTGAAGTGCTTATGCATAATGTTAGTACTTGAAAACATTGACCCTCTAATATATTGGATGACTTTTATCCTACTAAGCAGCTATTCTTGCAAAAGTCCCTGAAGAGAGTAGGGAATGTTAATCACACTCAAATATGAGAAAACATAAGACCTTTTCATTGCATTTATTTATTTATTTTTACTGTGCATGAATAAGAACTTCTGAAAAGTGATAAAAACCACTTTATCACTATGACTACTTTAAATAAATAGTGTTTTCTAGAAACTGACTGGAAAGGAATATATTTGCTATGCAACAGTATGATAAAGTGGCTATTTTTCAAATTCTAAATAAAAGTAATACCAACATCTCTTTTTATCACACAGAAATGCAACTACTGGGCACAAGGAAAATTACTTCAGAAAGAATGTTGAAATTATGAAATGAATATTGAATAGCATGCCAAATCAGTGAGGAATTTAGCTCCAGAATGCAGGGAAAATGATCACAGGAGGTTATCTTTAAATGACCTCCTGCTGTGCATAGATTTTTTTTTTTTTGGATATTTTGTCCTTAGCTGTGCTCAGCTTCCCTTATAAGGGTTGGTCATGTCCTCAGTATTTTTTGTGGCTTTACATTTATTTGTTTGTATTAGGAGAAAAGACTCATGATGATTTTTTTTGTTATTAAAGTTACTCAGGATCTCATATTTAGCACCAACTCCAGGTCACAAGTGATGCATTTTTCCTTTATGAATTTTCCTTCTAATCCCAGGGAACTTGGAGTAATGAGTTTATTTAATGTTTCAGGAAGTACTTGAGTGAATGTATAGTTTAAAAAGGTATTTTTGATATGTGATTAAGTTATTTGATACATCCTCGTTATGTGCCACAGTAAAATTTGAGGTTACTTTTTTTTTTTTTTGTAAAAAATCTGAAGTTAAATCAACTATTCTGATAAAGGATAAGGAAAGAGACTTAGGAGATGTCTTGGTTTTACTGAAGACATGAAAAGTGAATATTTCCTTTAATATGAACTTAAATTCCTTGATAATTGCTATAAAACTACTACATTTTAATGAAGCCTAAAATATTATTATTTGGTATAAAATTTGAGACAATGAATGATAGAAGATATAGACTGTACTATAATGTTATAATTACCATCAGTTTTCCATGACTATTCCTAACAATAATCATAATTTTATCCAGTTTGAAATTGTTAAATTTGCTTCTCTTCTCCTCCTTTCTCCCACCCCAGACAATCATAGCTGTCCTGATGATCAGTTTAAATGCAAGAATAATCGCTGTATCCCCAAGAGATGGCTTTGTGATGGAGCTAATGATTGTGGGAGCAATGAAGATGAATCCAATGAAACATGTGCAGGTAAAGGTTTGCTTGGATGTTTATATAAATCTCTTCTACAGTTAGTCTCCAAAGGATGCCTTGAACTAAACTGAACTTTCTTATTGCTGATGATCTGATTATTGCAGTAGTAAATGAATTCAGATTTTGATGCCACAAAGACTAGAATAGAAATTATCTTTTACTTATCCTTTGGGCATGACTTTCCCTTCCAAAGGAATTTGACAGAGTATCCATATGGGTTGACTGCTGATACACTACTTGGACAAGACTTATCCCTGCTAAGTTTTGCTTAGCAATGGAGGGAGAGGTCTGTGAGTATACAGGGATTTAGGCTATCTCATAAGGAGAACTATTATTCTTTTTTCACCTTGAAACAATGATTTATGTATTTTTGTTTAGTCTGCTGAAGAATACCTCTATAAATAGTTTTCTGTTCCTGGCACATTATTTATATGTTTTTTTTTTTTTAAATTAACTCCCAAGTCCACAAAGTGTGTTTATATTTCCATATAATTTATCCCGTTACAATAAATCTTTGAATCCCTAGCTAGATTCCTATTGAATGGAAATATATAGCCCATGGTACACATTACAACATAGGGCCAAGTCATTATTAATCAGGTAAGTGTGGAAAAATACCCTGACCAACAACTGCCTAGTGCTTCTCTTTAAATGATGACAAGAAAGTCATGTATTTAGTGACCCTTATTAATATGATCAGTATTTTTTTAATCATTACGTACACTAATGTTAAAACCTATCAAACACCTCATCTCTTCTCTTTGCCAAAATACACCTTACTAAATGAAAACTGTTATAATGTATAAGCAGAAACTGCAAAGGCAGAACATAGAGAAAAGAGTAACAAGTCAAAAAATCTGAATTGTATTCTGAATTTTGAAACTGGCTTTCTTGGAAAGACTTGTGTCTCCCTGTACCTCAGTTTCTACATATATTACTTTCAGCTCCATAGGAGTATGAATTAACTCAGAATTGTTTTCAGAAAGCTCAGAACCACGTACTAAACACCAATGAGGGGAACACAATAGTCACAATTTCATAATCTCAGCCTTCATTTTATATTCATTTTTTCCATATTTGCATATTTGCTTAGGATCCATGGGTTATTCTCTTGTCTACTGATTAAAGGCTGGGTCTGCTAACATAGAGTAACTGATAATTTTCAAGATATCTTGGTCTTTCATAAGGGTGTTTTATAAAAGACTATTTAACAGAAAGGAACTTTTAAAAATCATTCATGTATAAGCTCCTGTCTTCATTCATTTTATAGATAAGGTGGAAGAAGAGATTTCCCTTTCCATTGGGCATGACTTTCCTTCCAAAGGAATTTGCTTAGGCAATTGGAAAGGGAGGGGGGGTCTGTGAGTATACAGGGATTTAGGCTATCTCATAAGGAGAACTATTATTCTTTTTTCACCTTGAAACAATGATTTATGTATTTTTGTTTAGTCTGCTGAAGAATACCTCTATAAATAGTTTTCTGTTCCTGGCACATTATTTATATGTTTTTTTTTTTAAATTAACTCCCAAGTCCACAAAGTGTGTTTATATTTCCATATAATTTATCCCGTTACAATAAATCTTTGAATCCCTAGCTAGATTCCTATTGAATGGAAATATATAGCCCATGGTACACATTACAACATAGGGCCAAGTCATTATTAATCAGGTAAGTGTGGAAAAATACCCTGACCAACAACTGCCTAGTGCTTCTCTTTAAATGATGACAAGAAAGTCATGTATTTAGTGACCCTTATTAATATGATCAGTATTTTTTTAATCATTACGTACACTAATGTTAAAACCTATCAAACACCTCATCTCTTCTCTTTGCCAAAATACACCTTACTAAATGAAAACTGTTATAATGTATAAGCAGAAACTGCAAAGGCAGAACATAGAGAAAAGAGTAACAAGTCAAAAAATCTGAATTGTATTCTGAATTTTGAAACTGGCTTTCTTGGAAAGACTTGTGTCTCCCTGTACCTCAGTTTCTACATATATTACTTTCAGCTCCATAGGAGTATGAATTAACTCAGAATTGTTTTCAGAAAGCTCAGAACCACGTACTAAACACCAATGAGGGGAACACAATAGTCACAATTTCATAATCTCAGCCTTCATTTTATATTCATTTTTTCCATATTTGCATATTTGCTTAGGATCCATGGGTTATTCTCTTGTCTACTGATTAAAGGCTGGGTCTGCTAACATAGAGTAACTGATAATTTTCAAGATATCTTGGTCTTTCATAAGGGTGTTTTATAAAAGACTATTTAACAGAAAGGAACTTTTAAAAATCATTCATGTATAAGCTCCTGTCTTCATTCATTTTATAGATAAGGTGGAAGAAGAGATTTCCCTTTCCATTGGTAAGACTTTAGGAGAACTCACTTTTATAGGGCCATTGCTTTTATTTATTTATTTTGTTTACCAAACTGTATTATCTTGAGTATTAGCTAGAATTCTGGATATAGTCAATTTTATGTTTCCCAGACTGCTCTTAGACTAAGATTACAATTTACAATGAAGCATCTTTCTAAATAGTGCAATATTATTATTTAGATTAAGGGTCAGCTCAGATACTATGCTTTATTACATCCTAAACAGGTAGATCTGCTTTCACCTTAAATTAAAAGGCATTGGTGACAATTCATAATACCATGTCTTCTTTGTTTCTATTAGATTTATAAAAATCTGCTTGTTTCTACATTATTTTGAAAGACAGATTTGGGATTGACCAGCTACTTAAGTAGCAAAAGTAAAAATGCTATGTATAAGAGCAAATAAAATAATTAACCCTAATTTGTAAGATTTCTAAGACACTCTAGGGCTTCATTTCAGTAGAAGATAGAATGTTACTTACTTGTACCTCAAGTGCCATTCAATGATGGCAACTGAAGTCTGCCAGACACTATTGGGTCTTCTTGTCATATGCATGATAGCTATTATGGTCGCCATATGCCTTTCTAAACTGAATAAAAATATGAAGAGAAAATAAATATGACTCTTAGCTTTGAAAAGATTGCTATGATGCTACAATGCATTTCCATTTTGTTTTACCAAAATGAATAGGTCATATAGCTCACTATATTGGAAAAAATATGGCAGATTCACTAGACAATTTCCATGATTGTGTTTTTACTATACATTTCTCAGTATAGATGTATACATGGATATGCATCCTAGATAAAACATTTCCCACAAAGGGATTATTTTGTAATTGAATTCCCCATTCTGTAGCCTTTGGAAACCCACTCCAGTACTCTTGCCTAGAGAATCCCATGGACAGAGGAGCCTGGTGGCTACAGTCCATAGGGTTACAAAGAGAAACGACTGAAGCAATTGAGCACATTCTGTAACCTTTAGCAGTATGACTGATTTAAAAGAAAATTCTTTCCTATAACAAGCCAATTTTCTATTATTATCATATCTATTATTTTGGGGATTTCTCCTTCATGGATCTACTATTTCAATAAATTTTGGTGGAAGAAGAGATTTCCCTTTCCATTGGTAAGACTTTAGGAGAACTCACTTTATAGGGCCATTGCTTTTATTTATTTATTTTGTTTACCAAACTGTATTATCTTGAGTATTAGCTAGAATTCTGGATATAGTCAATTTTATGTTTCCCAGACTGCTCTTAGACTAAGATTACAATTTACAATGAAGCATCTTTCTAAATAGTGCAATATTATTATTTAGATTAAGGGTCAGCTCAGATACTATGCTTTATTACATCCTAAACAGGTAGATCTGCTTTCACCTTAAATTAAAAGGCATTGGTGACAATTCATAATACCATGTCTTCTTTGTTTCTATTAGATTTATAAAAATCTGCTTGTTTCTACATGATTTTGAAAGACAGATTTGGGATTGACCAGCTACTTAAGTAGCAAAAGTAAAAATGCTATGTATAAGAGCAAATAAAATAATTAACCCTAATTTGTAAGATTTCTAAGACACTCTAGGGCTTCATTTCAGTAGAAGATAGAATGTTACTTACTTGTACCTCAAGTGCCATTCAATGATGGCAACTGAAGTCTGCCAGACACTATTGGGTCTTCTTGTCATATGCATGATAGCTATTATGGTCGCCATATGCCTTTCTAAACTGAATAAAAAATATGAAGAGAAAAATAAATATGACTCTTAGCTTTGAAAAGATTGCTATGATGCTACAATGCATTTCCATTTTGTTTTACCAAAATGAATAGGTCATATAGCTCACTATATTGGAAAAAATATGGCAGATTCACTAGACAATTTCCATGATTGTGTTTTTACTATACATTTCTCAGTATAGATGTATACATGGATATGCATCCTAGATAAAACATTTCCCACAAAGGGATTATTTTGTAATTGAATTCCCCATTCTGTAGCCTTTGGAAACCCACTCCAGTACTCTTGCCTAGAGAATCCCATGGACAGAGGAGCCTGGTGGCTACAGTCCATAGGGTTACAAAGAGAAACGACTGAAGCAATTGAGCACATTCTGTAACCTTTAGCAGTATGACTGTTTTATATTTAAAAGAAAATTCTTTCCTATAACAAGCCAATTTTCTATTATTATCATATCTATTATTTTGGGGGGATTTCTCCCTTCATGGATCTACTATTTCAATAAATATTTATCACAGCACTGGAAATAGAATGAGGAAAAAGACCCTTCTTTAAGAAGCTAAAAACTAAAATGAGAAGAAAAACATGCAAACAATTCATCATGGGAGCACATAAAGAGCACTAATTAATTTTTTGCTATTCTGTAAGGTCTGCTAAAGGAAAAATGTCTAAGCTAAGCCTCACCAAAAAAAAAAAAAAAATTAAAAAATGTCTAATAGTTTAATTCCTTTAATTAGAAAATATAATCTGACAAAATCATGTGGTAGCAAGCTTGTGGGAAACATAAACTGCCATACATTCTTGGTGTGTATGCAAATTGATTTTCTACATTGTAAAGCAATTTGGTCAAATCCAATAAATGTTGAGACATTTCTAGGTTTATACTCTGATACCTATGCACAGAGAGATGTAAATAACTATTTCATTGCTCTGTTGCTGATAACAGAGAGAAATTAAAACAAGTTAAACCCCCAATAAATGGTATGGTCACTAACCTAAAGCCATATATCCTGGAGTGTGAAGTGAAGGGGGCCTTAGGAAGCATTATTACACACATTGCCAGTGGAGGTGATGAAATTCCAGCTGAGTTATTTCAAATCCTAAGAAATGATTCTGTTAAAGTTCTGCACTCAATATGCCAGCAAATTTGTAAAACAGCAGTGGCCGCAGAACTGGAAAAGATCAATTTTCATTCCCATTCTTTCAAAGCTGTTAGTCACTCAGTCGTGTCCAAGTCTTTGAAACCCCATGGACAGTAGTTCACCAGGCTCTCCTGATCATGGAATTCTCTAGGAAAGAATATTGGAATGGGTTGCTGTTCCCTTCTCTAGGGGATCTTTCTGACCCAAGGATTGAACCTGGGTCTCCTGAATCACAGGCAAATTCCTTACCAACTGGGCCACCAAGGAAATGCAATGCCAAAGAATGTACTAATTACCATACAGTAGAAATCATTTCCTATGCTAGGAAGATTATGCTCCAGATCCTTCACACTAGGCTTCAACAGTATATGAACTGAAAATATCCAGATGCATAAACTGGGTTTAGAACAGGCAGAAGAACTAGAGATCAGATTTCCAACATCTGCTGGATCATAGAAAAGGCAAAGAAATTTAAAAAAAAAAAAAAAAAAAAAAAAAAAAAAACCTCTACTTCGGCTTCATTGACTATGCTAAAGTCTTTGACTATGTAGATCACAACAAACTGGAATATTCTTAAAGAGATGGGAATACCAAACCACCTTACCTTCGTCCTGAGAAACATGTATGCAGGTCAAGAAGCAGCAGTTAGAAATGGACATGGAACAAAGTACTGGTTCCAAATTGGGAAACAAATATGTCAAGGCTGAATGTTGTCACCCTCCTTATTTAACTTCTATGCATAGTATATCATATAAAATGCTGGACTGGGTGATCCATAAGCTGGAATCAAGATTGCCAAGAGAAATATCAATAACCTCAGATATGCAGATGATAGCACTTTAATGGCAGAAACTGAAGAGGAACAAAAGAACTGATTGATGAAGGTAAAAGAGGAGAGTGAAAAAGCTGGCTTAAAACTCAGTATTCGGGCTTCCCCTGGTGATCCAGTGGTAAGGACACCACCTTGCAGTGCAAGGGGCACCGGTTTGATCCCTGGCCTGGGAAGATCCCACCTGCTGTGGAGCGGCTGGACTGATGTGTCCAATTACCGAGCCGGAGCTCCGGTGCGCATGCGCCCAGAGCCGGCGCTCTGCGACGACAGAGGCCACCGCGATGGGAGGCCCACAGGAGCCAAAGAACAAAGACGGATGAAAATAGAGAAATGAAAGACCATAGAAGTGGCCCGCCCATCACCCTCCCTCCGCACCCACCCCCAGAAGATAAATAAATATATAAATAAAATAAATGTTAAAAAAAAAAAAAAACAACTCAGTAGTCAAGATACAAAGATCATGTCATTCTGTCCCATCACTTCAAGGCCAATAGATGGGGGAAAAAGTGTAAACAGTGTTAGATTCTTTTTCTTGGGTTCAAAAATGACTGCAAATGATGACTGCAGTAGGAAATTAGAAGATGCTTGCTTCTTTGGAGAAAAGCTATGACAAACCTAGACAGTGTCTTAAAAAGCAGAGGCATCACTTTGCTGACAAAGGTACATATAGTCAAAGCTATGGATTTTCCAGTAGTCACATACAGATATGAAAGTTGGACCAAAAAGAAGGCTTAGCAACCAAAGAATTGATGCTTTCAAACTATGGTGCTGGAGAAGACTCTTGAGAGTCCCTTGAACAGGAAGGTGATCAAACCAATCAATCCCAAAGGAAATCAATCCTGAATATTCATTGGAAGGGCTGGTGCTAAAGCTGAAGCTCCAATATTTGGATACCTGATAGGAAGAGCCAATTCATTGGAAAAGATCCTGATCCTGGGAAAAATTGAAGGCGAGAGGAGAAGGGGCCAACAGAAGGTGAGATGTTTGGTTGGCATCACTGACTCAATTGACATAAGTTTGAGCAAACACCTGGAGATAGTGGAGGACAGGGAAGCCTGGCATGCTGTGGTTCATGGAGTCAGAAAGAGTCAGAGATGACATAGTGAATGATTAACAGCAACAGAGATGGGAGGTGCATGCTTACCATTTGTACACGGTGAGCTTACCATGCTCATGTATGCTCACCATGTATATATACATATACATGTGTATACACACATATGTATATGCACTGTTATGTTCATGTAATTGAATGAAATTTGCAATTAAAATTAAAAATTAGAACTCAAGTATCAACAGGAGTGAATTTTTAAAAAAATTTTAACCAAAAATGTTGCAAGATATAAAGTTACCATTCATATGAAATATAAAATCTAAGAGTTCTATGTGTGCTTGTTAATTAACAAGTATATAAAAAATTTGGAGATAAATTGATTTCATGGCTGCCATCACCATCCATAGTGATTTTAGAGCCCAAGAAGTGGAAATCCCTCACCGGGTCCTGCTCTTCTCCTCTATTTGCCATTAAGTAAAGGGGTTGAGTGCCATGATCTAACTTTCTTTAATACTTAGTTTTAAGCCATTTTATTCACTCTCCTCCTTAACTCTCATCAAGTGGTTCTTTAGTTCCTCCCTAGTTTCTGCCATTAGAGTTTTATCATCCACATATCAGAGGTTGTTGATGTTTCTCCCTCCCATCTGGATTCCAGCTTGCAATTCATCCAGTCCAGCATTTCTCATGATATACTAATTGTATAGGTTAAATAAACTGGCTGACAATAGACAGCCCTGTCGTACTCCTTTCTCAATCCTGAACCAATCAGTTGTTCCATACAGGGTTCTAACTCTTGCTTCTTGACCCACATGCAGGTTTCTCAGGAGGAAGGTGAGATGGATTAGTATTTCCATCCTTTTAAGAGCTTTCTAAACTTTGTTATGATCCACACAGCAGATGGTGACTGTAACTACGAAATTAAAAGACACTTGATCCTTGTAAGAAAATCTAGGACAAGTCAAAATAGCATATTCAAAAGCAGAGACATCATTTTGCTGACAGAAGCCCATATACTCAAAGCTGCGGTTTTTTCAGTAGTCATGTATGGATGTGAGAGTTGGATCATGAAGGTTGAGCACCAAAGAATTGATGGCTTTGAACTGTGGTGTTGGAGAAGACCCTTGAGAGTCCCTTGGACTGCAAGGAAATCAAACCAGTCAATCATAGAGGAAATCAGCCCAGAATATTCATTATAAGAACCAATGCTGAAGCTGAAGCTTCAATACTTTGGCCACCTGTTGAGAAGAGACAACTCATCAGAAAAGACCGTGGTGCTAGGAAAAAATAGAATGCAGAAGGAGAAAGGGACAACAGAGGACAAGATGATTGGATGGCATCCCTGAGACAATGGGCATAAGTTCGAACAAGCTCCAATAGATGGTGAAGGACAGGGAGGCTTGGTGTGCTGCTGTCCGTGGGGGTCAGAAAGAGTCAGACATAACTGAGCAATTAAACTGAACTGACCACAGTCAAAGGCTTTAGCGCAGTTGATGAAACAGAGGTGATATTTTTCTGTAATTCCCTTGCTTTCTCTATGATCCAGTGAATGCTGGCAATTTGGCCTCTGGTTACTCTGCCTCTTATAAACTCAGTTTGGACATCTGAAAGTTCTTGATTTGTGTAATGCTGAAGTCTAGCATCTAAGATTTTAAACATGACCTTACTAGCATGAGAGGATGAGTACAATTGTTTAGTGGCTTGAGTATTCTTTAGTACTGCCCTTCCTGGGAATTGTGATGGGAATTTACCTTTTCCAGTCTTGTGGCTACTTCTGAGTCTTTCAGTTTTGCCGACATATTGAGTGCAACATTTTGATAGCATTATATTTTGGGATTTGAATATCTCTATTGGAATTCCATTCCATCCACTAACTTTATTTACCAGTTTTCCTGAAAAGATCTCCAGTCTTCCCTCTTCTGTTGTCTTCATCTATTTAAAAATCTTTTCATTGAAAAAGACCTTCCTGTCTCTCTTTGCTAATCTTTGGAATTCTGCATTTAGCTAGATGTACCTTTCCCTCTCTCCTTTACTTTTATTTTTTTTAATTTTTTTTATTTTTATAATTCTTTATTTTAAAGATTTTACAGAGTTTTGTTGTTCACCAACATGTATGTTCCCAGATCATTCATATGCATGTCCCTGTTCCGCCGCCACCCAGTTCCTCCCACCCTCCGGACCACCGTCCCTAGTGATTGTAGGTACTCCTAGTCCGTTAGCACAATGACAATCGCTATTTTTTCCACACATGCCAGTATAGGTTTCGATGTTACTTCCCCCTTTTTACTTTTTCTCCATGTCCTTATGTCTATTCATTATAAGAACCAATGCTGAAGCTGAAGCTTCAATACTTTGGCCACCTGTTGAGAAGAGACAACTCATCAGAAAAGACCGTGGTGCTAGGAAAAAATAGAATGCAGAAGGAGAAAGGGACAACAGAGGACAAGATGATTGGATGGCATCCCTGAGACAATGGGCATAAGTTCGAACAAGCTCCAATAGATGGTGAAGGACAGGGAGGCTTGGTGTGCTGCTGTCCGTGGGGGTCAGAAAGAGTCAGACATAACTGAGCAATTAAACTGAACTGACCACAGTCAAAGGCTTTAGCGCAGTTGATGAAACAGAGGTGATATTTTTCTGTAATTCCCTTGCTTTCTCTATGATCCAGTGAATGCTGGCAATTTGGCCTCTGGTTACTCTGCCTCTTATAAACTCAGTTTGGACATCTGAAAGTTCTTGATTTGTGTAATGCTGAAGTCTAGCATCTAAGATTTTAAACATGACCTTACTAGCATGAGAGGATGAGTACAATTGTTTAGTGGCTTGAGTATTCTTTAGTACTGCCCTTCCTGGGAATTGTGATGGGAATTTACCTTTTCCAGTCTTGTGGCTACTTCTGAGTCTTTCAGTTTTGCCGACATATTGAGTGCAACATTTTGATAGCATTATATTTTGGGATTTGAATATCTCTATTGGAATTCCATTCCATCCACTAACTTTATTTACCAGTTTTCCTGAAAAGATCTCCAGTCTTCCCTCTTCTGTTGTCTTCATCTATTTAAAAATCTTTTCATTGAAAAAGACCTTCCTGTCTCTCTTTGCTAATCTTTGGAATTCTGCATTTAGCTAGATGTACCTTTCCCTCTCTCCTTTACTTTTATTTTTTTTAATTTTTTTTTTATTTTTATAATTCTTTATTTTAAAGATTTTACAGAGTTTTGTTGTTCACCAACATGTATGTTCCCAGATCATTCATATGCATGTCCCTGTTCCGCCCGCCACCCAGTTCCCCCCCTCCCACCCCTCCGGACCACCGTCCCTAGTGATTGTAGGCACTCCTATTCCCTTAGCACAGTGACAATAGCTATCTTTTCCACACATGCCAGTATAGGTTTCGATGTTACTTCCTCTATGCCTCCCTCTCACTGTTTGTTCTCCACAATGTCCTTATGTCTATTCTTTGTTCCATGAGTTCACTGCATGTGTTATCATGACCATCTTACTAGATCCCATATATATGAGTTAGTATACTGTACTTGTCTTTCTCTTTTTGACTTACTTCACTTTTTATGATAGTTTCTAGAGCTAGCCACCTCATTAGGACTGAGTCTTCTGCCTTAAACAGCTGAGTAGTATTCCATTGTATATATGTACCAGAGCTTTTGGATCCATTCGTTCATCGATGGATCTCTAGGTTGCTTCCGTATTCTGGCTATGGTGTAGAGAGCTGCAATGAACATTGGGGTATAGGTGCTTCTTTCAGCTTTGATTTCATCAGGGTATAAGTCTAAGAGTGTGATTGCTGGGTCATAGGTTGCTTCTATGTATCGTTTTTTAAGAAATCTCCATATTGTCTTCCATAGAGGTTGTATCAATTTACATTCCCACCAGCAATGCAAGAAGGTTCCCTTTTCTCCGCACCCTCTCCAGCATTTATTGTCCTTCGATTTTTTGATGATGGCCATTCTGACGGGTGTGAGGTGGTATCTCATTGTGGTTTTAATTTGGATTTCTCTAATAATAAGTGAGGTTGAGCATCGTTTCATGTGCTTTTGGGCCATCTGTATGTCCTCTTTGGAGAAGCGTCTCTTTAGATCTTTTTCCCATTTTTTGATTGGGTTGTTCGTTTTTCCTGTGCTGAGTTGTCTGAGTTGCTTATAGACTTTGGAGATTAATTCTTTGTCTGTTGTTTCATTTGCTATGATGTTCTCCCACTCTGTGGGCTGTCTGTTCAACTTTTTTGTAATTTCTTTTGCTGTAACAAAGCTTTTAAGTTTCATTAGGTCTCACGTGTTCATTTTTCTTTTCAGTTCCTCTATTTTAGTAGGTGGGTCAGAGAAGATCTTGCTTTGATTGATGTCCTTGAGGGTTTTGCCTATATTCTCCTCTAAGAGTTTGATGATTTCTGGTCTTCCATTTAGGTCTTTAATCCATTTTGAGTTGATCTTTGTGTATGGTTTCAGGGAATGTTCCAACTTCATTTTTTTGCATGTAGCTGTCCAATTTTCCCACCACCACTTGTTGAAGAGGCTGTCTTTGTCTCATTTTATAGTTTTGCCTCCTTTGTCAAAAATAACATACCCATAGGTACGTGGGTTTATCTCTGGGTTCTCGATCTTGTTCCATTGATCTATAGTTCTGTTTTTGTGCCAGTACCATACTGTCTTGATGACTGTTGCTTTGTAGTAGAGTCTGAAGTTGGGGAGGCTGATCCCTCCAACTCCGTTTTTCTTTCTCAGGATTGTTTTGGCTATTCGAGGTCTTTTGTGTTTCCATATGAACTGTGTTATTCTTTGGTCTAGTTCTGTGAAAAATGTCAATGGAAGTTGAATAGGTATTGCATTGAATCTGTAGATGATATTTGGTAGTATGGTCATTTTCACAATATTGATTCTTCTGATCCAGGAACATGGAATATCTAAAAATATGGAACGCTTCACGAATTTGCATGTCATCCTTGCGCAAGGGCCATGCTAATCTTCTCTCTATCATTCCAATTTTAGTATATGTGCTGCTGAAGCAAGCACTCTCCTTTACTTTTCAATTCTCTTTTTTTCTTCAGCTATTTATAAAGCCTCCTCAGATAGCCAGTTTGCCTTCTTGCTTTTCCTTCCCTTTGGGATGTTTGTTTCTTTGTTTTTTGGCTGCTTTCTGTACCATATTATGGACCTCTGTCCATAGCTTTTCAGCCAAAATATTTACTAGATCTAATCCCTTGAATCTATTCATCACATCACCTACACTGCATATTCATAGGGGATTTGATTTAAGTTGTACCTGGATGCCCTAGTGGTTATACCTTTAGTTTAGTCCTCACTTTTTTTGGAGCTGTCTGTCAACTTTTTGTAATTCTTTTCCTGTAACTAAGCTTTTAAGTTTCATTAGGTTCTCACGTGTTCATTTTCCCCCTTTTAGTTCTTCTATTTTAGTAGTTGGGTCAGAGAAGATCTTGCTTTGATTGATGTCCTTGAGGGTTTTGCCTATATTCTCCTCTAAGAGTTTGATGATTTCTGGTCTTCCATTTAGGTCTTTAATCCATTTTGAGTTGATCTTTGTGTATGGTTTCAGGGAATGTTCCAACTTCATTTTTTTGCATGTAGCTGTCCAATTTTCCCACCACCACTTGTTGAAGAGGCTGTCTTTGTCTCATTTTATAGTTTTGCCTCCTTTGTCAAAATAACATACCCATAGGTGCGTGGGTTTATCTCGGGGTTCTCGATCTTGTTCCATTGATCTATAGTTCTGTTTTTGTGCCAGTACCATACTGTCTTGATGACTGTTGCTTTGTAGTAGAGTCTGAAGTTGGGGAGGCTGATCCCTCCAACTCCGTTTTTCTTTCTCAGGATTGTTTTGGCTATTCGAGGTCTTTTGTGTTTCCATATGAACTGTGTTATTCTTTGGTCTAGTTCTGTGAAAAATGTCAATGGAAGTTGAATAGGTATTGCATTGAATCTGTAGATGATATTTGGTAGTATGGTCATTTTCACAATATTGATTCTTCTGATCCAGGAACATGGAATATCTAAAAATATGGAACGCTTCACGAATTTGCATGTCATCCTTGCGCAAGGGCCATGCTAATCTTCTCTCTATCATTCCAATTTTAGTATATGTGCTGCTGAAGCAAGCACTCTCCTTTACTTTTCAATTCTCTTTTTTTCTTCAGCTATTTATAAAGCCTCCTCAGATAGCCAGTTTGCCTTCTTGCTTTTCCTTCCCTTTGGGATGTTTGTTTCTTTGTTTTTTGGCTGCTTTCTGTACCATATTATGGACCTCTGTCCATAGCTTTTCAGCCAAAATATTTACTAGATCTAATCCCTTGAATCTATTCATCACATCACCTACACTGCATATTCATAGGGGATTTGATTTAAGTTGTACCTGGATGCCCTAGTGGTTATACCTTTAGTTTAGTCCTGAACTTTGCTATGAGAAACTGATGATCTGAATCACAGTCATTTGTGGGTGTTATTTTTGCTGACTGTATACAGCTTCTCCATCGTTGGCTTCAGTGTAATCAATTTGACTTCAGTGTCGACAATATGGTAATGTCCATGTGTAAAGTCATCACTTTTGTTGTTATAAAAGAGTGTTTTCTGTGACTAATGCATTATCTTAGAAGAATTCAGTTAGCCTTTGTCCTACTCAATTTTGTACTCCAAGACCAAACTCTCCTATTACTCCAGGTATCTCTTGACTTCCTACTTTTGCATTCTAATCTCCAATGAAAAAATAGAACATCTTTCTTTGTTGTTAGTTCTAGGAGGTCTTTAGGTTTTCATAAACATCAAATTCAGCATATTTGGCATCAATGGTAGGGTCTTTGCTTGAATTACTGTGATGTTGAATGAAAACAAACCAAGATTATTCTGTCTTTCTTGAGGTTGCACCAGAGTACTGCATTTTGGACTCTTTTATTGACTATGAAGGCTGCTCCGTTTCTTCTATGGCATCTTGTTTATAGTAGAAGATATAATGGTGATCTGAAATAAAGTCACCATTCCTGTCCATTTTAGTTCACTGATTCCTAAAATGTAGATGTTTGTTCTTACCATCTCCTGCTTGACAACATCCAGTTTACCTTGATTCATGGAGCTAGCATTCCAGGTTCCTATGCAATACTATTCTTTGAAGGTTCAGATTTCACTGTCATCACCAGATACATCACAACTGTCATGTCCATTTTGGCCCAACTGCTTCATTCTTTCTGGGACTATTAATAGTTTTCCTCTGCTGTTTTCCAGTAGTATATTGGACACCTTCCAACCTGGGGGATTCATCTTTCAGTGTCATATGCTTTTGTTTTTTTTATACAGTTCATGAAATTTGCATGGCAAATATACTGTGGTGTTTTGCCATTCCTTCCTCCAGTGAACTGTGTTTTATCAAACTCTCCACTGTGACCCACCTATGTTGGGTGGTCCTACACAGCATGGCTCATAGCACCATTGAGTTACATGTGGCCTTTGCCATAGGGGAATTTGTAAGTATAATACATTTATTTAAGATTTGTAATTTTTTTTTAAATTTTGGCCTCTTTTATTGGTCTTGTATTTATTTATTTTCATCAATTTTTATTCTTTGGCCTGTATGGGCCTCCTTTACAGTGGCCTCTCATTGCAGACTTTGTCAGTGTGTTATAAAAGTCATCACTTTTGTTGTTATAAAAGAGTGTTTTCTGTGACTAATGCATTATCTTAGAAGAATTCAGTTAGCCTTTGTCCTACTCAATTTTGTACTCCAAGACCAAACTCTCCTATTACTCCAGGTATCTCTTGACTTCCTACTTTTGCATTCTAATCTCCAATGAAAAAATAGAACATCTTTCTTTGTTGTTAGTTCTAGGAGGTCTTTAGGTTTTCATAAACATCAAATTCAGCATATTTGGCATCAATGGTAGGGTCTTTGCTTGAATTACTGTGATGTTGAATGAAAACAAACCAAGATTATTCTGTCTTTCTTGAGGTTGCACCAGAGTACTGCATTTTGGACTCTTTTATTGACTATGAAGGCTGCTCCGTTTCTTCTATGGCATCTTGTTTATAGTAGAAGATATAATGGTGATCTGAAATAAAGTCACCATTCCTGTCCATTTTAGTTCACTGATTCCTAAAATGTAGATGTTTGTTCTTACCATCTCCTGCTTGACAACATCCAGTTTACCTTGATTCATGGAGCTAGCATTCCAGGTTCCTATGCAATACTATTCTTTGAAGGTTCAGATTTCACTGTCATCACCAGATACATCACAACTGTCATGTCCATTTTGGCCCAACTGCTTCATTCTTTCTGGGACTATTAATAGTTTTCCTCTGCTGTTTTCCAGTAGTATATTGGACACCTTCCAACCTGGGGGATTCATCTTTCAGTGTCATATGCTTTTGTTTTTTTTATACAGTTCATGAAATTTGCATGGCAAATATACTGTGGTGTTTTGCCATTCCTTCCTCCAGTGAACTGTGTTTTATCAAACTCTCCACTGTGACCCACCTATGTTGGGTGGTCCTACACAGCATGGCTCATAGCACCATTGAGTTACATGTGGCCTTTGCCATAGGGGAATTTGTAAGTATAATACATTTATTTAAGATTTGTAATTTTTTTTTAAATTTTGGCCTCTTTTATTGGTCTTGTATTTATTTATTTTCATCAATTTTTATTCTTTGACCTGTGTGGGCCTCCCTTTACAGTGGCCTCTCTCATTGCAGAGCACCAATTCTGGGCACATGCGCTTTAGAGTGCCAGGTCATAACTGGACACACTGGACCAGCTGTTCCACTGCATGTGGGATCTTCCTGGGCCAGGGATTGAACCAATGCCCCTTGAACAGTAAGGCAAACTCTTTACCTACTGGACCACCAGGGAAGCCCAATACATTTTTAGTAAAGCAAAAGGCTATAGGAAGTTTAGAAGAAATATTAAGATTTGACAGTGTTATGAGAAGACAGGTATTAATAATATCATTCCCTATAGTTTTCTAGATGATGGAAATATTTGACTGAAAAAATAAATAAGTGATTGGTGAACATAGACTGTGGAGAATGAGGTGAAGTCCTTAGAAGGTGAGGGGTTGATGAGTGTGCCTGATAAAGCAAAAGGCATACACAAAGGGGCAGAACAGAGCTGAGAGGCAAGGCTTGGACCTGTTATACATCAACAACAACAAAACATATGTTTGTTTTTGAGGAACATCCAGAAGCCAAAGATGAGAAGTAGTTATATTTGAGAAAAAAAAAAAAAATCCCATAGTAGTCATGACTATCCTTGGCTTCAAGCCTAGGCAGTGTCAAGTCAGCTTTTTCCCACAGTGCAAAGCTCTGCTTCAATTATGCAATATTTGTTCTTCTCATATCCCCCACAAAGTTTAACTAAATTCGAACTAAATCAATAGGATTGCATTAAGAAAAACTAATGATATGTCTCATACTTCTATGGTATATTTTAAAAATCATACTTTTTCTTATAAGAGAAATCAAAGAGTACATTTTGATATGGCTTAGGTTTTGTTTAATAGAATGCCTGATTAAAATACAGTGCAGGTAAGCTTTAGGAACAATCTGTGAAACTCTGTTCTCTCTCCTGGTCCTTGTTGTTCTTGTGTATTGTGGGATTTCTCACTGCTACATGACTGCAGGGGAAGCAAGTTAGTGATGGGTAGAAAAAATTCAAATTGTGACAGTGAATTTCTGATAAACTGCTAAATAAACAGTTCCACTGAGGAGGTGTAAATTTCCTCTTCATTAAACCAGAATTTGCTACAAAATTAGAGTTCTCTGAGGATGTTCTGCTAACCTCACCTTCAAACTAACTTAGCATTGATGGAGACAAGGACTGAGAAAGTAAAGGTTGCATCTTCTTGATACAAATATAGTGATTAAAAGGTGATAATTTAGTCAGTCTGATTATATCATATAGACAGATGATACTTGTAGATTTATGGAATGGAGCATTTTTCTTATCCAAAATCAATTAAATTACCTGGTAGACAAAGTAGATCATTTTCTCCATGATTATAAAAGACAGTGAATTTATGTCTTTTCAGGGCATACTATCCTCTTATAATAAACCAGTAAATACTCTGAAATAATGTATCATAACAGTTGTTCAAGTTTCCTAGCTAATGAGATGATACACGTATTCCCAATACAGTGTGAGATGGGCCATACATGACATGAGGTAGGTTTCTAGGAGTCCTTTCTAATTCTCCTCTCTAATCATCAGAGCAGTACTGTTGAAAGAAGACAGTCAGAGAAAACTTGTTAGAATTAAAACTGAATGAGTAGGAGAAAGATACAAAGACATCAAATAGAATAACTTTGTATCAGAGATTATCATGTAATCTTATTATGGATCAATTAGAATATAGTGGAGGTGGAAACATGTGATAATATCTTTTTTCTTAAAAGCAAGTAAACCAGAAAGATGGAAAGAGTAAAATATATAGGATATGAGGGAGGAGAGCAGAGATTTAGGGAAAAGAAATATAGAAAAAACTAAAGAAAAGAAGAAGGGAGAGGGGCGTAAGATTGGAGAGTGGAAGACGAAAAGATGGCAGGAAGGAAGGGGGAGAGAAAGAAGAAAGACAGGAGGAAGAACTGAAAATAAAACTGTCTTATTAAGTTTGTCTTATAACTCAAATGGTAAAAAGTATTTACTGCAATCAATGAAAAGATACAGAGATATGTAAGAGAAAAATCTAGTCTTTCTCATAGCTCTTTGACCTCCTCTTCCCACCAAGTAAACTAATGCCGACATCCTCATACTTCTCTGCTAATTCAAATGTGGTTTTATTAAAATTACATAGTTCTTGACTTCAGAAAAAAGCACAATTTGAGAGTTGTGAGTTAAGTTTCATTTGGGGCAAAATGAGGACTGCAGCCTAGGAGACAGCATCTCAGGTAGCTTCCAAGAAACTGCTCCAAAGAAGCAGGGCAAAAAATCAGTATATATCTATATCTATATCTGTATACACATATATATTTTGTGTGTGTGTGTGAAGGCATAGTAAACATAGTCAAGCACATATTTTTCCAAGGATTTCTACTAGTCTAGTGAAGCTATTGCTAGTCAGGAGAAGCAGAAATTTTAGTGCTTTTCTAGATATGAGGAGATACAAGAACTGAGTACAAGGTACATAAAATTGGCTCCTGAGAATATCAACCTATCTGAAGACCTGTTCTGACAGTTTTTCTCCAAGCACAGAGTGTCTCATTCCTGCTCCCTGCCCTGAACTCCTTCCAGGGAGCATAGAAGGTCAACAGCTGCAGCAGCGCACGATTTAATCTTTATAGAAGTGAATGGCAAGTGCTCCTGGAAAGTGTCAATTTGTAGTTGATACTAGGAACATTGTTTATTTAGTTTAAATATTAAAGTAATTTAGCAGAAAATTCATAAGGTGAACAAAATAAAATAATGTAGGAATATTAAATCCTCCCTTAAAATTTCAACACTGAAAACTTCAGAATCATACTTGTTTGCTGAACTATTTAAGTCTGTTAATTTTAAACAATTTACCTGTAAAAATGGCAAAACCAGATACGGCAAAGAATATTTTAGAAAACTTCAAAAATCATACCTTTTTATCACATTAACAGAGATTGGGAAAAGAAATGACTGTAAGATTGGAGAGTGGAAGACGAAAAGATGGCAGGAAGGAAGAGGAAGAGAAAGAAGAAAGACAGGAGGAAGAACTGAAAATAAAACTGTCTTATTAAGTTTGTCTTATAACTCAAATGGTAAAAAGTATTTACTGCAATCAATGAAAAGATACAGAGATATGTAAGAGAAAAATCTAGTCTTTCTCATAGCTCTTTGACCTCCTCTTCCCACCAAGTAAACTAATGCCGACATCCTCATACTTCTCTGCTAATTCAAATGTGGTTTTATTAAAATTACATAGTTCTTGACTTCAGAAAAAAGCACAATTTGAGAGTTGTGAGTTAAGTTTCATTTGGGGCAAAATGAGGACTGCAGCCTAGGAGACAGCATCTCAGGTAGCTTCCAAGAAACTGCTCCAAAGAGGCAGGGCAAAAAATCAGTATATATCTATATCTATATCTGTATACACATATATATTTTGTGTGTGTGTGTGAAGGCATAGTAAACATAGTCAAGCACATATTTTTCCAAGGATTTCTACTAGTCTAGTGAAGCTATTGCTAGTCAGGAGAAGCAGAAATTTTAGTGCTTTTCTAGATATGAGGAGATACAAGAACTGAGTACAAGGTACATAAAATTGGCTCCTGAGAATATCAACCTATCTGAAGACCTGTTCTGACAGTTTTTCTCCAAGCACAGAGTGTCTCATTCCTGCTCCCTGCCCTGAACTCCTTCCAGGGAGCATAGAAGGTCAACAGCTGCAGCAGCGCACGATTTAATCTTTATAGAAGTGAATGGCAAGTGCTCCTGGAAAGTGTCAATTTGTAGTTGATACT